>CM055121.1:30377696-30557696 GCA_029206835.1 Rana muscosa | reverse complement strand
CCCCTGAAATCTCACCAAAGCCCCCCCAACAGGTGTAAAAAAATAAAATTAAAAAATTGCAATAAATAAAAAAAATGAATTGAAAAAAAATAATAAAAATGTAAATAAAAAACACACTTACACAATCCAACCCCCCCCCCAAAAAAGAAGAAAGCACTGTAAAAAAACATTAAAAAAATCGTAAAAAAAAAAATTGTGACATTGAAAAAAAAGTATCGGTACTTGTACTCGGTCTTAAAAAAGTGGTATCGGGACAACCCTAGTATGTGTGTTTGTGCGTGTGTGCGTGTATGTATGTATGTGTGTGTGTATATATATATATATATAGTGTGTGTGTGTGTGTGTGTGTGTGTGTGTGTATATAGAACCTGTATTGATTAGGTCCTTTTTGTTCTCTTCCTTTTTCATCTAATATTTTAGGTTTTCCCATTTTAATATTTTTTTCCCTCTTTGCGTTTTTTTTTTTCTTCGTGTTCTTTCATTTTTAGCCTTTATTATTATTTTTTCACACCATTTATTTTTATTACTTGGGTAATTTTCCTTACTTGTTGTTTTGTTTTTGTTTTTTAAGTTTTTTTTTTTTTTTTTTTCAAACATTTTTCTCAGTTTCACCTTATCCTCTTAATTTGTCAATTTTTTCCACTCATTTCTTCCTTTTTTACTATTCTCATTTCTCTATCTTTATTCTTTTTTTTATTTTTCACTCTCCTTTGTCTCTTTTTCCCCTTTTCTCTTTATATATCCCCCCTTTTTTTTCTATCCGTTCTTCTTCCCTCCTCCCCTCCTCTTATCTCCTTTTTGCCGCCATTCATTTTTATCTATTTACACTTTCCTGTGTCCTCCATTACTCCTTCGTCTGCCTTTTCTGGTTTTACCCTGTTTTCCTTCTGTGCCTCCTTTCCTTGTATGCACTCCCGATCTGATGACTTCACTTCTCACGTCTCCTTCACTTTTGAATGGAAGTAATCTGCCTAGGTGGGCGGGGTCTCCTGACGTCATCCGTTTCCATGATATTGGCGGCCCCAGCCCTGGCAGCATCCCGTTGTCTAGCTATCGCCGGCCGCAGTGTGCGGACAGTGATCGCTCTTTTATTTGGATTTGACTGCTGCCTAGCAACCACGGTTTCCTGCACTCACAGAGCTTGAGTCACGATGTTCCGTGTACAGATCTCCGGCTCCTGGAGAGGAGATAAAGGCACGGCCGCACAGCGGGAGGTGAGCGGCGACACCGCCCTGTGTTAACCCTCTCCAGGCTACGGTCGCCGCTTACCTCCCGCTGTGCGGGCTGGTCATCAACAGGCATTGGACCGCGGCCCCAAGGTTGAGCCCGGCGGCCCCATCCCACCGGGCGAATGCCAGGTGTGCCCTATGGCCAGTCCGGGCCTGCTCTGAGCTGTGCTGTGTGTGTCTATAGACGCACACAAGATTGCCCCAATAGTAAGTGGCTGGCTATGAGGGTACTCAGAAAGGAGGATGAGCCAAGTGCGCTGGTGGGGGACCCCAGAAGAGGAGGTTTGGGGGCCACTCTACAAAATCATTGCGCGGAGCAGGTAAGTATAACATCTTTATTATTTTAAGAAAAGCCAACCTACACAACTTTTTTTCTAGGTAAGGCGATTCTTTTCTGACTGACTCTGACTGTATCAATAAAATTGTCATTAACTAAAAAAATTTTTTTGTATAGCCTTTATTTACTAATCTTGAGGTACTTTTGTATATTATATATAAATTATAATGGTGATGTTAAATGTTGCATATCTTCAAAGGCAGCTAAGCTGGAAGCAAGTAAAACCTGTAACAAAACAAATTTTAATTTGAACGTATTATTCATTGTAACAGGAGGTATGTGTCCAATGAGACGTTGTTTAGAAAGCTTGTAGATGCCTCTAAAAGACTTCCAGAAATGCGCTGGGCTCTGGGTGGAAATGCTCCAGTCATGGCAAACCGCTTGGCTGCTGAAGGTTGTGATGTTCTACTAGGGGGTCGCCTAAGTCAAGAAGAAGCTAGTGTGTTATCCGATCACATCAATGGTGAGCTATGATTCCTTGTTAATCTGTTCTACATAAATAACATGAGAGAAAGAACCATACAGGTGTGGTTTTTCTTGTTATAAAATGTGTGTATCGGTTACTATATTGGTTCAGGAAACGGATGGACCCCCTGTGAGAAACTACAGCTGCAACCGGTAGACCATAGACCACCTGAATTGATAAAACCATAAGAACCCACACAGAGGTGCCAAAGGGGCACTTGGTTCAATGTCCGAAATGCTTGGCAAAATACAACAAATTCCGCAAGCTTTGATTTCAGAAACGGTGAAACAAAACAAGATAAAACTACCACCAACAGTTTAGGTAAAATTAGTTGACTGAAACTCTTAGTAGTAGGTTGTCTTGCTTTATTTGGTCATTTTAATAATCATAAGAAAGTTTAAATTTTGGTTTGAAAAGACCACAAAATTGCCTAATGTACGATTGATATTTAGACTCCCGGCTAAATTTAGCCCAACCACTATGTGTCAGTATGGCAATAACTCTGTAATAAAATTGTTTTACCTTGTTTAAGAACATTGGTAACTAATAAATACCCTCTGCTAAGGTTCTTTATCATCGGTTGACAAATGGACACAAATGTAAAAAGAAATTGAAAAATGCTTTAGCCTAGGTTCACACTGATGCAGGAACCAGCGCGATTACGGCACTGATTCCCGCATCGCATCTCTCCCACAGGCAGTTTACACTGCCTTCTGCGAACCGATGCGGGTGTCAATACATTAATGACACCCCCAGATCGGTTTACAGATCGCAGTGCGAACTGTGAACTCGCACAGGAATCGGATCACATGGGTGAGAACGCCCATGCGATCGGATTTTGGTGCAGGGGGAAAAAAAGTCCCTGCACTTTTTTCCTGCAAATTTAATGCGAGTTCAGCCATACAACTGTGGCTGAACTCGCATCTCACAGACATCGCATGTGATCAGCACCTGCAGTGCGGGTGCGAATCACATGCAATGTCTAAGATCACGCTAGTGTGAACCTGGGCTAAAAGTGTTTTTTTATTTTATATATGGTCTTCTCTAAAAACAGTTTCTTTGTGCGTACACAGCGAGTGCATACAGAAACAAATACACAGCTGGAGCCAGTAGAGTCTTGTTTATTTATGTACCTTATGTAATCATTTAATAGCTGTCATGTGATCACATGATCGGGAACCATGCTGCTTGGTTCCCAATTGTTAGTTGAGACCAGAGCTGCCAGAGACAGTGTGGAAATGAAAATCTGGCCTGAGTCAGTGTGAATGACTATGCAGCTGAAAGCCAGGCAAGGAAAAAAACCAACAAATGCAGTTATGACTTTAATAAAAAGGAACTCCATGCAAACTACTAAATACAGAGTTCAAAGACCTGTTTACAAGGGTTTGTAACTGTGTCCCGTCATTGTTGTGATGCATAAACCTCTGCCAGTCAGGAAAAGTGAGATTTGTGACTGAGCTGTAATAACTGTGATCCCAACGTTTATTTAAAAAAGAATATATACATTTTAAATGAATTGTGCAGAAAGGTTTTTTTTTTTTTACAGTTGAGTGAAGGTGGTAAAAAACAGGCCAGTTCATTCCCTATCAGTGTATCTCTAGGCAACGCAAGTTCACCAGTTTCGGAACACTACAAGCCTTTTACAATTTGGAGAACAGCTTGTTGCTCACCGAGCAGATGCCCAGAGAGGGAAGTAATGAGGTGGGTGGAGGCAGCCGAGTACAGGAACAGGGAGGCCACTCTTAAATTATAAGTTCACATTTTATAACATGTTACACCCATATTCAGGGTGTAACATGTTACTGTAGCACTGCCCCCCCCCCCAGATCCCCCGTTGTGACAGCAAGCAGGGGATTTTCTTCCCCCACTCCGTCACAATTTTTAAAAAAGTGGGCGGGTGTGGCTTTGCCCATCTGGTTGCGTCATTCATTCACAGAGTTCTGTGAATGTGAAAACTACAAGTACCGACAGCCTTTGCGGCTCTCGGCTTGTAGTTCTCAATGAACTACCAGGAAGCAATTGAGCGTTCTGGTAGTTTATTGACTCTTCCTGTCAGTGTGAAACTTCTTGCCAGTACAATGTTTGAGCAGACAGCTTTTACTGTACAGTCTGCAGGAGTCCTGCATGGCACCCACAATCTGCTAATTGCAGGTGCAATGTTTTCCAGGCTCTTACAAGAAAAATTGTAAATGCACATTTTTTACCTGCAAAACGTACCCCAACAAAAATGCACTCTTGGCTGGTACTGGGAATGTAATTTCTGGGATAACGCTGTCGCAGCAGGATATGTCCCTAGCAACCTGGGGTGTGGCCGCTGCAGTAAGAATGGGAATGTAGTGCAGCAGAGGCAACATGGTGCTGGTGGTAGGGGACTCCATTATTATGATAATACAAAAATTGGTAATCTGTTGCCAAGATACGGAAACCTGAACAGTGTGTTTTTTTAGGGTGTCCAGTTTTGGCATATTATGGATTAAAATAAGCATATTATTGGGTGGCACTAAGAAATATCTGGTGGTAATTGTATACTTTGGCACCAGTGCCAAAAGTTAAATTGGAACTATGCCCACCTCCACTCCAGAGATACGGTGTCCAGGAGCTCCCTCCCTGGCTGCTAGCATCTTGCGGGTTTCTATCTTTGACCATTTTGCTTGGCCAGGCAAAGATGATGGGAGTTTATTCACAAGAGACTCCTGAAGAGATGCCAAAATGTGTGTAGCTCAGTGTACATTGTGAACAAGCTCATAAGAATACATTAATGAAGAAGAGACATACAAGAGTTTAGAAGCTGCTCCGGTTAGGGGAGGTACAACCTCCCTCTCCTGAACGTGGAAGAATCACGTTCAGGTTAGGAACGATTTGACCGGCACCTTCTTCCACATGTTTGCTGTGTCCCCCAGATGGCTTCTCGCAAACTGGACTTCTTATGGCTTTCTTTCAACAATGGCTTTTTTCTTGCCACTTTTCCATAAAGGCCAGATTTGTAGATTGCACAACTAATAGTTGTCCTGTGGACAGATTCTCCCACCTGAGCTGTGGATCTCTGCAGCTCCTCCATGGTTACCATGGGCCTTTTGACTGCTTCTCTGATTAATGCTCTGGTGGGCGGCCATGTCTTGGTAGGTTTGCAGTTGTGCCGTACTCTTTCCATTTTCAGATGATGGATTGAACAGTTCTTCGTGAGATGTTCAAAGCTTGGGATATTTTTTTATAACCTAACCCTGCTTTAAACTTCTCCACAACTTTATCCCTGACCTGTGTGGTGTGTTCCTTGGGCATTATGATGCTTTTTTGTTCACGAAGGTTCTCTAACAAACCTCTGAGGGCTTCAGAGAACAGCTTTATTTATACTGAGATTAAATTACACACAGGTGGACTCGATTTACTAGTTGGGTTCCACTAGATTTTAGTTGGGTGTATCAGAGTAAATAAAGGGGGCTGGATACAAATGCACGCCACATATTTATTTGTAAAAAAAATTGAAAACCATTTATCATTTTCTTTCCACTTCACAATTATGTGCCACTTTGTGTTGGTCAATCGTATAAAATCCCAATAAAATACATTTACGTTTTTGGTTGTAACATGACAAAATGTGGAAAATTTCAAGGGATATGACTACTTTATCAAGGCACTGTAATGAGGAATTTCCTCCAGAAAACCCCTGGTTTTGACAGGTAATAGCCTCCCTCTCCCCACAGCCTTCTGGGATACTTCACAGAACCCAGAATGCTGCGGAACCAGTCAATAGCGCAGCATACGCATGCACAGTGAGCAGCCAGCTGTGAAGCTGCAAGCAGTCGCAGCCGGCTGCCCACAGCTAGTATGTCGGTGCTGGGGACCGAAACCTGGTGAAAAAACTGGCCAGGTGAGGACAGCACTGGATCCTGAGACAGGAAAGTGTCCTATTACTAAAAGGCAGCAGCTACAGTTTTTTGTAGCTGCTGATTTTAAAATTTTCAACAGATAACTGAACAATCGCTTTAAGCTTAGAAGGCGTGAAAACAACTTTTAAAATTACATTAACATTTTGAAGCTTATGATATTTTAGTGCTTTTACAAATGGGCAAGTCTACACTTTTTGCCTTTTCTAAACATGCTATAACTTTCAAAATAGTTTTTCAATGCTGCAAGGCTTCTTCTGTTCTATTATTATTATTATTATTATTATTATTATTATTTAATATGAACGAGATATGTATATTTTATACATTGTTACAGTGGTCCAGCTTAAACCAATATAATTATGTATATACCATACCTGGGCAATTCACCTGGAAGCTGTCAGTCACTAACGTAGACACTGCTACCCCAGTGATTTCCATTTGCTAACGGGTACACTATATTGACAAAAGTATTGGGACACCTGCCTTTACACGCACATAAACTTTAATAGCATCCCAGTCTTAGTCCGTAGGGTTCATTATTGAGTTGGCCCACCCTTTGCAGTTATAACAGCTTCAACTCTTCTGGGAAGGCTGTCCACAAGGTTTAGGAGTGTGTCTATGGGAATGTTTGACCATTCTTTCAGAAGTGTATTTGTGAGGTCAGGCACTGATGTGGACGAGATGGCCTGGCTCAGTCTCCACTCTAATTCATCCAAAAGGTGTTCTATGGGGTTCAGGTCAGGACTCTGTTCAGGCCAGTCAAGTTCCTCCACCCCAAACTCGCTCATCCATGTCTTTATGGATCCTGCTTTATGCACTGGTCCAAATCATTTGGTGGATGGGCATAATAGTTTAGAGCAGTTTAGAGTGGTTTACAATTCTAGTGGTTATGCTGTAGAATGTTTTGTCACATGATGCAGTAATAGCAAAAGCCAAAGTCAACAGAATTGCAGGAGATGATAGATTAAACTTGGACATACAGTCAGTGGCGTAGCGTTGGGGGGGCAGGGGGGCCGGTTGCCCCGGGCGCAAAATTTAGAGGGGCGCAGCGGCAGGTTACCTGAAGCTCTTCTGCGCTATGCAGTGTAGGAGACTGTGAGCTCTTCCGCTTCGCTATGAGGAAGAAGTTCCGGTGCAGTCCCGTCTTAGGCTCCAGCGGTGACACTGACACAGCAGTGAGTACATGAACACTATAGACCATCCATGATGATCCCAGGGATTGTAATCGTGCGGAGACTTGGGGAGGGGGCTGGAGGAGGAGGGCAGGTGACACACGAGGCATCCTCTCCATTACACGCCACTCCCCACACACGAGGTCTAGGATCCCGGCTCATGCGACATGCTTTTCCGTCCACTTAGCCCGCCCCACAGCCTAGACTTCCGACCACTGCCGCTTCTCCTGAGTCCTGCCTGTGCCTGTCAGTGTGCTGCTACGCAGCCCCAGTGTTTCTCGACAGGGCACCGGCACACTGACCCTGCACCGACCACCACAGGACTGGAGGAAGAGGATGAGGCATCATCCAGACAGACAGAAGCCCCTCCTCGCCGGCAGCTGCACTGACATTGCGAGTACTCCTCTACAGAGGAAAGCTCTGTACAGGATGATGGCAGCCGGAGGGGAGCTGGGGCTGAGCTCTGAACTGGAATCTGTGGGAAAGAGAGCTTTGTATTGGGGGGGGGAGATGTACACAGCGCACCCCCTCAACCCTGTACACAGCGCACCCCCCTCAACCCTGCACGCCACACAGATTGCACCCCCCTCAACCCTGCACGCCACACAGATTGCACCCCCCTCAACCCTGCACGCCACACAGAGCGCACCCCCCTCAACCCTGCACGCCACACAGAGCGCACCCCCCTCAACCATGCACGCCACACAGAGCGCACCCCCCTCAACCCTGCATTCAGTACACAGCACACCTCTCAACCCTCATTGCTAATAATTAGTTCTAGTTCTTCTTTTCTGTCTATTGGTGGGTCCTGTCACTTCCGCAGTCTGTGGTATGCAGGCAGTGAGATTATGTTCTGTAACCTTAAGCAACAAATCAGTAGGTTGTAATGATGTGCTGTAACCTCTAGCAACCAATCAGTGAGCCGTAATGATGTGCTGCAATGTCTAGCAACCAATTGGGGAGCATTAATAATGTGCACTAACCTCTAGCAACCAATGAGTGGCAATGATGTGCAGTAACCTTCAGCAACCAATCAGTAAATAGTAATGATCTGCTGTAATCTCTAGCAAGCAATCTGTGAGCAATAATATTTTGCAGTGACCTCTAGCAACCAATCAGTTTGTAGTAATGATGTGCAGTAACCTCTAGCAAACAATGGGTAAGCGGTAATTATGTGCAGTATCGTCTAGCAACCAATCAGTGAGCAATAATGTGTAGACAGTGTAGGAATCAGGTGGGTCAGTGTAGTGGTCAGTGTAGTGGTCAGTGTAGTGGTCAGTGTAGTGGTCAGTGTAGTGGTCAGTGTAGTGGTCAGTGTAGTGGTCAGTGTAGGAATCAGGTAGGTCAGTTTAGTGGTCAGTGTAGGAATCGGGTAGGTTAGTATAGTGGTCAAGTAGGTCGGTGTAGGAATCAGGTTGGTCAGTACTACTGTACTAGCTATAGGGAATCAGAGTGCTAAAAATCCGCGGGTTAGGGGGCGCAAATATCTTGCCCTGCCCTGGGCGCTGACGACCCACGCTACGCCACTGCATACAGTGTTTATTCAGCCTTATTCACTATGTAATTCTTGTGACTTCTTGTAAACCATTACTACTGTTACTGCTTGGTTTAGCACACATGTACATGTTAGTCTCCTGCACTTAACAGTAGTGCGATGGCAATGGAAGAAGCCTGGAATTCCTATGGCTCCCGGTACATGCACAGGCCTTGCTGCCCTCCAAGGGTCAGGGAATACTCAGTGGAAACACTGTAAAAGAATGAAGAGAGGGTGCAACAACCTTGGGCATTACCCAAGTAATATTTATTAAAATTTTATAAATATTACTTGGGTAATGCGCAAGGTTGGTGCACCCTCTTTTCATTCTTTTACAATGCTCTTTTTAATGTTTTTATAAATGCAGCTAGTGTAAGTCCCTAAATTTGTCTTTATAGCCACCAGTGGAGCCATCAGGCTCTGCAGCAGTGCCCTTGTGCTGCCATTAAACGTTTGGACAGCAGTAGTGACCTAAGCAATGACCCTGTTCATGAGCCACACACAGCTCATGGATGATGTCAAATGAGTAGGCTGGGGGTGTTTTTGGCAGTGTTCATGACGAAGATGGATCTGCTGCTTCTGCAGTTGAGGTTGACAATCTAGATGTGCAGTCTGGCAAAAGTGCTTGGATCACTTTTTTGCTGGTGAAACAATGCCTTGAAAAAGTATTCATACCCCTTGAATTTTTGCTAATTTTGTCATGTTGCAACCAAAAACCTAAATGTATTTTAGTTAGGTGTGTCAGAGTAAAGGGGCTGAATACAAATTCACGCCACACTTTTCACACATTTATTTGTAAGAAAAAATGAAAACCATTTATCATTTTCCTTCCACTTCACAATTATGTGCCACTTTGTGTTGGTCTATCACATATAATCCCAATAAAATACATTTACATTTCTTTATCGTACACCACGGGACACAGAGCTAGTCATTACATAATGGGTTAAGGGTCACCAGCGGTGATTGGACACTGGCACAACCAATGGAAGACAGTTCCCCTCCATATAACCCCTCCCATCAGGGAAGTACCTCAGTTTTTTCGCCAGTGTCGAAAGGTGTTGGACGCGTTAGGAGGTGCTAAAGGAAAGCTCTACCAAAGAGACCCTCTGGGCATAAAAGAGCTATGCTTTCGGATCCATCCAAGACGCCTACAAATGAGCTGAATCTGGATGGGATCCGGGCCTCATCCATGAGGCGTCGCCTGTAATGTCTCTCTTCGGAGGACTGGGCTCTAAGATCCAGCACTTTCGCTATTTCGCTATAAAGTCCTGGTAAGAGTCTTGTACAAGGCCCAGGGGAGAGGTATCCTTTAAATAGGAACCCATATCCCTGAAGGTTGGCACACATAGCCCACCGTCAAGGGTGAAGTTTGGTATCTGTCTGAAAACTTTCAGCAGAAAAACCTGCGGCGTGGATAAGGTGAGATTAGAAGGTCCATAACTAGGTTGGGACCTTTTTCAAAAAGTGGATGTCTTCTTTTTTTCCACCACTGGGGGGAGTAAAGAGCTGAATATACTCACCTCACTCTGTTCAGTGTCGGCTTCGGCGAAGTACACTGCTCGTCACCTCCGCTGCTGAGCTTGCTTGAGCACCCCGCTCCTCCTTCCGGTGGCCGATACAGACACCTGCAGATGCAGGTAAGTGGGGACAGGGGCTGATGAGAGTCCTCTCTCACTATGGCCACCACCATAGCGCTAAAGGCCGCGCGCGGGAGCGCGCTTTATCGGAGGGGGGGGGGGCCGAGGCGTGCGTGGGCACGTGGCGCGCGCAGGCACAGAAACTGCGCCAAATTTAAAAGACTGTCAGTGTAAAAAGCACTGCAGCAGCAAGCAAGCTCGTTAGTTCTCTTGTTCCTGGCAGAGAAACACAGCAGCTATACAGGGACGTAAGACTCCATGTGGTTGGATTGGGTACTTCCTAGAAGACATCCATGTTATGCATAGTTATGTGTTAAAAGTTGCATACTTAATGTATTTGCTAAACTGAACACGGTAGTATATGCATTTAGGTACCTTGTATTTTGTCTAAACAGTAAGCCTTCCAGGGGAAGTAATGCGGACAAAAAGAGATAAAAGAGCACCGCCGCCTGAGACGGGGGGCTCTAGCTGTGCTGACTCGGTACCTTCCTCTCCTGTGTTGCCAAAAGCACCTGTACAGGATGAGCCATTACCTCTGTCAGGTATGGCGGCTTCCCCAGTGAAGCCTGGGCCTGCATATGTCACTGAGGACACTTTATCAGCTGCCCTAAATAATCTGGAGGAGAAAATTGCTACTTTAATCGCTAAATCCTCTAAAAAGGACAATAAGCGAAGCAGATCTCCTCCAGTATTGGACCTCCCTTCAGAAGTACCTAAGGAGGAGGAGGATGAGGAGGAGGCTACATCAGCAGAGGATGAGGAGTCAGACGGATCAGGGATATCGGATGAGCCTTTTTCGGTATCCCAGATTTTAAAGTCACAGGTGCAATGCTATGCAGGAGCCGTGCGAGCTGCATTTAGGTTACCCTCTTTGGAGGTAACAGAATCACCTGTCTCCTCCCTAGGATCATTAAGATCCCTGCAAGGTGCATGCTCCTTCCCGGTTCATCCGTTACTAGAGGATCTATTGTACGCAGACTGGCAACATCCAGATAAGCGTTTTTCACCTCCAAAAAAGTTTAACATTCTTTATCCTATGGAGGAAATTTTTTTAAAGAAATGGAGCCTGCCTACGGTAGATGCGGCTATTTCTTGTGTAAATAAAAACCTGACATGTCCAGTGGATAATGTACAAGTGTTTAAAGATCCTTCTGAGAAGAAGTTGGAATCCTTACTGAAATCCTCCTTCCTTTTGGCCGGCTCAATTATCCAACCTGCAGTAGCAGCAGTCGGTATGTGTCAGGTCGTCAGCCAACAGGTAAAGCAGGGGCTGAAGGAGCTGCCTTCAGAGCAGGCTAAAAATTGGGAGAATTTGCCTAAAGCCTTATGCTTCACAGTGGATGCCATGAGAGATTCTATCATACAGGCATCACGCCTTACACTCCAGCTGGTACAGATGCGCAGAGTACTTTGGCTTAAGCATTGGTCAGCGGAAGCCCCATGCAAAAAGTTGTTGGCAAGTTTTCCGTTCCATGGCGAACGCCTTTTTGGGGAAGATTTAGAAAGATATATCCAAAAGATATCAAGTGGTAAAACGACACTTTTACCTGAGAGAAAGAAAAACAAGAGACCTTGTTTTAAACACACTCTCTCCCCAGCTCCCGGGAAATCTGACTCCAGCCAGTGGCGACGGCCTTTTCAGCCGCCCAAAAAAGCCAAAGAACAGGCTCAGAAGAACAAGAAGCCGTGGGGTTCAAGAGCTAATAAGCAAGCCCCCAAAACCTCTCATTGAAGGGGCGCCCCCGCTCGGCCGAGTGGGGGGAAGGCTTCGTCAGTTCTCAGCGACTTGGCGGACAGAAACCCAGGACAAATGGGTGGTATCCACAATATCCTCGGGGTACAGACTGGAATTTCGAGAGATCCCATCTTCTCAATTCCGAAGTTCAAGACTCTCCAAGGATCCACAAAAAAGAGGATCCTTCTTCAAAGGTTTGAATCACTTAATAGCTCAAGGTGTGGTTACAGAGGTACCCCAAAAGGAGCAAGGTTCAGGTTTTTACTCAAACCTCTTTGTGATTCCAAAACCGAACGGAGAAGTCAGACCCATCCTGGATCTAAAAAATCTAAACCAGTTTCTGAACGTTCGCCATTTTCGAATGGAAACGATTCGATCCGTGGTCGCTACTTTAAAAGGCGGAGAATTCATTGCGTCCATAGATATCAAAGACGCATATCTACACATACCAATCCTCCCCGCTCACCAAAGATTCCTAAGGTTTGCGGTAGAAGATCGCCACTTTCAATTTGTGGCCCTGCCATTTGGTGTAGCCACCGCGCCCAGAGTATTCACAAAGGTGCTAGCTCCTCTGTTAGCAAACCTAAGAACACGAGGCATTGCGGTAACAGCCTATCTAGACGATCTACTATTAATAGATCAGTCAAAGGAGGGATTGGATCACGCTGTAGACACTACAGTAGGATACCTGGAGCATTTAGGATGGATTATAAACTTACAAAAATCCTCTCTCCAGGCCCAAAGAAGGATAGTGTACCTGGGCATGATCATAGATACAGCCCAAAACAGGGTATACCTGCCAGAGCCAAAGATACAGTCTCTGAAAGACCTGATCCACAAGGTCAAAGCAAACAAGAGGCCGTCTATTCGCCTTTGCATGAGACTATTGGGAAAGATGGTAGCCTCCTTCGAGGCGGTCCCTTACGCCCAGTTTCATTCGAGACTACTTCAAGGCAATATTTTAGCCTCCTGGAACAGGAAGAGCCAAGCTCTGGATATACCCATGCGCCTGTCCTCACAAGTACGCCACAGCTTCAATTGGTGGCTAGAAGCCAGGAATTTACGGAAGGGAAAGTCCTTCCTCCCAGTGGCCTGGAAGGTGGTATCTACGGATGTCAGCCTATCGGGCTGGGGTGCAGTATTCGAGGAGGCTTCTACCCAGGGAACCTGGGCCAAGACTCAGGGGATCCTGCCCATCAATGTGCTAGAGATCCGGGTGGTATATCTAGCCCTCAAAATCTGGACATACAGGTTACAGGGCTACCCAGTTCGGGTTCAATCCGACAATGCTACGGCAGTAGCTTACATCAATCACCAAGGAGGCACCCACAGTCGGGCAGCCCAAAGAGAGGTGAACCGGATCTTGGCATGGGCAGAAGAGCATGTACCTTGCATCTCTGCAATCTTCATTCCAGGGATAGAAAACTGGCAAGCAGACTACCTGAGTCGTCAGCAGCTGCTACCAGGAGAGTGGTCTCTTCACCCAGAGATCTTTCAGGCCATATGTCTGAGATGGGGAAACCCAGATGTAGACCTGCTAGCTTCCAGGTTCAACAAGAAATTGGACAACTTTGTGTCCAGAACGAGAGATCCTCTAGCCTACGGGACAGACGCTCTAATAACTCCATGGAATCAGTTCTCACTGATCTATGCATTCCCTCCGATCCCTCTTCTACAAAGACTGCTTCGCAGGATCAAGGAGGAGGGAATACCAGTAATCCTAGTGGCCCCAAACTGGCCCAGGAGGCCTTGGTATGCCGAGATCGTAAAAATGGCGATAGGAAGGCCCTGGAAGCTTCCACTTCGACACGACCTGTTGTCACAGGGTCCAGTATTCCACCCTTCCTTACAAAGGCTAAATTTGACGGCCTGGCTGCTGAGACCCACATTTTGAAAAAGAGAGGGGTCTCTGGCCTGGTTCTTTCTACGCTCATTAATGCTAGAAAGCCAGCCTCCAGACTCATCTATCATAGAGTCTGGAAAGCATACGTTTCCTGGTGTGAATCCAGAAGTTGGAATCCTCCTGAAATATGAAATAAGTAGGATTCTTGCTTTTTGCCAGTTAGGAGTGGATATGAAATTAGCCCTTAGCACCATCAAAGGGCAAATATCGGCTCTATCAGTCTTCTTTCAGAGACCATTGGCATCTCACTCCCTAGTTCGGACATTCATTCAGGGGGTACTGAGGATAAATCCTCCAGTCAGGTCTCCCTTGTGTCCATGGGATTTGAATTTGGTATTGTCAGTGTTGCAAAAGCAACCTTTTGAACCTATTCGCCATATTCCTTTAATTATATTAAGTAGGAAATTGGCCTTTCTGATTGCTATAGCTTCTGCTAGGAGAGTATCAGAGCTAGCAGCTCTTTCTTGTAAAGAGCCTTATCTAATTTGTCACAAGGACAAGATCGTACTACGACCCCATCCGGCTTTTCTGCCTAAGGTGGTGTCGGCTTTTCACTTGAATCAAGACATTGTTCTGCCTTCCTTTTTTCCAAACCCGCGGACGGCGGGGGAAAAATTATTACACTCTCTAGATCTAGTGAGAGCGGTAAGGGTGTATCTGCAAGCAACCGCTCAGATACGTAAAACAGATGTTTTGTTTATTTTACCAGATGGTCCCAAGAAGGGCCAAGCGGTATCAAAATCCACCATTTCCAGGTGGATTAGACAAGTAATTGTTCAAGCTTATGGTTTAAAGAACAGGACTCCTCCTTTTCCTGTTAAGGCGCACTCTACCAGGGCGATAAGTGCTTCATGGGCAGTGCACCACCAGGCTTCGATGGCTCAGATCTGTAAGGCTGCAACTTGGTCCTCAGTCCATACATTTTCCAAATTCTATCAAATAGATGTGAAAGGACATGAGGATTCCGCCTTCGGGCGAAGTGTGCTGCAGGCAGCAGTATAGGGCTTCTGGTCCGCAAGCGGTCGGTTTGATCTGTGTCTCCCCCCCTTCATATGAGCATTGCTCTGGGACGTCCCATTATGTAATGACTAGCTCTGTGTCCCGTGGTGTACGATAAAGAAAATAGGATTTTTATAACAGCTTACCTGTAAAATCCTTTTCTTGGAGTACACCACGGGACACAGAGGTCCCACCCTTCTTATGGGAACCTTACTGCTTTGCTACAAAACTGAGGTACTTCCCTGATGGGAGGGGTTATATGGAGGGGAACTGTCTTCCATTGGTTGTGCCAGTGTCCAATCACCGCTGGTGACCCTTAACCCATTATGTAATGACTAGCTCTGTGTCCCGTGGTGTACTCCAAGAAAAGGATTTTACAGGTAAGCTGTTATAAAAATCCTATTGTTTAGTTGTAACATGACAAAATGTGGAAAACTTCATGGGGTATAAATACTTTTTCAAGGCACTGTATGTATTTGATCTACTTGCCTGAAGTTCATCTTTAAGACCAAGACCATAACCATAACATGACTGTGAAAACGATTAAGCCCACTGGGAGCCATCTTAAATTACCTGGTTTAGCTTAGGTCACAGTAAATCGGCATCCTGTGTCCAATCAATTGCCATTTTTTCTGTAGACTGACAAGTTGTTTTATACAATCTACACCAGTTCATTACATGTGAAGTTGGCTGATCTCAGGGATAGGCACATTTTTTTTTTTTCATAACATGTTAAACAAGCTTGGCTCATTTTTAATATTGCATATCTGTTTTCAGCAGCAAAGTGGTTGAGGAATAAAAACTTTTCAGGAAGTTGGGTATTGCAGTTTCCTGTTTATCTGTTTATATGTCATAATCTCCTATATTTTTTTTAAATGAACCACATAGGCAAGCCTGACGCAATCTGTTTCAACAAATTACAGAGTTACTTATTTTAAGCACTTGTTTCTAAGGCTGGCTTCACACTAATGCAAACTGGATGCAGGTTTCCCCGTATGAACCCAGCCTTAAGCCTAGTACACACGACCGAGAATCTCTTCGTAAAAAAACCCGTTGTTTTTCTCGACGGGATAAAGGGAAAGTTCGATTCCAATGGCACCACCCCTTGGGCTGCTTTTGCTGATCTCGTGTTACCGCGTGTTAGTAAAAGTTTGAGGAGAGACGATTCGCGCTTTTCAGTTTTCGTGCTTTTCAGTCCGTTACAGCATGATGAATGTGCTATCTCCATTATGAACGCCAGTTTTACCAGAAGGAGCGCTCCCATCTCATACTTGATTCTGAGCATGCGCGATTTTTTAAAACTCGGAAAAGCATACACACAACCGGTTTTCTCGTCGGGAAACAGGCCAACGAGAATCCCGACGAGAAAAACGAGAATCCTGACGAGAAAATAGAGAGCAGGTTCTCTATTTTTCTCGTCGAGATTCCCGGCAGTTTTCGTGGCGAAAAACCATACACACGAACGGTTTTCTCGGTAAGAAAGCTCTCCCAGCAGTTTTCTTGTCGTTTCTTGATGAGAAAACCGGTCGTGTGTACGAGGCCTTAGAGTATACCTAAAGGCAAACCTTTTTTTTTTTTTGGATAAAGTGAAAAGGGATTAGAACCCCTGTCTGTTTTGATTGCTGTCTGTGTCCCGTTAAGGAGATCCACCCTCTCTATTTGTCCAGTTTATCATGATCATTAAAAGTGAAGTCCATCAAGTCCAACCTATGTTTGTGATTTATATGTCAGTATTACATTGTATATCCTGTATGTTGTGGTCGTTGTCCCCAGAAAAGTAATAGAGGGAAAATCTTCAAATGTGAACACTGATTCTGGTGACCTGGGAGACCCAAGGGATTCCCTTAATTTGAAGGTATTTCCTCTCACTTTCTGTTTGGCTATGGGTCAGGAAGTGAAGGGAAATCTCCACAATGGGGCAAAGATCACGAAAAAAACGGGTTATAAGCCTTCCTTACTCTATCCAAAATGAAAAAAAGTATAGTTCTACTTTAACTAGATAAACCTATTCCTAAAGCCCAATCGAGCTTGGGCAAAAGCCAAAAACATGTATCCCCTCAACAGATGTTTAAAAAAAAAAAAACACTGCTCCAGATGCTATACTCACCTCCCCTCTGCCACTGCCCCCCACGGATTTACCAGTTGATCAATCTAGTGCAGATCCTTTTTTGGGTTCAGTGATGCCCAGCGTCATTCCCTTTCTGTGAGTCCACCGCTTTGTGGCTCCGCCCTCGCCCTGAACTCACAGGAGAATGCCACAGAGAGATTGTCTGTCATTATGAACACCAGGATCACAGTTTAGGTAGTAAATACTGTCTCTGTTCAATGTCTGGACGAAGATGGTGCTGTCCTTCCAGTGGAAGAAGCAGATGAAGGCAATAATGAGGGAAGTCCAGGGATTTCTTTAAAAAGCAATACATGCATTGACACGCTGTGTAACCTACATGGATTTTCTGTGAACAAATACTGTATATCTTATGTTGGGTCTACTTTAATTGCTTTCCTAACTGTGTTTTCCACTTACAGTTGCTGGTGAGCCAGTATTAGATCCTGACATCCACCTTATTATGGAATATCCAACTGGTGCCAGATGGGGTAACCACATCTCTCGACGAGCAAACAGGTGTCTTATCTGCTTCTAAACCTTAGTTGCTGTCTTATTTAAATATTTTTGTGAATGTGAAGAACTAATAATCAATTACAATGTTTATTCTTCATTTCTCATTCCTCCCTTGTACATGGGAGTCATGTCTTGTACATGGTGACCAGGTCTTGCTGAGGGCTACCAAGCCTGAAACCACTGTATGCAAGGCTGGATAAATGCATCTGTCTGACCTGTATACTTGTAGCTGTGGATGGACAGCTGGCCACAGGCACATGTTTTTGCCTTGAATAAAACCCTAAGAATAAATATTAATTTACTCTTTCGTTCATGGACGGACACAGCTTCCTATTGACAAGTGGGTATTATCCTTCATTTAGGAGTGACTAGAAAGAAAACTTGTAGAAAGTGTTAACACATCACACCTTATACAGTACCGCCCAGGGGGCGGACCCTCTGGGTATAACCCCTCGCTCTGCACCTCGCAGATCAGTTTTTTTCTATCTAGCATAGGAGAAGGACATGGCTCCCTTTGGGCCCATTGGTCCGGGGTTTTTTTTTTACTACGTTTTCTACATTTTTTGTTCCTGCGATCTTCGATCAACTGCCGACTGGGTTACAGGCTGGATCCCAGATCCTTTTAGTCTCCCCAGTTTCGCCCATCGAGCGTGTGCCGACCCTAGCTATGCGCTGGGTTTTCAACGACATGCCCGTCGCTCCACGGGTGGCCAGTGCATGCATATGATCGGTCTCTATGGCACAATCACAGCATGCCAGGCCGACAGTCACCTCCGTGCGCGGAAGATGATCTGTCCGGAATGTCTTCCAGCATAATCCACGCAGGAAAGGTAAGTAGCTCCCCTGCTTCGGCAGGAAGACTTGGCTGGTCATTCCTGGAGAGATCAAGTAAATGGTTTTTGCCCTTTCTTTCCTCTCTCCCTGCCTTCCCTCCTCCCTGGACTAAGCTAAGGCTGGGTGCTGGGGGTCACCTGGGGGGCTCCATCTGGAGCGGGACTGTGATGTAAGGCTGTCTTTAAGAATGTCAATGTGCTGCTTACCTGTGTGTGTTTCTCCCTCCATGCTGTCGGCTGTCATTTCCTTGTGGTCCACGCCTGTTTTGGCCTCTGTCGACTGTTCGGCGGCCATTTTCTTGTGGTTCGAGCCTGTATGGATCTACTGCCGCTCGGCGGCCATTTTCTTGTGATCCGCACCTGCTTTGGCCTCTGTTTACTGCTCGGCGGCCATTTTCTTATGGTCCACACTGTTCTTCAGCACGGCCGCTCGGCGGGCATTTTGTGGAAGTCTTCGGCCTCTAGGGTGCATTCCACAGGCGCAAAAGTATACAGAGACACGCTGATGAGGATCAGACTGACACGGGCGCGGTGGGAGAGCATCTCAGGCCGGAGCAGACGGCAGCAATAGCGGTACCGTTCTAAGGGTGATGAGTCCTCTGGGAGACCCTGCATCTCTGTAGCAGCTAGGAGGGTGGCCTATTGATACCTTGCCTGGAGTCCCTGTGGGTGTCAGGCGCGTGGGTCAGCATGACGTCAGAAGCAGACGTCTTTTCCCCTGAAACACCTGAGTTGGCAGCTGGTGCCCCTGATGTATCTGTGGACGCTATGTCGGCAATCCTGGAGGCTTTTATTGCCAAGGTAGAAGCAGCGCGTGGGAACACGGGGGGGGGTAGGAAACTCCCCCTTCCCCCGCGATTTTCTAGGGATAATTCTGATGCAGAACCAGGCCAGGCTGTGGCTCATGGCCCTGATTCTGATGCATCAGAGACTGCAGACCGTGACCGGTCGGACAGTGAGAATGACTCCAGGTCCGGGTCAAAACGTGAAAAGGCTTTGGTATCTGACCTTATCACTGCAGTGCGGGATACGCTGAAATTGGAAAATGCTGCAGAATCAGCAGAGACGGCAGTCCCCTTTGGGTTCCGTAAGCCGGCCCGCACTGCTAAGGCGTTTCCTTGTGTGTCTTATCTCGATAAGCTTTTATACAAGGAGTGGGAAAACCCACTGAAGGTTTTTGCAGCCCCAAAAAATTTGGCGGTCCCGTACACCTTTGAGGGGAGTTTTCCTGAAAAAATGGTCCTCTCCCCTGGTAGTGGACCCCCCTGTGTCCAGACTCAACAAAGTTACCACAAGTCCAGTGGAAGGGGCTCCTGTCTTCAAGGACCCTGTGGACAAGAAGGCTGAGGCACTCACTCGCTACCTATACACAGTGGTGGGTTCAGCGATGCGTCCAGCATTGGCTGGGGCTTTGGTGTCTCACGCTTACTGAGTGGGAAAAGATGCTACTCCCAGGGGTTAAAGGCACGGGAGGCTCCTCCGAATGAGGTAGCTTTGGCCGACCAGTTGGTACAGGGCCTTGAGTTTGTCTACGAGTCAGACATGTATATTATCCCCTTGCTGTCCAGAGCCTCGTTTTATGTGGTGGTGTTATGCCACCTGGTTTGGCTAAGTGCTAGTCTACGGACCAAGAAGCTCCCAAGAAGGCCTGATTGGACCTGCCTTTCAAGGGTGACAGTCTTTTTGGAGCCTCTCTGGATGGCATCATTAAGGATGCCACAGGAGGTAAGAGCTTGCTGCTTCCGCAATCCAAAAGGAGGTAAGAAGCCACGCCATGGGCTAGGGCTCCCCTTCACCGCACACAAGCAGTTCTTTCGTCCGCCTAGTGCGGCAAGTAAACGACCCCAGGCCGATAAGCGCCTGCCAAGGGACAGAAGCGTCCCTGGTTTCGCAAGCCCAACCTTGCTTGCCTTCCGAACAGATTTTTTTTCCCTCTAACCCGCCAGCTTCAGCCTACTCGTCGGGAAGTCCTATATGGGGCGGTTCAAGACCTGCTGATACGCAGGGTGGTCCTCCCTGTCTCTGTACAGGAAAGGGTTCAGGGGTTCTACTCTAATCTGTTCGTAGTGCTGAAGACGCTCTGTTGTCGCTGCCCTCCATCCGGGGGATTTTCCAGCATCCTTGGTCATCAAGGACGCATGCTTGCATGTCCCCATATGCACCAGGCATCAGAGACGTCTGCGTTTGGCGGCCTGGGAAGACCACTACCAATGGTGGCTCTCCCCTTTGGCCTGGCATCGGCACCAAGGGTGTTCACCAAGGGCTTGCCCCGATTCTGGCCCTACTAAGACAGCGTGGCATCGCTATCATGGGCAACTTGGACGATGTTCTTCTGAGGGCCACTTCAAATTCAAAATTAGAGGTGAGTGTATCTATAACCTGTCAGACCCTCCGATCCTTGGTTGGGTGCTGAACACTCAGAAGTCAGTATTGGTACGGACTCAACTCCTAGTGAATCTAGGGTTGATTCTGGACTCCTCAGGGAAGTTTTTTCTCCCTATGGGGAAGTTGCAGACCCTTCGGGCTGCGGTGCAGCAGTTGACATCCCAAAGATGGTCGTCACGCCACTTTTTTTTTTTCAGGCGAGTCCTGGGCCTCTTAGTAGCCTCCTCCGAGGCGTTACCCTATGCACTATTTCACACGTAAGTGGTACAGAAGGTAATTCTGTCCAGAGGGTCAAGTGCCCTTCATCCCTGGATTGCCAAAATCCGGGTGAGCCACCTAGTCAGGACCTCCCAATTTTGTTGCCCAACGTCACCGGCACTTCTGTCCAGGAAGTTGTTCCTTCCTTTTTTACTGGATGGTGGTCACGACGGAGGCCAGCCTTACCGGTTTGGGGGGGGGGAGGTCTGGAGGGTTCAGCCGACCAGGGTCGCTGGACTCCAGGGGAATCCCACTTGCCGATCAATGCCCTGGAACTCCGGGCGATCAGGCTGTGCCTCTCCACATGGTCGCAGAGGCTACAGAGGCATCCAGTCAGAATCCAGACTGACAAACACCACAGTGGTGGCATATGTCAATCATCAAGGAGGAACAAGCGGCTCTGCAGCAGCATCGGAGGTCGCTCACCTCCTAAGGGGGGCAGAAAGGAGCGTTCCAGGCCTGTCGGCCATATACATTCCGGGTGTGGGAAATTGGCAGGCGGACTACCTGAGTCGCCAGATGCCGGACCAAGGAGAATGGGCTCTACACCCGGAGGCATTTCAGCTCCTTTGCCAGAGGGAAGGCATGCCAGTCGTATATCTCCTGGCTTCTCAACTCAATCGGAGGGCATTGAGGTTTGTGGCCAGGTCAAGAGACCCATGGGCAAACACGACAGATGAGTTGATGGCACCGTGGAGTCAGTACCGGCTGATCTATGCCTTCCCTCCTCTGAGTCTTCTTCCTCAGCTGCTTCGCAGACTGGAGGCAGAGAGGATTCCAATGGTCCCTATTGCTCTGAATTGCCACCAGCGTCCTTTGTACGCCGAGCTAGTGCGTCTGGTAGCAGACGCCTTTTTGCATCTACCGCTAAGAAGAAGCCATCCTGTTTTTACAGTCACTGGCTTAACGGCATGGCTTGAGAGCCAGGTGCTGGAGACCGGGGCCTGTCAGACTCTGTGGTCTCTACCATGAGGAGGACTGGAAAACATCCCCTAGGAAGATTTACCATCGCACTTGGAAGACCTACATATCCATTTGTGAGGAAATGAGGTGGCATCCGCGTACTTATTTGGTTCCAGAGTCCTGCTGTTCTCTCAGCAGAGAGCGGGCCAAAAATGTTACTTTAAGTACAATTAGGGGGCAGGTATCTGCCCTGGCTGTCTTTTTTTTTTTTCAACGACCCCTGGCGGCTCACTCTCTAGTGAGAACGTTTGTACAGAGGATTCAGCAGGCGGCCCCTCCAGTACACCCTCCACTACCTCCGTGGGGCTTGTGTAGCAGACGTCCTTTTGGCGTCTACCGCTACGAGAGGACCTGCTGTCGCAGGATCCCATATGCCATCCTGCTTGCAGTCAATGGCTTTAACGGCATGTCCTCTAGGTGGCTCAGAAACCACTGTTTGAGAACATCAGGGAGATTCCTTGTTGACACTTTCTCAGAAAGTGGTCCTTTCGGTGGCTGTTATGCCAGTTAAGGTTTCTGAGCTGGCAGCCTTGTCATACAAGCCTCCCTATCTAATCTTCCACAACGATAAGGTGGTGCTGCGTCCGCAGCCTTCTTTTTTTCCTAAGGTCGTTTTGACCTTCCACCTCAAGGAAGAAATTGTACTGCCATCCTTGTGTCCTCATCCGTTGAATCCTAAGGAGACGACGTTGCATTCCTTGGACGTTGTCCAAACTCTGAGAGTATGCTTGTCTGGTACTGCTCCGTTTTGGAGTCCAGACTCGCTGTTGTTTTGGTGGCTGGTCCCAAGTAGGGCCCATCGGTCTCGTCGGCCACCATCTCTAGGTGGATCCGACAGATCGTAATCAGGCTAACGCCATGAAGGGTCAGGCGCCTCCCTTTCCCGGCGCATTAGACCAGGGCAAGAGGTGCCTCTTGGTGTTACGTCAGTTAAGAGGGGTTTCTGAGCTGGCAGCCTCGTCATGCAAGGCTCCCTATCTGATCTTCCACAAGGATAGGTGGTGCTGCGTCCGCAGCCTTCTTTTCTTCCTAAGGTCGTTCTGACCTTCCATCTCAAGGAAGACATTGTTCTGCCATCCTTGTGTCCTTATCCGTCGAATCCTAGGAGACGACGTTGTATTTTTTGGAAGCTGTCCGAGCTCTGAGAGCATCAAGTGTCTGTTTCACCAGGTGTGTAAAGCGGCGACCTGCTGGTCCATTCACACTTTCACTAAACTTTGCAAGTTGATGTGTGCATCTTCGGATGTTTCTTTCGGCCGCAAGGTACTGCAGGCGGCTGTTTAGAGTTGCAACTCCTCAGTTGAGGAGCTCTGTTTTGTTTTGGGATAAAGTTTATTTTATGCTGTTCCCACCCCTTGTTTTTGACACTGCTTTGGGACGTCCCACTTGTCAATAGGTAGCTGTGTCCGTCCATGAACGAAAGAGTAAATAGGATTTTTGTACTCACCGTAAAATCAATTTTCTCTGAGTTCATGGACGGACACAGCACCCACCCCTCCTTTTTTAAGTTTTTGTACTGCTTTTTGACGAACTGATCTGCGAGGTTCAGAGAGAGGGGTTATACCCAGAGGGTCCGCCCCCTGGGCGGTACTGTATAAGGTGTGCTGTGTTAACACTTTCTACAAGTTTTCTGCCTAGTCACTCCTAAATTAAGGATAATACCCACTTGTCAATAGGAAGCTGTGTCCGTCCATGAACTCAGAGAAATGGATTTTATGATGAGTACAAAAATCCTATTTTATATTTTTGACAGAAACAAATCTAGTGTTTTTAAATGGGCAATACTGTACTTCACAGCCCTACAAAGAAGGGCATATTTGACTGTCTTTATATCCTGACTGGCTATTTTATTTTATTTTTCTCCTCGGTTAAACTCCTATGTTATTACAGACTAAAGTTGATTCACTAATTAATGAAATAATGACTGTTTAGCAAAGTGAATATTCACTGAGTTTAATAAACAAGGGAAAGTGTTTACTTCAATCATCCATTTATGCTATCAAAAGCCAATTTTTTATTTAATTTATCTTTGTACATTTTTGGGTATTACAACTAAACACCGGTCAACCTTATTTACTTTCATTCACTTTGCAGACTTTGCTCCTTTAGTTAAATATGTGGTATATCCGCTCGTTTTGCACTGTGTTACGGAAGTAATAATGCAAATCACATTTGCAGAAGATTCAGCTATCAAACAATGAGCACTTCATGCAGTCAGCAGAATATTACCCATGTTTGGCAATTGGATTCTTGCAGTTTTCCATTCCTCTCTCCCTGAGCCCACATCACCATTTATACATTTTACCAAATAAGCACCCAATGTTATACAGTCAGTCAAAAGAATGGACACATGGATCAAAATCCAGATCGACGTGTGTTCTTTGTACTGTGACCATCAATTAATAGCAGAAATAAATATTCACTACTGCTACAGACTTCCCAATAGCCTGCTTTCAGCTTGGGGAGAAATATTGTCATGTGTAAGTATATGACATAGTATTGGTGTTTTATAAAATTTTTGAGTGCTGGCTAGCTTAAATATGGGGGTATAAGGAGTGTAGGTACAGGCATTTAAAGTAATTATTCCTGTGTAGAATTGCTGGCAGGGATGTGCATATGTTTTTAGAAGGCTGTTATACTAATCTATAGGACACCACAGAAAACTTTCTTAGTACAGGCAGTAGGGGTAATAGGTTTTTTGAGGACAGAGAAAGCAAAAACAGATTAGTCAGATGACCAATTTTTTTTACTTGAAATCATTTTATTACTGACAGGTACATCGTACACAGTGACTCTCATAATCCCATGATTGACTCCCTTGAAGATTTCAGATCACAACTGAAAAGTTTTAAGCCTGATCTTCTTGTGATCGGTGGGCTACAAATGATGGATAGCTTCCCCTTTAAACCAGGTGAGGATAATGCAACTCCATGGCCAGAGGTGCCTTCACATACAGTACCTGCATCAGCCTCCAAAACACTGTGGCTACTGCCAAATTCTGAGCCATTCTGATGGGCAAAGTTCTGGCACATCCGGGTAGGGTTTAAAGCCTACCTTATGCATAATCCTATTGTCAACAGATCATAGTGATGGGCCAGTTGGATAGTATGAGAAACGGAGCTGCAAGCTTCAACATTACCAGTTAAACAAGTGTTTGAGTGTTGGTGATTAGAACTTCCCAGGATGCGGCTAAAGAGATAGGGTCTTGGAGGCTGCTGTGCACCTTTAGGTGCCTGTACTTTATATTTTACAGCTTTTTTTTAATTGTGTAATTTTGTAAAGGTAAATTGTGAGCAGCTTTGCCAAAATATGAAAACAACTGCTCTCTGCTTGGTGTTAAGGGCTTTTCATGTCATTGTGCTGTACACACATGTTAATGTTATGCTGCGCATTGTGTTGCATTAGTTTGTGTTGGGGTGCCATTCAGAATAAAGTTTACCAGTGCACGTGCGTTGCAGTAACAGTGCGAAGGTGTGAGAGACCCTAATTGTACCTATAAGTCAGGACCCTAAGCCTGCATTTGATCCAGAGAAAGACAGAAATGTGGTGCAGTTTGTCCTAACAGGAAAAACATCCTTAGTTCACTGGATCAACATTGTACAGTGTTATTTCTTATAAGTATTATTAAACATTTATATTTTGTTTTATTTATTTTTTTAATGACCGCAATACACAAATATGTGGCGTCAGAACGGGTGGACATTAATTTTTTTCACACACCCCAGTAACGTGCGCTTCCACCATGTATCCTGGGCCCTGCTTGCACATCAGTTGGCTCGGGACTGGCATAATGGGTGCCGTCGAGCATGTCTGCTCTCCTCCCCTTGTTGTTGGGGGACCTGGAAGTGACATTAAGCATGAGTTGGAGAAACCTTGATTGGAATTGGGCAAATTTGTACTGCCTGGAAGGAGGCCACTATTAGGCCTAGAACTCTCATTGAGAATTTCAATGTGGGATGTCTCTTGGATCTCAGTTCTTAAGCATGTGATCTTGGAGAAATAACTTTTTTTTTTTTCTGGGAGAAAGACTTTTGCTTGTGTCAAGGAGCAGACCCAAGTTTTTCAGGCAAAGGGAAAGCTGGAGAACAGATTTGAAATTGGTAAAAAAATGCATTCTATATTTTAATTACTGGTGTTAATTAAAAAGGTTTTGCATTTTATTGAGGTTGAGTATTTATCCTTTTCTCAGGGCTATGTTTGGTACCTTTTTTTTTTTTGCCTCTATTTTTTTTTGCCATTTATGTTTATCTTGGATGTGGAGCCAACTGAGCAAACTATATTCCTTATATGTGTACAGTGAGGGGGAAAAACGTATTTGATCCCCTGCTGATTTTGTACGTTTGCCCACTGGCAAAGAAATGATCAGTCTATAATTTTAATGGTAAGTTTATTTTAACAGTGAGAGACAGAATATCAAAAATCCAGAAAAATGCATTTAAAAAAAGTTATAAATTGATTTGCATGTTAGTGAGTTAAATAAGTATTTGATCTGCTATTAATCAGCAAGATTTCTGGCTCCCGGGTGTCTTCAAGGCAGCTGGGACCATAGTCACCAAGAAAACAATTGGTAACACATTACACCGTGAAGGACTGAAATCCTTCTGCGCACGCAAGGTCCCCCTGCTCAAGAAAGCACATGTACAGGCCGGTCTAAAATTTGCTAATGAACATCTGAATGATTCAGAGGAGAACTGGGTGAAAGTGTTGTGGTCAGATGAGACCAAAATCAAGCTCTGTGAAGAGGTTTGGGTAGAATACTTTAAACCCGTCTTGTAGTGCTACTGACACAGTAAATCCCTTGTACAAGAGGTGGTTCAGGGCTTTCTTCAAATTTAACTGTCCTTTAGGCAGTTTTTGGTTGATATCAAAGAAGAAAGCAGTGAGGTGGTAGAGTTTTGATCTCCATTTTGTACCTCTTGAAAGCCACTGATTGAACCCACAGGTCTGAGACATCTGTGACGCAGAAAGAGGCAAGCTGGAACATACATTCTCCCATTCTAAAGAGTGAGGGCACCCCTTCATTGCAAAGAGGTCTTTGGAGAAAGCTTGGTGGCTTTTGTGGTCCTGGCTTTGCATCTTAAGGAAGCTCTAACCTTAGGTTCTGAAGTTGATGCCTGGTTAGAGTGGACATGTTCTCTGTGTTTAGAGGAGATATGGTGGTTTTGGAACCTTCTGCTGTGGAAGTAAAACCTTCACAGCTGTGACCTCTTTGATGAACTGGTCAAGTGCCTCGCCAAACAGGCATCTTCCTAAAAAAGACATTTGTGTGAGGCATCTTTTGCAGGCAGCTTCAACTGTCCAAGCTTTTAGCCATAACATTATGTGCCTGTGAATGGAGATTAGAGACATTCTGGAAAATTTGTCTCGTGACATTCAGGGTTATTTACGAAAGGCAAATCCACCTTGCACTACAAGTGCAAAGTGCACTTGAAATTGCACTTGGAAGTGCAGTCGCTGTAAATCTGAGGGGTAGATCTGAAATGAGGGGAAGCTCTGATTTTATCATCCAATCATGTGCAAGCTAAAAAGCATTATTTTTATTTTCCTTGCATGTCCCCCTCGGATCTACAGTGACTGCACTTCCAAGTGCACTTTCAGTGCCATTTCAAGTGCACTTTGCACTCGTAGTTTGCACTTGTAGTGCAAAGTGGATTTGCCTTTTACTAAATCACCCCCATTGTAGCTTTCAATTCTTCAATCAAGCCCTCACTGTCATCTAAGGTCAACATGGAAGTGTTTTGAGATCGGCGCAACCTCGATAAAACTTTGCGATTTCATACCTGGACCCCACGCTGTGGGAATGGCATGTAATGTTACTTTGGGCATTGGATCCACACATGGGTGTGGATGCCCTAGAGGGCATCCACACAGAAAAGCAGAGCAGAGAGCAACAACATGATCCTGAAATCATCAGACTGCACATTCTATCTGTTCATGAACAAGGAATTTTTTGGCAGACATTTGCAGGTCTCTCTATACCCAAATGAGCATGGTGAGATGGAGGTCAGGTTAACAATGCCAAGGTTTTTGCAGACCGAGGCAATGAGCTTTCGAACATTAGCAAGCATGTTGCGTGAAGCTCCCTCTTGAATATCGTGGCTTTCTGGGAAAAAAATCTTTCACAGCTTCCTCCTTACACTGCTTCAATATTCTCTTTGCTCGCTTCTGTGACTGTCCTTAAGGACTGGCTAATCGGGATCCGACTGAGGTTAAAAAAGGTAATAGTAGAAGAGGAATGGTGTTTTTGGGCCCCGGAAGAAGATGGCTGTAGCCATAATCTGTCTGAGGAAATGTGACACGGATGCAGAGGATTCTGCTTTAATCAAATAGGCCACTTGTTGCCTGAAATAGAGCTAGAATCACATGCTGAGACCTGTTAGAGTCAGTTCTTGCTCCAGTGCAAGGGTTGCCACATTGAGTTTTAGAGGTTTGAGTGTTGTGTAGGCCTTCGGTAGAGTGAATGTTTGCCTGTAACGAATCCTCTTGAAGAAAAGTAGGAGGAAGCACATAAGTACCTTTTTTATAATGCCTCTAGGCTGAAGTGGCAGTAAAGTGTGCAACTATTGTTGTGATATAACACTTGGTAACAAATACAAAAAATTCCGCGCTGCCCAAATGGAAAGCAGCCAACACAACCAATGGTCAAATGGTGGAAAACAGAAAAAAAACATACAAAAAATGTAGCGCTTAATGAATGAAATTACACCTAAACATAATGAAATACAGTGTGCAACAGTAATAAATGATCAAATGAACAAAAGTTAGTGATAAATGGAATAAATCACTGATATGTGAGGGTAATGATGAAAAAGTTCAATATGAGTCACAGTGATGGTACTCCCAGTAATCTTGAGTGAAGCAAGTGCAAATAGAAGTAACCGCCACCAACCAATTGAAAAAAGGCTTACCAGAGGTAGTAGACCGTAAAGAACGTATGTTCAGAGGGTCAACTAGGCATATGTAAACCGCTGTGAAAACTGGATCCTCAGCTGTAGTTCCGACAGAGCATCTCACACACACCGATCCAATATGAAAAAGGGGTAGTTCAGATAAGTGCTTGCGGGTAATAACCCGGATAGTGCCGGAAAATGGAGCCAGATGAGGTATAAAATTGGGAGAAAAGAGAAGGGCACATAGCGTAATACTGTATGTAAAAAGTATTTAACCACTTGCAGCCCGCCCTATTACAGAATGACGGCGGCAAAGTGGTTTCAATATCCTGACCGGACGTCATATGACGTGATCAGGATATTGAGCCACTGCGCGCCCCCGGGGGCGCGCATCGCGGTGATCGTTGTTGCGGGGTGTCAGTCTGACACCCCACAACACCGATCTAGGTAAAGAGTCTCTGACGGAGACTCTTTACCATGTGACCAGCCGTGTCAATCACGGCTGATCACGATGTAAACAAGAAGAGCCGGTGATCGGCTTTTCCTCACTCGCGCCTGTCAGACACGGGTGGAGGAGAGCCGATTGGCTGCTCCTCTGACGGGGACGGGGGGTTTGTGCTGATCGATTATCAGCGCAGCCCCCCCCCAGGATGCCCACACTGGACCACCAGGGATGCCCACCACCAGGTATGCCACCCTAGACCACCAGGGATGCCAATCAGTGCCCCTAATAGATGCTAATCAGTGCCCACAATGGATGCAAATCAGTGCCCACAATGGGCATCACTGATTGGCAGGCATTATTGTTTGGCACTGATTGGCATCCATCATTACAGTACATCAGTGCCGCCTATCAGTGCCCATCCATGCCACCTATCAGTGCCCAGCCATGCCCATCCGTGCCGCCTATCTGTGCCCATCAATGCCACCTCATCAGTGCCACCTCATTGGTGCCCGTCAGTGCAGCCCCATCAGTGAAGGAGAAAACTTACTTATTTAAAACGTTTTGTAACAAACAAAAAAAGTGCAACAGCGCTGAAAGCTGAAAATTGGTCTGGGCAGGAAGGTGTATAAGTGCCCTGTATGGAAGTGGTTAATGTAGGTAAGAACACTTACATTGGAAGAATAAAACAGCGCTTATCAAGTAGTAAAACTGCAACAGCGTAATACTTTTTACATACAGTATTACGCTGTGTGCCCTTCTCCTTTCTCCCAATTTTATACCTTATCTGGCTCCATTTCCGGCACTATCCGTGTTATTACCCGCAAGCACTTATCTGAACTACCACTTTTTCATATTGGATCGGTGTGTGAGATGCTCTGTCTGAACTTCAGCTGAGGATCCAGTTTTCACAGCGGGTTTACATATGCCTAGTTGACCCTCTGAACATACGTTCTTTAGGGTCTACTACCTCTGGTAAGCCTTTTTTCAATTGGTTGGTGGCGGTTACTTCTTTTTGCACTTGCTTCACTCAAGATTACTGGGAGTACCATCACTGTGACTCATATTGAACTTTTTCATCATTACCTTCACATATCAGTGAGTTATTCCATCTATCACTAACTTTTGTTCATTTGATCATTTCACTGTTGCACACTGCATTTCATTATGTTTAGGTGTAATTTCATTCATTAAGCGCTACACTTTTTGCATGTTTTTTTGTGATATAACACTTGGTCATCCATCTGAGACTAGGATCAGATGGTTGAATTCTAACACCAAGTTTGGAATGTATTCACCTTGCAATGTAAACTTTTCAAACATAGCCCCTTTTTTCAGTAACGGTCCACGATGCTGGACTGTAATTTAAGCCAAGACTTCTCCTGTCAAGTCGGGCATACCCCCACCAGTGAAGGTGATGCCCAAAGTAACATTACATGCCATTCCCACAGCGTGGGGTCCAGGTATGAATCGCAAGGTTTTATCGAGGTTGCGCTGATCTCAAAACACTTCTTCTATGATGACAGTGAGGACTTGATTGAAGAATTATACAATTAAAGAAAAAAAATTACTAACTAAGCTAAGGGTGACTTTCTCCATGAAAGAGAAAAGGTGCATTACCTTCAGACACTAAAACAAAGCTGAGGACTCACAAATTGGGGTAGGATTATAGGGGAGGCACCCAGGGGGGCGTGTCCTCTCAAAGCTTTGCAAATGTCCAAGCACCTGAAGTTGCACACCTGGAACCCATGGTGTATGAATACTCTCTGCTTGTGTTCTGTACAATTAAGATATACTGTTTTTCTTACAACCATAGCAAATGGTGCCTGTATGGAATACAAGGTTTTTCAAGAGTTCTCAGTTTCCAGAATTACCTCACTGCCTTTGTTAGACTGCACAGTATATGGCTTGAACATTGCATTTACTAGACATTAAATTACACCAAAGCATATTTATGCATCTCTGTTTCCGTTGACATAAATGAAAATGCATGTCAACACACGTAATTGTGATTCTCACAAATGTGCACTGACATGCAAAACTAGGTGCATTGCAGCATTTGTGTGTTTCATGTGTTTCTATTTGTTTTGATAAAAATTACATGTTCCTAGTGTGAATGCAGCCCATAAAAAAACCTTCCTAACACTTAGGCCCCTTTCACACTGGGGCGTTTTTCATGCGGTTTAGCGCTAATAATAGCGCTGTTATACCGCATGAAAAAATCCTGCCCTGTGCCTTCAATGTGAAAGCCCGAAGGGCTGCTAGCCGCTCCTTTACCGCGGTCTTCCATTGAAGTCAATGGGACAGCGCGGTAATACCGCCTGCAAACCGCGGCAATAGCCGCGGTTTGCGGGCGGTATTAACCCTTTTTCGGCCGCTAGCGGGGGTTAAATTAACCCCCCTAGCGACCGCATACCGCGGTAAGAACGACAGTATAGCAGCGCTGAAAATCACGCTGCTATACCGCCACCGCACCTGCCCGCCCCAGTGTGAAAGGTGCCTCAAGGACCCAGCCTCTTTCTGAAATTTTGTTTACAAGTTAAAAACAGTTTTGTTGCTCGAAAATTACTTGGAACCCCAAACATTATACATTTTTTTTTCTAACACCCTAGAGAATAAAATGGCGGTCGTTGCAATACTTTGTCACACCGTATTTGCGCAGCGGTCTTATAATCGCACTTTTTTTTGGAAAAAATACACTTTTGTGAATAAAAAAATAAGACAACAGTAAAGTTGGCCCATTTATTTTTATTTATTTTTTTATATTGTGAAAGATAATGTTACGCCAAGTAAATTTGATACCCAACATGTCACGCTTCAAAATTGCGCCCGCTCGTGGAATGGCGACAAACTTTTACCCTTAAAAATCTCCATAGGCGACGTTTAAAAAATTCTATAGGTTGCATGTTTTGAGTTACAAAGGAGGTCTAGAGCTAGAATTATTGCTCTCGCTCTACCGATCGCAGCGATACCTCACGTGTGGTTTGAACACCATTTTCATATGTGGGCACTGCTCACGTATGCGTTCGCTTCTGTACGCGAGTTCGACGGGGCGCGTTTTGAAAATGTATTTATTTTACTTTTTTTTTTCTTTTTTTTACACTGTTCTTTTAAAAAAAAAATGTTTTCACTTTTATTCCTATTACAAGGAATGTAAACATTCCTTGTAATAGAACAAGCATGACAGGACCTCTTAAATGTGAGATCTGGGGTCAAAAAGACCTCAGATCTCATATTTACACTAAAATGCAATAAAAAAATAAAATAAAAATGCCCCTTTTAACAGCTATGGTCGGAAGTGACGTTTTGACGCAGCTTCCGCCCTGCAATGGTATAGAGACGGATGGGAGCCATCTTCCCCTCTCTCGTCTCCATACCTAACAGCAGAGAGGACCCGAACGCCATTGCCGACGACTCAGGTAAGCGGCGGAGGGCAACGGAAATCGGCGGGAGGGGGGGGCCCTCTCCCGCCACCAATAAAATTGATCTTGCGGCGAATCCGCGCAGAGACCACTATTAGAAACCAAACCACCCACTCACCACCCCTCCCTTCCTGGCAAACTCTCACTAGCGTGAGAAAGAGGGCTGTGCATGATGTCATAAGCCTAGGCTTTTTACCAGACGGGAAACAGGAAGTGGACTGTATAAGGTATTTACTGGCAGAAATTTTTTTTTACTATCCAAAGTTAAAACGACAAGGGCAGAAGATTTAATAGATGGAAAGTTGAAAAAATTACTGAAGTTCCGCTTTAACCACTTCCCGCCTGGCCTATAGCAGATTGAAGGCTGGGCGATGGCTCTGTTATACTGACTGGGCGCCATATGACGTCCAGCAGGATAACAAGCCAGCGCGCGCCCGCAAGGGCTCGTGGTGATCGGAGGTGTTGTGTGTCAGTCTGACACACTGCATCTGCGATCATGGTATGGAGCCTTTCCATGTGATCAGCTGTGACCAATCACAGCTGATCTACGCGTGTGCCAGTAAACGGCATTCCTTGATTCGTGCTGGCAGGGAGAGCCGATCGGCGGCTCTCCCCGTAAGGGGGGGAGTCTGTGCTGATCACATTGATTATTGGCACAGTCCCCATCAGATATGCCCATCGGCTGCCAGCAGTGCTCTAATAATAAAGTGTCGGTGCCCAGCAGTAACACCTGTCAGTACCTCATCATCATCAGTGCCACCTGTCAGGCAGCTGTGATGGGCACCGATAGGCACTATCAGTGGTGCCCATCAATTCTACATATCGGTGCCTCTTCATCAGTGCCACCTTATCATGCTGCCTCATCAGTGAAGGAGAAAACAAAATTTTCTGACAAACGAGAGAAACTTTTTTTTTTTTTTTCAAAAATTTGGGTCTTTTTTTTTAGTTTGGTTAGCAAAAAGTAAAAAACCCCAGAGGTCATCAAATACCAACAAAAGAAAGCTCTATTTGTGGGAAGAAATTGATAAAAATTTAGTTTGGGTAGAGTTTTGTCTGACTGCGCAATTGTCAGTCAAAAAGCGAGAGCGCTGAAAGCTAAAAATTGTCCTGGGCAGGAAGGGGCGAAAGTGCCTGGTATTGAAGTGGTTAAAGGGGTTGTAAAGGTTTGTTTTTTATTTTCTAAATAGGTTCCTTTAAGCTAGTGCATTGTTGGTTCACTTACCTTTTTTCCTTCGATTTCCCTTCTAAATGTTTTTTTCCTTTGTCTGAATTTCTCACTTCCTGTTTCTCCTCACTAAACTTCACACCATCATCCGAGTGGTGTGGAGTCAGCCAGAACAGCTTACTGAACAGATTACTGAGGAGGAACAGGAAGTGAAAAATTCAGACAAAGAAAACAAAGAAAAAAAACATTAAGAAGGGAAATCGAAGGAAAAGGTAAGTGAACCAACAATGCACTAGCTTAAAGGAACCTATTTAGAAAAAAAAAACGAACCTTTACAACCCCTTTAATGCATGTGTGTAAAGCAAATTAGGGAAAATAGGGTAGCAAAAAGTGTAATCCAGCATCTAGTTATAAATTGTGTATATAGTCTGCTAATTACATTTTTAATAAATAAAATACATTCTTGGCCCTCAATTGTGTTTGGTTGGTGTTTTTAAAAACCCATTCTTTGTAATTTCACCACTTGTATGATTATTTTTTTAGGTCAGCGTGAAGCAAGATTGAAGGCGATTAAAGAAATGGTGTTGTCCATGGACCAAAATATAGGCTGTCACTTTGAGATGGCATCCTTTGTGGAGCAAAACCTCATGAAAGACTTGCTAGAGCATGTCATACCTTACTCTGATTCTCTGGGAATGAATGAGCAAGAACTTCCAAATCTCCTCAGTTTAATTAAAGGGGGAAACATTACAGTCCTATCTGACCCTTATCCCCGTGTGGCTTCCATTCTCGACCAAATGCGTGAACTTTATCAGCTGCTTAGATCCAGGGAACTTAAAGAGGGTCAGAGGAGGCTGACCCGACTGCATGTTCACACGCTAGCATTTCAAGCTATGTTAGTGGGCAAAGAATCCATGTGGAAGAACACAATGTCTGCTACAGCAAAGGCATCTCTTACTGCTAATAGGCATGTTTGTGGTTCTGCACATATTGACACCGGCAAGGCTAAACTCATCATGGATGATTCCTTCTCAATCAGCAGAGAAGTAGGCAGCCAGAGGATACCTTTTAAAGAAAACCGTCCTGTGTCTTGTTGGGAAGAGGACACTTATGAGATCTGTCTAGCACCTGTTTTGGTCTGTACTGAAGTTTTCCAGACAGCAGGTGGAGGAGACAATATATCTGCTGCAGGACTGGTGTTGCAAATTTGAAACTATAGTAGCTATATGATTTTGTCAAGGCCAACATTCCACAACTAGAGAACCCTGTGAAATTTTAGATGTATGTTTAAAGGAGGGTGTGAGAAAAGGGGTACAATGCATACTGACATGATTTAAGTCATAATTTGTTTACTAAGAAACAGTGGAATCAGTGAGGATTCATTATTTTTGCTCCAAATACCATTCCATTTTTTCCTAAAGGTCAGTCCACCCAAAACTAATAGAGAATACTGCACAAGATTCAGATTCCATGTTGCTGAGTGAGCATGGACTTAAGAGGTTAACTCCAGTGGGAAGATATCACTACAGAAGGCACTTTCAGTATCTTCCCAAAAAAAAAAAAGTTCAATCAGTTTTGAATGAATAGACATTTTAAAGTCAAAACGAGCCCCAGTGTAAACCTGCTAAATATACATTCAGGTGTTCAGTGTCTTACAATTTGTATCATTCCTACAGTGGCCACAATCTGACTAGAAAAGCTTCTTCTCTACCAGCATGCTTCAGAGTGGGACCCTTGCTCTTTGTGGGGAAGCAGTGATCCCCCTGCTGAGCCAAAGCTCTGCAATCAGAAGGGAGCATGAGCGCTGCAGATTTGCATAGCAATATTGCCAAAGCAGTGGTCCTGAATGCTCCCTACTGAGTCTAGCAGGGAACTAGGGTCCTTCTTTACAGTGTGCTGGCAGGGAAAAGGTTTTTCTTCTTAGGCTGTGCAAATTATAATAGTGGTTTTGTGCCGGCTTGTAGTAGCGTTTTAGTAGCTTTTAGGAGCGTTAGCGTTTTTACAGTACATAAAGGAAAAAAAAACTGTTAGGCGCATTTTAGTAGTGTTTATTTCTGCCGGAAAAATGCTCCCAAAAACTCGACTAAAACAATTTTCTCTTTCCGTCCATGGACTGACACAGCATCTTAAATCTTGACAAAGTGGGTTATGTTTCTGCTCATAGGAGAAGACCAGGCAGAATGTTAGATGTTTTAACCTACATTCCAAAACCGGAGCTGAACAGCCCCGCCCAGGGGGCGGTCCCTCCGGACATAACCCTCCTACCTGCAGCTAGCTGCCTCCGTTTTTGTTTCTGCCTAGCAGAGTAGAGGACGTGGTTTTCTTCAAGAGACTGGCTCTGAAGAGATGTTTTGTCTTTTTCTTTTATTATTTTATTTTTGAGATTCTTCTATCAACTGCCGGCTGGGCAACAGTTTGGGTAGTTCACTATCCTTGTCTTCCCAGTCCGACCATCGAGCGTGCTGATCCTCGTTCTGCGTGAGATCAGTCCACGACATACCCCGTGGCTCCAGGGGTGGCCGGTGAGCTTTTGCTCCAGGGTCCACATAAGATTGAACAGTTTTGCTGTATCTTTCGCGGTGGACTGGCCGACAGCTACTCAGTACTGCACTGTGATATGCTTGTCAGGAACACACCAGTGGGTCCTAGCATGGACGGGTAAGTACTGTTCCCCTGCCTCAGCAGGTGAGTACATGCTGTGTGTTCCTATGGTAGGGGGGTTTCCCTTTTTTTCCCCTTGTTTTTATTGCTCTCTGTCACTTACACTGTGGTGCGCTGACTGGGGGGTGCCTGGGGTCTCTCTGCCCTGGGCGGTCCACAGGGGTTTGCATGCGGTGTCAGCGCGGGGCCTTGCGCGCCATGTTTTCACTGTATTTTATTTCACATTGAAAACCGCATTGGCGGCCATCTTGCTATAGCCGCTTGTGGCGCACTTATTATTGCGGCGGCCATTTTCTTGTAGCCACGTGCGTTTTTTGAGCTGGTTTGGCCTCTATTGCTATTGGACGGCGCAATTCTCCTCACTGTTCACTCGCGGGAGCCGCGCTGTAGAGGAACGGGCACAGGCAGCGGAACTGATCGGTCCTAGCCGGGTGGTGAGTCCCCTGGGTAACCCCCCCACAGTCGGTGCAGCCGGAGGGTGGACTTTGTACCTCACATGGACATAGTCTCAGAGAGTGGTATCATGGAGTCTGTGTCACCACCTTTCCCTGTCTTGTCAGAAGCAACTGGCAATGCTGCTGCACCTGCGGTCCCTATGGAACAGTTGTTGGCAGTCCTGGAATCATTTGTTTCCAGGATGGAAGCAGCGTGCGAGCGCAAGGGGGCTATTAAGCGCCCTCTCTCCCCTCAATCTCCTGGGGAGTGCTTTCATTCAGATATGGGCATTGCTGAGGCACAGGACCCTAATTCTGAATTTTTTGATAAATATGACCAGGACATTCCTTGTGAGGAAGACTCCTTATCTGGGTCAGTACATGACAAGACACTTGTGAGTGAACTCATTGATGCTGTGAGGGACACTCTCAAGCTGGATGCTGCGGCTGAGGAACCTGTGGTGGAGTCAGTCGCCTTTTGGTTCTTTTCAAACTAAGCCTTTTAAAAAGGGTTTTTCTCTATACACCTTTTTTATTTAAATTTTGTTATCTTTTTAACATTCTCGCAGCGTCTGGCGGTTAGGTAACCCTTTTGGGGACAGCCTGATTAAAAAGTGGGCCTCTCCTCCGGTGGTCGACCCCCTGGTCGCCCGGTTGAATAAAGCCACAACTCTGCCGGTTGAGGGAACCCCTGCTTTTAAGGACCCTACTGATAGGAAGTCGGAAATGGTGGGCCGTGCCATGTTCACCATGCTGGGGTCGCGCTGCTTTCTCTTGTAGCGGCGACCCTAGTGACTGACGCTCAAGGAATGGGCAAAGATTATGCAACAGTATGTACAGGAGCATATTCTTCCTCCGGAATGCATTACATTGGCGGACCAAATGGTACAGGGCCTGGTGTATGTGTGCGATGCCACTATGGATGCTGCCCCCCTAATTTCTAGGGCCTCAGTGTCTGCAGTGGTTTTGCGCCACCTAATCTGGTTGAAATGCTGACCTGGCCTCTGAGAGCTTCTGACGGATTTGCCTTTCAAGGGCGGGAGGCTATTTGCTTCCCTGGATGACATTATTAAAAATGCCACGGGGGTAAAAGCACCCTTCTTCCTCAGCCTCCTAAGGCGAAGGAGCCGCGCCGTAAGACGGGGCCTTCTTTTCCCACTCAGAAGGGGTTTTTTCGTCAGTCAAATCCCATGGAAAAATTCTCCCGGACTGACAAGGCGCCTGGGGGACAGGAATCCCTGGGTGCGTAAGCCAACCAAGCAGGCTACCAAGCCCGCCACCGCATGAAGTCTTCCCCCGCCCGACTCTGAGGTGGGGGGATGGCTTTGCAGGTTCGCGGATAGATGGATCTTTCGGATCTCCGACCGGTGGGTATGCAAAGCGGTTACCTCGGGGTACAGGATAGAGTCCCTTTCCTGGCCACCAACCAGATTCTTTCCCTCAAACCTCTCTCTCCTTCCAGTGCGTCTGGCTGCCCTATTAGGGGCAGTGCAGGACTTGCTGAGGTGCGGAGTAATTGTGCCGGTACCGTCAAAGGAGAGGTTTCAGAGATTTTATTCAAATCTGTTTGTGGTCCCAAAGAAGGACAGAGTCCGTCCAATTCTGAATCTCAAGGCTCTAAATGCCTTTGTGAGGGTTCGGAAATTCCGCATGGAATCCATTCACTCAGTGATTGCTGCGCTCCACCTGAGGGATTTTCTGGCATCCTTGGGCATCAAGGACGCCTACTTGCATGTCCCAATCTGCGCGGGTCACCAGTGGTTTCTGCGCTTTGCGATAGACGAAGACCACTATCTGTTTGTGGCTCTTCCCTTCGGTTAGCGTCAGCACCGCAGGTTTTCACCAAGGTGCTTGCCTTGATTCTAGCTTTGCTGAGACTGTGAGGCATTGCTTTCATGGGCTATCTGGACGATCTTCTTCTGAGACTCTGGCTCAGAATTAGAGGAAAATGTGTTGATAGCCAGTCAGGCCCTCCGAGAATTCGGTTGGCTGCTGAACATTCAAAAGTCGGTCCTGGTTCCGACTCAGCGTCTGGAGTACCTAGGATTGATCCTGAACTCCTCGGAGACAAAGGTCTTTCTACCCTTGAATTAATTGCAGACTCTTCAATCTGCGGTACGGGGGCTGAAGTCCGGCAAATGGTCGTCAATCCGTTTTTTGCATGAGGGTCCTGGGACTCGTGATGGCTTCCTTCGAGGCTGTGCCGTATGTCCAATTCCACACTTGAACCTTACAAAAGGAGATCCTATCCAGCTGGGACAAGTCTCCATTATCACTGGGTCGTCAGATCCAGGTGAGTCATCTGGTCAGGGCATCCCTGACTTGGTGGCTGAGACCCCCCCGGCCCTTTGGTCTGGGAAGTCGTTCCTTCCTGTCAAGTAGACTGTGATCACGACGGCCGCCAGTCTTACGGGCTGGGGCGGAGTCTGGGGAGTTATATAGGCCCAAGGGCTTTGGACTCCGGACGAATCCCGTCTGCCGATCAATGTTCTGGTCCTTCGGGCGATCAGACTGTCTCTCCTCGTGGTCAAGGTGACTACAGGGGTGCTCAGTCAGGATCTAGTCGGAAACGCCACGGCTGTGGCTTGTGTCAACCATCTTGGGGGAACGCGGAGCTCGACTGCAGCATCCAAGGCCGCCCACATCCTGAATTGAGGGAACAGAAGCGTGCCAGCTCTGTCGGCCGTTTTCATTCCTGGTGTAGACTGGCAGGGGGATTATCTGAGCCGCCAGCTGTTGGACCTGGGCGTATGGTCCTTACATCCAGAGGCGTTTCACCTCCTTCCCGGAGGTGGGGCACACCGGATGTGGACCGACTGGTCTCTCGACTCGATCGCGATGTCGAGGTTCGTGGCCAGGTCCAGGGTTCCCTGGGCAGACTCACCAGACGCGTTGGTGACCCCATGGGGTCGGTGTCTGCTGATTTATGCCTATCCTCCACTGACGTTGCTTCCTCGACTACTTCGCAGGTTGGATGCTGAGGGGATTCCAGTGTTCCTCACCACCCTAGATTGGCCTCGGTGTCCTTGAAAGGCCGATCTTCTGCGCCTAGTGGCGGATGTTCCATGGAGGCCACCGCGGCAGGAGGACCTTCTGTCTCAAGGTTCCATTCTTCATCCCGTTTTGCAGTCGCTGGTTTTAACGGCATGGCTATTGAAATCCAGGTGCTGAGGGACCAAGGTCTCTCGAATTTGGTCATTTCGACCATGCTGGGGGAAGAAAATCTTCCTCCAGGAAGGGATACTACTGTGCCTGGAAGGCCCACATCGCTTTGTGCGAGGAGCTGGATTGGCATCCACGGACATATTCCGTTTCCAGGATCCCGCTGTTTTTACAGCGTGGTGTGATCCAAAGGCTTGCTTTAAGCACCATTAAGGGTCAGATTTCAGCTTTAGCTGTTTTCTTTCTGCGGCCGCTAGCGGGCCATTCTTTGATTAGTTCCTTCGTACAGGGGGACCGCCATGTGCTCCCCCCTATTAAAACACCTCTTCCTCCTTGGGATTGAATTGGTGCTCTCAGTTCTTAAAGAAACTCCTTTTGAAAATATCAGAGAGATTCCTCTCTTAACCTTATCTCAGAAGGTGGCTTTTCTAATAGCCCTTACTTCTGTCAGAAGGGTTTCTGAATTGGCGGCTTTGTCTCCCGATGGTGGTTTCGACCTTCCACCTTAATGAGGACATTGTACTTCCGTCCTTATGTCCTCGTCCATCGCATCCCAGTGATTTTGCGCTAAACTCTTTTAGACGTGGTACGTGCTTTGCGGATGTACCTGTTTGCTACGGCTTCGTTTTGGAAGTCTGACTCACTGCTTGTGCCTGGTCCAACACAGGACCAAGCGGTTTCGTCTGCCACCATTTCTCGGTGGATCAGGCTGACTGTCATACAGGCCTATGCCCTTTAAATGGCGGGTGCCTCCCTTTTCGGTTACGGCGCATTCTACCAGGGCAATTGGTGCTTCCTGGGCTTTCCGACATCAAGCGTCTGTTTCACAAGTGTGCAAGGCGGCGACCTGGTCGTCCGCACATACCTGTTTCAAAGTTTTATAAGGTTGATGTGGGTGCATCTTCTCTGATGCTTCCTTCAGCCGCACGTTTTTTGCAGGCGGCTGTTTAAAGTTGCACCTCCTCCGTTGAGGAGCTCTGCTTGTTTGTTTGGGGTGAAGTTTGGTTTCTTTCTTGATACTGTTCCCACCCCTAGTTCTTTGACACTGCTTTGGGACGTCCCACTTTGTCAAGATTTAAGATGCTGTGTCAGTCCATGGACGGAAAGAGAAAATAGGATTTTTTTTGTACTCACCGTAAAATCCTTTTCTCTGACGTCCATGGACTGACACAGCACGTACCCCTCCTATTTTTAGGTTTGTACTGCTTTGTTACGAACTGAGGCAGCTAGCTGCAGGTAGGAGGGTTATGTCTGGAGGGACTGCCCCCTGGGCGGGGCTGTTCAGCTCTGGTTTTGGAATGCATGTTAAAACATCTAACATTCTGCCTAGTCTTCTCCTATGAGCAGGAACATAACCCACTTTGTCAAGATTTAAGATGCTGTGTCAGTCCATGGATGTCAGGGAAAAGGATTTTACGGTGAGTATAAAAAATTCCTATTTTTTTTCTGCTCTAAACGCTAAAGTTTGAAAAATGCTTCTAGCATAAAACAGTGTGCATGGACTTGATTTAACACAATTTAGCTTCTCGGAGCAGAAAATAAAATGCTCATATTCGCTGCTAGGAGCTTAAAAAAAATGCTAGTGTGCATGGAGCCTAAGACCTTAAATTCTTTTTGTTTTGATGCACATATAGAATATATTTAGCAGATTTAAACTAAAGGTTCAATTGGGCTTTTAAAGTGTCACTTTTCACCAGTAGACTGTGAAGGTAGACATTTTGACAGCTAAATCAATTTTCTACCTGTTCGTTACCCATATCTCTGTAATAACTCATAGAAAATCAGTGGGGTGTATTCCCCAAACAATTAAATACCTACTTGCTTTTATAATGTGAAGAGGTCAGACAGACCTTCCATATTTTTATATATATATATATACATACATACATACATACATACATACATACATACATACATACATTTTATACATGTATGTTCATTTTAAGATATTTTTTTTTCTTCTCTTCGACAATGACTATGCATAGACTTGCATTCCTTACACTCATTGTATTGTATTACAGTAACTGAAATGTGTTTTGGGGCCATTTTTTTTCCCATTTAATTTTGTCTCGTGCAAATGCTTTTTAATGGCACAAGTATGTTCTAATTATTCCTCCAAAAAATATTGATTTTAATGAAAACCTTACTTGACCCTCCTTACTCATCTTTCTTGATCCATTTTCAACACCAGTGCTCCCGCAAAGACCTCTTTCCCTCAAAGTAAATTTCTGCATTCTGCTATGTGAGCTAACTCATGTCACATATATTGGTTTCTTCGGTACAATGCTGCATTGTGGGTCAAAAGGGCAGAGAATGCATGTCTGACCCATACTTGATAGTACATGGATTTTCAGCAGCATACTCAAGCAGTAGTGGTAAATATATACCAAGGAGGTTGTCTGTGGTTGGGATAGGAGGTTCTAATACAGGTGTGTTTAAAGTGATAATTCCATCCAGCACTGAACTTTGCACTAGGCAGCATATGGCATTTAAAGAAAAAGTATCCTCACATTTTAAAGTTCTAATTCAATCAGGGAGAGGGGTCAGCATCAATTACAACATGTCGGCCATTTGCTGGTGAGCTTTTAAGCAGCTGGTTGATTACACATCCCCGTCGGTGCTGAGTGTGTCTAAATAGTTTGTATAACTTCTTCCACCGCATCCTTGGGTGCCTGGACACCCCTCGAGAAAGCTATACAAGCACTCTAGTACAGTCTGGCAGGGCTGTGTGCTCAGCAGGCTGCTAGTAAACAATCGCTGACTGGGCAGACATTGTGCGTCCAAGAAACTGCTTACTAGCCACTGGTTGATCATATAGCCCCCGCCAGCGTAGAGTGTGTTGGAATAGTTTGTATTGATTTCCTGAAGTGCATGACAAAGAACGCCAAGGAGGTGGTTAAAACTAAGTTCTAGTCAGTGCTGTGTAAAGGGCAGCAGGTGGCAACACTACACAATCCTTTCTGTAGAGAGAAGGGGCTTTTGGCTATAGTGCGGTCTTCTACCTCCCCTGTAGGAATTCCAACACATTGGGCTTCAGTCATGGGTGGAGCTACAGCAGACAAAATAAAAGAAATGGGCCATGGATCAGAATAAGACCAAATGCTACATGTGGAAAAATAATAAAGTCGCGCTAAAGTGTTTAATAAATGTGAACATATGCACTAAGCATAAAACAAACTTCCAAGTGTTGGTAGTGAAAAAAAACTGGATTAAAGGAAATGCAGTAACAAACACAATCTATGAAAAATCACAAAAAAATGTTCATGAATGAAAAATTCCTCATTAGTCCAAAAAAATAATGATTGATCCTTGAACTGTCCACAAAGGTGATTAAATTACAATTGATATAAATCCACCCGTGCAAAAAATCCTTGAGTGATGACAACCACGATATTTCAAATGTGATGATACTTCTTTAATAACACATTTTGTGGCATGTTCATAGTCTTGTGCTTCAGGTATGCATTGTGCATTTGCAACTATACCTCAATAAAAAGGAGTGTGATTTCATGTGTGCCCATGATTTGTTTCATCTGTGCGTTACTGTCCTCATTTAATTTAGGAATAAAAAATAAATAAATTCAGTTCCACCTTTTACTTGGACTTCACTTGGCAAATCTTACACGCTGGAAAAAGAGATTACACTCTCTCTTCTCCTCACCAACTATATTCCCAGATAGACCTCTTTTTAGTCCCCCACCAGCTACTTTCTCTTGTCCCGGACGTTTCTATTGGACACATAACCTGGTCTGATCACGCACCGGTTATGTTACGCCTCTCCCTGTCCAACTCTACCTCCTCCCCGAATTTACAATGGTGCCTGAATGAGAGTCTGTGACCGATCCCAGAGGTATTAACTGACATGGTTCAAGAACGCCACTTATTTTCAAACGAGTGGCCCGGGTATAGTGTGGGAAGCCCATAAAGCGGTCATACGGGGAAATCTGATTAAACATGGATCCCGTGTAGGGATGCGCTTCGAGTTCAAGTTGAACCCAAGTTCGACTCTAACATCGCCTGTTCGGTTGTTCGCCGAATTGCGAACAGTATGTGCCGTTCGCGCCAAATTCGAGTGGCGCGCCACGGCCCATAATTCACTGCGGCATCGCAGTGCATTGCTGGCTGATGATTGGCCAAGCATGCACTATGACCCGCATGCTTTGACCAATCACAGCGCGGAAAAAACGGAGAGCCATAATTGGCCAAAGCCAGGGTGGCTTTGGCCAATTATGCCTCAGGAGATTTAGTACAGGCCCCACACTATATAAGGTGGCCTTGTGTAGTGTGTTGCGGTGTTGGTTAAAATACGGACGGAGAGAGAGAGACGGTGTATTTTGATTTGAGTTGGATAGAGCAGGCAGGCGAGTCAGTTAGCTGCAGTTAGTGTGTAGAGGATATATATGCATCCTAGGTGTTGTGTGTGTATGTATGTATGTGTATATATATATATGTGTGTGTGTGTGTGTGTGTGTGTATTCAGTTTAGCTAGATCCGTTCCTGTTGTTCTCTATACTGTGGCAGGCAGGTGATTGTGCTAGCTGCACTGTTTTACTTAGTGTACTGTGTCCTTTGCATAGTGTTCACCTAAATCTTACCTGAATACAATTGCTGGTGTTCTCATACAAATACAGGCAGGGAGCTGCAGTATTTTGCTTTTGTGTCTTTTGCACAGTGTGCACATAAAGTTTACCTGAATACAATTGCTGGTGATCTGATACAAATACAGGCAGGGAGCTGCAGTATTTTGCTTTAGTGTTCTTTGCACGGTGTGCACCTAAAGCTTACCAGAATGCAATTGCTGGTGTTCTCATACTAATACCACAGGCAGGGAGCTAAAAATTACAAACAGATTCTACGTAACAACAAACCTACAGTCCCTGTCTTGTTTGCACCGCCTGTATACTGCTGTTCAGAGTATATAGGGCCGGGACCAGACATTACATCCATATCCATTACATCCATATTGCCGGGACTAGACATTACATTAAAGCCGCAAGCAGTTTTAAATTACTTTTTTCCTTTAGAAATTTCATTTTGTGCAGGGACAGTCGAAACATGTGCCACTTCACAGGCATACTATAGACTCCCCCCAGGTATGATATTTAAAGGAATACTTCACTTTTTTTTTTCACTTTATGCATCAATAAAATCACTGCTCCCGAAAAAAACGTCCATTTTTAAAATTTATTTTTGCATTGATACATGTCCCCTGGGGCAGGACCTGGGTCCCCAAACCCTTTTTTAGGACAATAACTTGCATATTAGCCTTTATAATTGGCACTTTTGATTTCGAACGTTCGAGTCCATTGTATTTAATAGGGTTCTAAAGTTTGCGCAAACTTTCGGTCTGTTCGCAGGTTCTGGTGCGTACCGAACCGGGGGGTGTTCGGCTCATCCCTAATCCCGTGTTAAAAGGGCGAGAGAAGCACAATTGGAAAAACTGTTAGCTGATAGCCAAGTCCTTGAGCTGCAACGCACTGACACCTTTGCTGCCATTGTGCAGTGTGCTGAGTCCTTTGTCACACAACAAGAGTTTTCGGTCAAACCCTTAATTGCGTGTTATTCCAAATACGTCACATATGTTTTGGAATGGCCGTGCTCCTTACAATATGTGGGACGCACAACACGAGAATTGAGGGTTTGGAGATATTGGTAACATGCTCATTAATCCTAAGGATTTCCCAATCATAGTGTGTCACGGCACTTTGATCGGTTCCACGCTAGAGATCCTCGCCAGCTCACATTCTATGGAATTGATAGAGCGGTGTCCCATTGGAGAGGTACTGACCTAAAAAAAGCCATATCTCAAAATGAGACCAAGTGGCTGTATCGCCTTCAGACGATGCAGCCACAGGGACTTAACATAGACTTAGATCTAAACTGTTTTTTAACCAATGAATAATTTCCCTCTGGTTGTCCATTTTTATATTTAAAGAATGACACAAGTGCATTTTTCTATTATTTTATTATTTTTATTATTACGTTTTTTCCACCACTATTAAATTGCTTCATTTCCCGTTAATTTAAAAAAAAGATTTATAGGTTTACGGAGTAAATCTGTTATTCCTGGTGTATAAATGAATTCATCTATTTTAAATGCATTGTTGAATTATTGTGTTCCGCTTTGGTGCTTGTGATCCGGCATTGAGGCTGATACAATTAGCTTTTCAGCCTGGCGTGATTGACAGGCATTTAAAAGACCGCCCATTCAGTGACCCAGTACGCTTCCTGATGACGGTGTAACTGAAACGTACGTCGAGGCGGTACTTGGTCACGTTTTCCATCACACTTCCGGTCCTTGCTGGTTAGCCGCTGTAGCAGGTGGAACGCACGCCAGCTTCCCACACGGACGGACAGAACTATTTGGTTTCTACATGCCTTCCAGCCTCAGTGCCGGGCTAAGGCACTCCAAAATGTAAGCAGCCATTTGGCTTTCTTTTTATATGGTTTTATATTCTAATAAACGGGATTACACTATTTTTGGCATTATTCGTTTATCTGCATATTCCAATCGAGTTTATCCTGGGGAGACAGAAGGATTTGGGATCATATCCTCTTTACTAGCAAGTGGCATCTTGCAATCAAGCGCTTTTTGACCCCCTTTTAGTTAAGAGGGTCAACATCTTGGGGTAAGCGGCCATCCATTTTTAGCACTTCGGGTGAATTTGGTGAAGGTGTCACTTCCAAGAACACACTGGATATATATATATTTTTTATGGACTCATTATTGGATTATTATGTTTTTCACTAATTGGATGTTCTTATATATTCACTGCTTTTTACTGTTGTTACCTTACATGATTTGATATAATTTTTGATTAGGTACAGCAGCATAGCATGTTTATTGTATTTGCACGTAATTTAATATTTTTAAATTATTGTTAATCACTTTATTGAAACTATATTATTAGTTGTAATTATCTTACATACCAGCGCCCCCTTTGTATACATTTTCAATGTGCTGGGTGTCTAGTGTGTTACTGCACCTTTAAGGAGGGTTGGGCTCCCTCCAGTCCTCTGCCCTTCATCTGTCCATCAGTATACATGTGCTCCCACTGTGGAGACTCTCCAAATTTAGAGTTGGGGTCTGCAGGATACAGGGTGCCTTGGCAGGGCCCACAGCTTGCGCATGTATTTGCAAATGTGTGCAACTAAACCCCAGTTTTTAAAGCATACTGTTAGGTTAATTTGATTGGTCATAGGCTGGTTGGTAAGGTGAGCTTGGAAATTCTTTGGTTTTATTTGATAAAAGGTCCCCAGTCCCTTATGTGGGGAACAAACTTTGACGGCAGGTGTCAATCCTGCAAGAAGCTAGTATATATAAGTATAGTGACAAGTGTGGCAAATGGCTAACCAGAACTCTGAGACCAACATAAGGCTTCCTATATCCCATATATAAAGGGGAAGAATGGACGAAAACTTTCCATACCCAAGGATATCGCCGAAACGTTTGGGGAATTCTATTTTTCCCTATACAATCTCCCTTGTTCTCCCTTCTCCTCCTCTTAAATAGAAGATTACCTCTCTTCGGCACACCTATCTTGCCTCCCATCCCCGATCCAAGGGGAGCTTGAGATCCCCATCTCGTTTGAGGAACTGAGCGGGGCAGTGAAGTCCACCAAACAAAGGAAAGCGCCCGGATGGATTTACCATACAGTACTACAAGACCCTCCTACCCCTGCTGGGCCCACATAAGGTGAAAGTGTTTAATGGTCTAGGACAGTCTACATTGTTTCGACTGGCCTCACTCTTAGCACACACACTCGGTTATCCCAAAGGAAGGGAAAGATCCCTCTGTTTGTGGCAGTTACCGGCTGATTTCTTTTCTCAATGTGGACCTGAAGCTCTTTACCAAAACACTTGCCTCCCAGCTTCAGTCTTTACTACCCCAAATAGTCCACTGGACCAAGTAGGCTTCATCCCTTCTCGCAAGGCAAGAGACAACACTGTTAAAGTGCTCAATTTGGTCCACCTCGCCGATCAAACGGGCTCGCCCTGCGTGTTCCTCAGCACCGATGTGGAGAAGGCCTTTGATAGGGTGAACTGGACCTTTTATGTTTGCGGTCCTAAGACATGTGGGGTTTGGGAAACAGATGCTCCACCGAATCTCTAATGTGTACTCTTCACCATGGGCTGTGGTTAAAGTGAATGGGGTGTTCTCTGAGCCGTTTCCCATTTTTTAACAGCACCCGACAAGGATGCCCCCTGTCATGTACCTTATCCGAGGACAAGATGCTGAGAGAGGCTCCCCTTTGCAGCTAAGCACAGTATACCCCTGAAGGTGGTACAGCGGGTATAATGCTCAAAGAAGCATGGGTTGCCAGCAGGATGAGGAGGACTTGAGAAGGTGATCCCTTGAAGGCTACCTGAGGCTGTACCAGCAGTGCAGGAGAAAGTCTTTAATGAGCTGTAGCGGAGTACAGTGGCTTGGAGCAGCCAGGGAGCTCAATAAAGGACCGGCAGATGATCCAACACTGGAGATCAACTGATAACCGCTTCAAGAGGAGTTGGTGGGTAGACAAGCACGTGAAGCACGAGCAGGGTCCTTGAAACAAGCCAAGGTCGTAAACAGGTGGGGTCAGGCAGAGACAAAGTCCTTAGAGACAAGCCGGGGTTATTCACAGGAAAACAGGTGGGATCAGGCAGAGACAAAGTCTTTAGAGGCAAGCCCGGGTCATTCACAGTTAATCAGGCAGAGAAGACGTTTCTAAGACGTGTCGGGGTCAGAGCCAGGAGATCAGGGTAGGTTCAGAACAATCTGGTTCACAGCAGGAGGCACAGGAAGCAGATACAGGTTCAGGGAGAGCTGAAGACAATCCAGCAATGAGAGGAGATCCAAAACAGCCTTTTTATAGGCCACCAGGGAATTGCGTCTTGCGCGTTACCGCACATGTGCCTGCACCGTCCCGTTCTGTCGCGCACCCACAAGCGCCGAACTGGCGTTAGTGCCTGTTAATAGTTCTGCCATTAATTCCATTGCCATTTCCCTGACAGTGCCCCCCCACCAAGGGGCAACCTCTGGATTTCCAACCTAGCCAATCTTGCGGAATGTCTACTCTGGAAGTTGTGGGGCATGTATATTGCTTAAAGGCTCCCAGGGATTATCTTCTGGGGGATACCCCTTTCACTTGATGAGGGATCCAGGGCAGCCTTTTATAGGCCACCAGGGAATTGCATCTTGCGCGCTACTGCGCATGTGCCCGCGCCGTCCCGTTCCATCGTGTAACTGCCGTTCTTCTGCGCATGTGCACGGGAACCTGCCGCTAGCGCCTGTTAATAGTTCTGCCATTGACTCCAGTGCTATTTCCCTGACACCCCTCTCGCCCCTGCTCTTCGCACTCTCGCTGGAGCTCTTTCTGAACAGGATTAGATTAAACCCAGATGTCTCGGGCCTACAAGCGGGCAATCTCAACCATAAACTCTCCGCTTATGTGGACGATTTGCTTTTTTCTTTGACCAACCCACACATCTCTTTGCCAAACCTCCCTGGAATCTTCAGCGTTGAAATATTTGGGCACCCACATCCCTCCAAATCTAGCAGATACATTTAAGTTGAACTTCACACCTTTGATCAGCGCAGTCCGTTCCATTTTGGACAAATGGCATAGAGGATTGCATTCCTGGTTTAACCGCTGTAACATCAAGATGAGTATCTTGCCAAAGTTCTTGTATCTCTTCCAGACTTTACCTATCTCCATCACTTTGGCCTTCTTCCGCCAAATCAACACCCTCTTTACCATGTTTATTTGGGCACATAAACGGCCTAGGATCTGTAGACGCCTTCTGACGTTACCTAAACTCTATGGGGGGGGGGTAGCCGTCCCGGACGCTTTCATATACTACCAAGCAGCTCACCTTGTCAAAATAATTGACTGGTGTAGACACAAGGATCTTAAGCTTTGGACACACATAGAACAGCAAAGCAGCCCTATTTCCCTGATAAGGGCACCATGGTGTCATGCATCCCTACCAACTTCCCTCAAATCACATCCCACAGTAGGTCCGACTCTCCGAGTCAGTCATATGGGCCAAATTTTGAGCACCAGCGGCCACTGTCTCCCAACAATTTACAGACTTTCCTATTCTGCAGGATCCTGCCTTCTTCTTGCTCCACTGCTCACAAATACCAATTCGAACATACAAAAAAATCTGTCCTTTTGTCACTTGATTAATGCCGTCAAAACTTGTATCACTCTTTGTTGGAAAGATCCTAATCCTCCTTCAATTGCCATGTGTTTTAATAGGGTTAGGACTCGGAGTATCAATACCCTGGAAGACTTGGTACTTACCGCTCAAAATAGAAGAGAACTATATACGAAAACATGGGCATATTGGAACATGTTTGTATATTAGGACGAAGGGAAGTCCCTCCTGGAGCTGCTCTGGGGATTGAGACTAGGGATGAGCTTCGAGTTCAAGTCGAACCCATGTTCGACTCGAACATCGCCTGTTTGGTTTTTCGTTGAATTGTGAACATTATGGGCCGTTCGCGCCAAATTTGAGTGGCACGTCACGGCCCATAATTCACTGCGGCATCGCAGTGCATTGCTGGCTGATGATTGGCCAAGCATGCACTATGACCCGCATGCTTTGGCCAATCACAGCGCTCAAAAAATGGAGAGCCATAATTGGCCAAAGCCAGGGTGGCTTTGGCCAATTATGTCTCGGGGTTTAGTACACACCCCACCCTATATAAGGCCGCCTCCGTGGCGGCCTTGTGTAGTGTGTTGCGGTGTTGGTTAAAGAGAGAGCTTACAGAGAGAGAGACATTGTCATTTATATTGAGTTAGAGCAGGCAGGCGAGTCAGTTAGCTGCAGTTACAATGTGTAGAGGATATATATGCATCCTAGGTGGTGTGTGTGTGTGTGTGTGTGTGTGTGTGTGTATAAATATATATATTTATACACTGTATTCAGTTTAGCTAGATCCGTTCCTGTTATTCTCTATACTGTGACAGGCAGGCAGGTGATTGTGCTAGCTGCAGTCAGTGTTTCAATTAGTGTACTGTGTGCTTTGCATAGCGTTCACCTAAAGCTTACCTGAATACAGTTAGTGACTAATAGTGGTGTTCTCATAATAAAACCAGAGGCAGAGAGCTGCAAGTAGTTTCAGTTAGTGTACTGTGTCCTCTGCACAGTTTTCATCTAAAACTAACTGAAGACAATTGCTGCTTTTCTCATACTAATACCACAGCAGGCAGTTGCATTATAATCAGTATATACATCCCACCTTTGTGCAGCTACATCTCACTGCAGGCCATTAGTATGTCTGGAAGGCAAACAAGGAGAAGCAGACAGTCACGAGGCAATAAAAGAGGGCAAGCAGGCTCTGTGTCTAGAGGCAACAGTGCTGGTCGTGGACACGGTGCATCATCATCAGCACGTGGCCGTGGGACACGCTTGTTCTTCTTTTCGGCAGCTGGCCATGTTGAGCCGCAACATGCCCAAGACTTGGTAGAGTGGATGGCCAAGCCGTCCTCCTCCTCATCCTCTCACCCAGGCTCTGGGTACTTTGTCTGGCAAAGCAGCCTCTTCCCTCGGCTCAATGGCATCAGTCACTCCTTCCCTAGCCCCACCATGTCCTCCTGAGGAGTCCCCCCGAACTGTTTGACCACAGTGTTGGGTACACGCTCCAGGAGGATGCCCAGCGTTTTGAAGGCTCCGATGATGGAACCCTGCTAGAGGAAGGCAGTAACGTGAGCCCAGAGAGAGGGGGTAGTAACGTGAGCCCAGAGAGAGGGGGTGCCCAACAAGGACAGCTATCTGGCAATCATGTTCCGCCAGCTGCAGCATACTGCCAGATTTGCTCCAGTGATGAGGAGGGAGGGGATGATGAGGTCACTGGCTCCACGTGGGTGCCTGATAGGAGGAGGAGGCACATCTCCAACGAGGCAGGATGCCCCCCTTAAGGGCAGCACACCGACTGCATCACAACGCAGAGCTCCGCATGTGCAGGGCGCTGCTGTCTCTGCGCGTTATTCCAAAAGTTATTTGGTGTGGGCCTTTTTTCAGATGTGTGCAGCAGATCGCACTGTTGCCATTTGCAACATATGTCTCGGGCGTATCTCGTGTGGCCAAAACAGCCGCTTGGGCACCACGTGCTTGACCAGACATATATCGACCTGCCATGTAGTTCGTTGGCAAGCCTACCTAAAAGACCCACACCAAAGAACAAAGTGGACCTCTCCTTGCTGCTCATCAGCTGTGATCTCCAACCCCACTATACCTTCAGTCCTCTCTGAAACCTGCACTGAGAGGAATGAAGGTGTAGAATTAGGTGTGTCACAGCCAAGTACTTGCGGGCAATTTGCTATTTGTACACCAACGTCAGATTGTACCAGGCAAATTTCCCTGCCCCAGCTGGGAAATAAGTTTGCTCCCAGCCATCCACATGCCCAGTGGTTGAATGCTAGCTTGGCTAAATTGCTAGCACTTCAACTGCTGCCTTTTCAGTTGGTAGACTCTGCCCCCTTTCGTGAGTTTGTGGAATGTGCGGTTCCTCAGAGGCAGGTTCCCAAATGCCACTTTTTCTGACGGAAGGCTCTCTACCGGCATGTGGAAGGCAATGTCTTGGCCTCGCTGGACAGGGCGGTCAGCGGTAAGGTGCATATTACCGCTGACTCATGGTCCAGCAGGCATGGACAGGGACGTTGGCTATTGTTCACGGCGCATTGGGTGACTCTGCTGGCAGCTGGGAAGGATGCAGGACAAGGTGCAGTAGTGTTGGAGGCTGTGCCGCCACCACGCCTCCAAAATGTTACTACTGGTGATTCTGACACTCCTCTCTCCTCCACCCCCTCCTCTTCTTCTTCCTCCATGGCCTCTTCCTGTGCTTTGTCCTCGGAACCAGCGGTGCTCTGTAGGCGTTCAATGGGCTACGCAAGTACGCAGGCAAAAAGATGCCATGCAGTGCTTAAGCTGGTGTGCTTGGGGGGAAGAAGCCACACTGGGGCAGAGATTCTGTCAGCTCTGCAGGGGCAGGCTCAGAGGTGGTTGACGCCACGCTAGCTTAAGCCAGGAAAGGTGGTTTGCGACAATGGCACCAACCTCCTCTCCGCCCACCGACGGACAACTGACCCATGTGCCCTGTTTGGCTCACGTCCTTAACTTGGTGGTGCAGTGGTCCTTGGGCAGGTACCCGGGCTTACAGGAGGTCCTGGAGCAGGCCAGGAAACTCTGTGGGCATTTCCGCCGGTCATATAATGCCAGTGCTCTGCTGGCTGACCTGCAAAAGGAATCCAACCTGCCCAAGAACTGCCTAATCTGTGGCATGCCCAACAGGTGGAACTCTACGTTGGCACACGCAGCAGAGGGCCATCAATGAGTATCTGTTGCAATATGGCACTAAGACAGGGTCAGGGGAGCTTGGATTTTTTTCCCCAAGATCAGGGATGCATGCACTGTCCTGGCACCATTTGAGGAGGCCACGAGGATGGTGAGCAGTGACAGTGCATGCATCAGTGACACTGTCCCTCTTGTCCACCTGTTGGAGCACACGCTGCGTGGAATAATGGACAGGGCACTTGAGGCAGGAAGAGGTGGACTTCCTTACCTCTCAAGGCCCCCTTTATCCAGACAGTGTTCCTGCTGGCCCGGCTATCACACAGGAAGAGGACGAGGAGGAGGATTGTGTCAGCATGGAGGTGGAGCCTAGCACTCAGCATCAGCAGCAGTCTTCAAGGGATCCATTACAGTCCTAAGACACCCATGGACTTGTACGTGGCTGGGAGGAGGTGGCTGTGGATCATGTTGTCCTGAGTGACCCAGAGGACTCCGGACCAAATGCCTCGGCAAACCTACGCTGCATGGCTTCCCTGATCCTGCACCTGCCTGCGGAGGGATCCTCATATTCGTGCGATCAAGGAGAGGGATCATTACTGGCTGGAAACCCTCCTTGATCCACGTTACAAGGGTAAGGTTGCGGACCTTATCTTGCCGTCGCAGAGGGAGCAGAGGATGAAGCATCTTCGGGAGGCCTTGCAGACAGGTCTGTGCAACGCGTTCCCAGAGACTAGAAGGTTACAAATTCCTGGTCCTGGACAACGTGCTGCTGAGGCTTCGGTCAGTCAAAGAAGGAGCGGTGGAGAAGGTGGCCATCTGACCGATAGTTCAGACAATTTTTTATTACGCAGCCCCAAGGTATGATCGGTTCCAGCAACCATCGCCAGCGTCTGGTTTACATGCAGGAATACCTAGGGGCAAGATCAGACTTGGACACCTTTCCCACCGAAAATCCTCTGGGTTACTGGGTCTTGAGGATGGATCACTGGCCAAACTTGCACAGTATGCAATTGAGCTACTGGCCTGTCCTGCATCCAGCGTTCTTTCGGCACTCGGTCGATCGACTGACCTTCATAAAAATGAATCAGTCTTGGATCACCACCAGCTACCAAGCACCTGATGCTGATGTAGCCGAATATTTTTTTTTTAAATGTCAGATCCCTTAAAGACTGCCTATGCTGATGCTGAGTGACTATCCTGTTATGCTGAGTGACTATCCTCTTCCTCCTCAAAGATCATGCTGATAGCTTGTAAGAACATTTTTGGTATGAGAACCGCCACCAGTGGCTAAGGCCCAATTTTTCAGCCCCTGTTTAACAGGGGCGTGTAATTAAAATTTTTGATGCAATACTTTGCCGCAGGGCTCATTGCTGCGCTCCAAGTACAGTATCTGTGAGGGGTTGCAGTGTTGTGGCACCAGTGCCTAAGGCCCAATTTTTATGCCCCTGTTTAACAGGGGCATGTAATTACAATTCTTGATCTAATATTTCACAGCTGGGTCCATTCCTGCGCCCACCAAGAGTAACTGTGAGGACTTACAGTGTTGTGGCACGAGCACCACCACCAAAGGCCCAATTTTTCCTTCCACTGTTCAACAATGGCATGTATTTACAATTCTTGATATAATAGTTCACAGCAGGGCGTTCCAGCGCCCACCAAAAGTAACTGTTAGGTGTTGGTGTTGCCACAACACTGTAAGCCCTAAGGGCCAAATTTCTGTAGAGTATATACGGCAGGCCCCTACTTTCAAACATCCAACTTACAAATGACTCCTACTTGCAAACAGAAGGAGACAACAGGAAGTGAGAGGAAATCTACCCCTAGGAAGGGAAATTCTCTCCTGTAAGAGTTAATATGGGAAAAAAGTGTCTCCTCTCCACTGATGCTTTATCACCAATCCTTGTTTCAATAAAAAACCCAAATTTTCAAAAAACATTTGTCATTGGGATGGAAAGTGAGGTGAAATGTTCTGAACAGGTGCACACTGCACAGACAGCAAAACAAATGTTACAGGGGTGATAACCCTTCCCTATGTTTTCCAAAGGCTTAAAAATAGATTTTTTGGCTGGAGCTACATTTAAAAAATGTACCTGTTCCAAATTAGAAACAGATTCTACTTTAAGGGGTTGTAAAGGTTCGTTTTTTATTTTCGAAATAGGTTCCTTTAAGCTAGTGCATTGTTGGTTCACTTACCTTTTCTTTCGAGTTCCATTGTAAATGTTTTTTTTCTTAGTTTTTTTTGTCTGAATTTCTCACTTCCTGTTCCTCCTCAGTAAGCTGTTTTGGCTGACTAAACACCGCTCGGATGATGGTGTGAAGTTTACTGAGGAGAAACAGGAAGTGAGAAATTCAGACAAAGAAAAAAAACATGTAGAAGGGAAATTGAAGGAAAAGCTAAGTAAACCAACAATGCACTAGCTTAACCACTTGTCTACCGCCCACCGTCAAATGACGGCGGGCGGAAGACTCTCTCGTTCTGATAGAACGTCATATGGCGTCCTGCCTTTAAAAGCAGCTAGGGGGCGCGCGCCCACCGCGTCACTGGGGACCCGATGCGCGTGCCCGGCGGCCGCGATGGCCCAGTAACCGAGCAGGACAGTGGATCTGTGTGTGTAAACACACAGATCCACATCCTGTCAGGGAGAGGAGACCGATGGTGTGTCCCTTGTACATAGGGACAACCATCGGTCACCTCCCCCAGTCAGTCCCCTCCCCCCACAGTTAGAACACATCTAGGAAACACATTTAACCCCTTCCTCGCCCCCTAGTGTTAACCCTTTCCCTGCCAGTCACATTTATACAGTAATTAATGCATTTTTATAGCAGGGATCGCTGTATAAATGTGAATGGTCCCAAAAATGTGTCAAAAGTGTCCGATCTGTCCACCGCAATATCGCAGTCACAATAAAAATCCCAGATCGCCGCCATTACTAGTAAAAAAAAAAAAAATGCTATAAATCTATCCCCTATTTTGTAGACGCTATAACTTTTGCGCAAACCAATATATACGCTTATTGCGATTTTATTTTTATTTTTTTACCAAAAATATGTAGAAGAATACGTATCGGCCTAAACTAAGGAAAATTTGACATTTAAAAAAATAAATAAAATAAAAATTATATTTATTATAGCAAAAAGTAAAAAATATTGTGTTTTTTTTTTTTTTCTAACTGGACGCTCTTCTTTTGTTTATAGCGCAAAAAATAAAAACCGCAGAGGTGATCAAATACCACCAAAAGAAAGCTCTATTTGTGGGAAAAAAAGGACGCAAATTTAGTTTGGGAGCCACGTCGGACGACTGCGCAATTGTCATTCAAAATGTGACAGCGCTGAAAAATGGCTTGGGCAGGAAGGGGGTTTTCGTGCCCGGTAGGCAGGTGGTAAAGGAACCTACCGTATATACTCGAGTATAAGCCGAGTTTTTAAGCACAATTTTTTGTGCGGAAAATGCCCCCCTTGGCTTATACTCTCGTCACCTTTTTTGCGCCTGATCTCCCGGAGTTTAGGGAGCCGGTACCGGCCGTCCGTAGATCCCCTGGACCCCAAACTTGGCACACATATATCCCCACTCTTCCTCTACAAGTGTGCAAAGTTTCTTGTCCGGGGGACCTACTGCCGGGGAGCACCGATTGGCACCCCTTCCATAGACTCCTATGTTAAACGGTCATTTCTCTGGTGACTTTGGGGACCCGGTACCGACTGGTAGTAGGTCCTCTGGACCCCAAACGTGGCACACATGTAGCCTCACTCTTCCTCTACAAGTTTGCAAAGTTTCTTGTCCGGGGAACCTACGGCCGGGGAGCACTGATTTTTCAAAGCCGGGCACCCCTTCCATAGACTCCCATGTTAAACGTCAGTCTAGTCATGGACACAGTGAGGCATGGACACAGTGAGGCACACCCTAGGCTTATACTCGAGTCAATAAGTTTTCCCAGTTTTTGTGGTAAAATTAGGTGCCTCGGCTTATATTCGGGGTGGCTTATACTCGAGTATATACGGTATTTAGAAAATAAAAAACAAACCTTTATAACCAATTTAAGAACAAACCTACAGTCCCTGTCTTGTTTGCACCGCCTGTATACTGCTGTTCAGAGTATATAGGGCCTTTTTTAAATTTGGGTGCGGGGGTTCCCCTTAATATCCATACAACACCCAAAGGGGCCGGCAGGGGGGGTGGGGTTGGGGTACCCATGCCAGTTTTCTCAATGATTTTCATCCATATTGCTGGGACCAGACATTACATTAAAGCCGCAAGCAGTTTTAAATCACGTTTTTTTTCTCTTTAGAAATGTTATTTTGTGCAGGGACAGTTCTAAACACGGGAAACATGCCACTTCACAGGCATACTTTACACACCCCCCAGGTACGATATTTAAAGGAATATTTCACTTTTTTTTTTCACTTAAAGCATCATTAAAATCACTGCTCCCGAAAAAACGGTACATGTCCCTTGGGGCAGGACCCGGGTCCCCAAACACTTCTTAGGACAATAACTTGCATATTAGCCTTGATAATTAGCACTTTTGATTTCAAACGTTCACGTCCATTGTATTTAATAGGGTTCTAAAGTTTGCACAAACTTTCGGTCCGTTCGCAGGTTATGGTGCGAACCGAACCGGGGGGTGTTCGGCTCATCCCTAATGGAGACCCTCCTGTCATTTGTACTGTTGTTGTACTCATGCATCGCATCACCTTGGTTCCCCCCCATTTTTTTTTCCTCTTTCTCCCCCACCCCCCCCCCTCCTCTTCTCTCCTCCCCCCATCTCTTCTCTTCTCCCCCCCCCTCCTCTTCCTCGTCTTCAGTTTTAGCACCCTATACCTCTGTAATTTAGCTTCCTTCTTCCACAACTGCTATGTGTCTGCTCATGTAAACACGATGTTCATGGTCAATACCTGATTATTGAAAGTGAGTTTATTTGGGTATTACTGATGTCATACTAATTTGTTGCTGAGCAACTTTGCGCTATACTGTGCTACCCTTTTACTATAGATTGTCTCTATGTTTGCTGTGACTAGTGCCTTTGTTATATTATATTCTTTCTTTTTTTTTTTTCAATACTTTTATTTAAAGAAAGCACATGGTAATACAGAAGCCACAATTGTGATGTGTATAACAAGGAACAATTCCATGAATTGAGACCCTCTACAGCACACAAAGCTTCTGCATATAAAGATGTGAACATTTAAATGAGGCGCAGACTAGAAACTCAGGGTCTAGGAGGTCTCTGTACTCCGTGTGGCATTTTACATGGCATACACCGGATTACAAGATGAACAATCGTAGAAGGCCTTGTCACTATGTTCATAAAACATGTCTGCCAAGACCTCTGCCAGTGAATGCTTATGGGTGGCCTCCAGGGTCCGAATCTTTTACAAAAGATCGATAGAATTGTTTAGCTTCCACATCCACTGTTTAGGAGTAGGGGACAGCAAGTCTATGACTACAGAAACTGGAGCATGATCTGAAAAAGTGATTGACCCAATGGAGGCGGATGTGACTCTGAACAGGAGAGACTGAGGCAACAAAAAAAAGTCAATTCCGGTGTAGGAATTGTGGGGTTGCGAGTAGAACATGTAATCTCGTTGATTTGGGTGCAGTACCCGCCAGACATCTACAAGACGGAGGCGTGAAAATTCTTCAGGCTTTTTAACGCGGCATAAGAGATCTGAGAAGTACTCCTGTAAGCGTCTAGGGTCGGATCCAGGGTGAAATTCATATCCCCCTCCCCCCACAATCATCACACCCTCTACAAAATCCCCCAACTTGGCAAGAGCCATTTCCAGATAGGCAATCTGATTCGTGTTAGGGAGGTAGAGGTTCACCAGAGTAACCAAGAAGCCTCCCAAGGTCCCCTTCACAAAAAACGCCCTGCCCTCCTCATCACCCCACTGATCCTTGAATACCAAAGGAATCGAGCTACGTAACATGCTAACTCACTTGGAACTAGGAAAGCAACCTTGGTAAGCCATCTGGAAAAAGCGATCATGGTATCTTGATAGTTTATCAGCACGAAAATCTGTTTCCTGAAGGAAGCAGACATGGTCCTTCATGTGTTTCAGATTAGCAAGCACCATGGAGCATTTCTCCGGAGTGTTCAACCCCTTCACATTTAAAGACATAATGCGAACAGGCTCTGTTTTACCCGTATCCATATTGGAGGTTGACGGAGAAGTGGGAAGGTGAATGAGTCAAACCAAAAAAAAAAGGGGGGGCGAAGGGGAGGGTGGGAAAAAGGAGGAAGGGGAAAAAGGAGGAAGGGGAAAAGGGAATAGAATAGGAAAAGAGAGAAAAAGAAGTAGAAAGGGAAACCAGAAGGCAGCCCAAGCAGCACAAAAAAAACGAATACGTCGTAAGCTTATAAGAGACCTAGTCTCAAAACACCCAGGCAGTACTAAATAGCACTACCAGTAGGGCATCATCCTATGTGGGGTAAGCAGTTGTATACAGCAGGGTCGGAAACTGCATATCCCGACCCAAGCCATATTATAACCAAACATCAGCTATATAAATAATGAATACTAAATATGCCAAACAATATGGACCATGTAGGCCTGAGGAACAAATCCAGGGGTACAAAAAGAGGTCCTGTCTATACGTAAACCTTCGGCTGTCCGATAGATCGCCATGAGAGAGATCGCAAGTACAACATAACAAGAACATGTAAACAAAAAGGTTAAAGGATGCAAGCTCCCACAAGAGAGCCAACATAGCAGATTTTCACATCCTGGGCAGTGAGAGTCCACATAGCTTAGAAGCTAGATCCTGCGGAATGAAAAATAACACTGGCATGGACACAGTTATAAGCTATAACAAAACCTAGGCCCTCTAGCCATCGTTATAGCCCCACCCACCTCACACCCACCCGCCATATACATGCAGTAGAAAGAACCCCCACTTGCAGGAGCAAACAACCCCGAACACAAAAAGCCCACTGCTTAATTCCCAGGGGGATTAGCAACCAGTTCAGTGTATAGTAGATGGGGTATAACAAATAAACCTGTCCCTCCATCTACTCAGGGTGTTTCTGCAAGCAGGTTTACTTGATAAAGCCCAGGGGGATCTCTGGGTACAGTCCCATAGGTCATCACAAGAAAAGGTGGCAGGGGCGAGGGGAGTCTCAGTGGTACTCAACACTGGTAATAATCAGGCCAGATATTTGGAGAAAACGAAGTCCAATGTAATGCTTGGAGCACTCACGGCCCATAAATGGCAGGATCACAGTTCAGGATCATTAATCCAAGCTGGGGCCCGATCAGCCCTCCTTCTACTCGAAGAGCGGCGTGGCAGTCCAGATCGGGGGTCCAGAGTAACTGAGCAGGAATCCCTGCCGGGCAGCGGGTGCAGCCAATCTGGTAATGTACCGGTTCGGTGTCTAGGAAGGCAAACAGGCCTGGAAGGTCTGCATGGCGTTTAAGGAGAAAGGAAGAGCTGGCCTTGCGGACGGTCAATTGGAGAGGGAAGCCCCAGTGGTACGTCAGCTCCAAGCGGCATATTATCTCTAATAATGGCTTCAACATCGCTCTCCTCTGCAAGGTGGCCCTGAAAACATCTGGGAAGATGGAGGTCAATCTGCCCCCTGACCTACGCAACACAGAGAACCTGTTCTTTCTGCCCATAGCGATGCAGGCGGTAGATCACGTTGAGTGGACAGTCCAGGTCTGTTGGCTTAAGCCCAAGTACCCTGTGCACCCTGTAAAACTCCATGTTAGTGGAGAAGTCAGAGTCCAGGACTTTGGGGAGGATCGCCAGGACTGTCTCCTGCAAGTTCTCTGAACCTGTCGCCTCCTGCAGCCCCCGGAGCCGCAGGTTGATTCTGTGGCCTCGTTTCTCTAAGTCCTCCAGGTGGAGCTGCAGCTCGGCTAGGCTGTCTTGGTGTGATGCGTGGCCCTGCTCTAGTTGAGCTAACCGTGGTTCGAAAGCACTTACTGCCGACTCCCCCTTAGATAGATGATCATCCAAGTGAGCCAACCTCTGAGCTGCTGGAAGTCCCATCTGTGCTGCTCCTCGACCCGCAGCACCAGCGTTTCGATGTCGGATTTTGTCAGGAGTGCTTGGAGCAGGGCCCTGATGTCTGTGTCATCATTCAATGTCTGTGTGGAGCACCCAGCGAGGGATCCAGCGAGGGATCCAGGATGGCCGGCACTCCTGCCAGCGAGCTGGGGACAAGAGATTGTGAGACAGCCATGTATGTGGAAGATGATCTTGTGAGCTGGCGAACGTCACGTGGTTTAGCGGTGCGTGCTGTGGGAGAAGAGCTGGACGTCTCTGGGAAGAAATGGCTGCTAGGGGTTGCCGATAAAGCCCTAGATCTTCTCCTGTTCCTCCTGCGCTTGTTGTAGCTCATGGCAGCCCAAAAGTATGCTGAGCATAACAGTCAAATTAGGCGAGTCGGGAGCTCTAGCAGTGAGCGTCTTCACTTCGCCATGTTCCTATTAAAGTATCCATCAGAATATAATATATTTTTCTATAAATAATTTTTAAACAAAATTGATAATGCTGGCAAGTATAAAACAGGACAATTCGAATTTCATAATCATACAGCACAGGACAAATTCTGGATAGTATCTTCAGGAAGACGCTGGCAAAGCTTGCCTGGGTGTACATTTTTAGCCATATCCCACTCCTTGAGACATTCGTTTTTTTGCTAGTGTTCTAAGGTTATGGACATCTTCTCTCTCATGGGACTGTTCTGGTCAGACCAACCTGTTTTTGTTTTATGAGGAAGTAAATGATAAATTGGAGGGTGGAAGTCAAGTGGACATAGTTTGTCTCACTTTTGCTAAGGCATTTGATAATGTACCTCATAAATATTTAATCTATAAAATAAGGTCTGTTGAAGTTACATAGTTAACCACGCAGTCCATCAAGTTCAATCTACAAGAAAAAAATATTGGAAGATTTCATATGCACAATCCCACACCCAAAGATGATCCAGAGGAAGGAAAAAAAAAACAATAAAGGATGATCCAATAAGCTCCAGTGGGGAGAAAAAAAAATTCTTCCATATCCCCTAGGAGGCAATCGGATATTCCCTCAAACAGCTACAACTGGTGTTATTACCATTTATAATTTATATTATGTGCATTTAGGAATGCATCCAGGTCTTTTTAACCACTTAAGGACCGAGCCTCTTTCTGAGATTTAAAATTTTTTTTTTTGCTAGAAAATTACTTAGAACCTACAAACATTATAAATTTTTTTCTAACACCTAGAGAATAAAATGGCGGTTGTTGCAATACTTTGTCACACCGTATTTGCGCAGCGGTCTTACAAGCACACTTTTTTTTAATTAAAAAATACGTCAACAGTAAAGTTAGCCCAATTTTTTTTTTATAGTGGGGAAAGATAATGTTACGCCGAGTAAATTGATACCCAACATGTCATGCTTCAAAATTGCGCCCACTCGTGGAATGGCGACAAACTTTTACGCTTAAAAATCCCCATAGGCGATGGGTAAAAAATTATACAGGTTGCATGTTTTAAGTTACAGCAACAAAGGGAGGCGGTAATTGTACGCATTTTAGTGCCACATCCAGTATATGAACCAAAAAAAAGAAAAAAAAAACCGTAAGTGGACTTTTTAGGCTAAATTTGTGAAATAGAGTATTAAAGTAAATATTTGAAGTATTTGAAGTACAAAAGTTTGTTATTCAAAGTCTTACATAAAAATCAACGTATAAAATATGGAATGTATTATACATCTATAACATTATCATAATATATTTATATAACCAGATACAGTCCTCTTGCACCCTACGCGTTTCAGAGTACGGTTATCTCTGTAACCTGGTAGAGGAGGTTATTTAAGAATATATAAGAAGATAGCCAATTGAATTTAACATTCCATTCATTAAAAACATGATGTTGCATTCTGACTCCCAACTCCGGTCAAATGGTTTTTGATGGATTTATTATAAAGATTTATAAATCAATATCTGTCCCCTAGTGGGCGATTTACTAATGCTCTCTCTGCACCACAGATGATATAATGGCCGACAGACTCACTAGAGTCAGAAAAAAAGGGGGGAGAATTCCTGAACCATACAGTCTACGTGGAAGGCAACAACCAAGAGCAGAAACTATCTTATATGATGGTAACCTCATATTTGCTTCAGACCAGGCGCTCAATGGCAGACCACAGCATGCCTCGACATCCAGCTGCACAATGAGGTCGACCATGGCGAGGCTTGTTCTGAGTGGAACCTATTCTGTTAAACCGCTGTATGGTCTTGGCCACCGTGCTGTAGCTCAGTTTCAGGGTCTTGGCAATCTTCTTATAGCCTGGGCCATCTTTATGTAGAGCAAAAATTCTTTTTTTCAGATCCTAAGAGAGTTCTTTGCCATGAGGTGCCATGTTGAACTTCCAGTGACCAGTATGAAAGAGTGAGAGCGATAACACCAAATTTAACACACCTGCTCCCAATTCACACCTGAGACCTTGTAACACAACGAGTCACATGACACCGGGGATGGTGTCATGGAGGAGTGGAAGAGGACTCCGGTGGCAACCTTTGAAGCCCTGGTGAACTCCATGCCCAAGAGGGTTAAGGCAGTGCCTGAAAATAATGGTGGCCACACAAAATATTGACACTTTGGGCCGAATTTGGACATTATCACTTAGGGGTGTACTCACTTTTGTTGCCAGCGGTTTAGACATTAATGGCTGTGTGTTGAGTTATTTTGAGGGGACAGCAAATTTACACTATTATACAAGCTGAATACTCACTAGTTTACATTGTAGCAAAGTGTAATTTCTTTAGTGTTGTCACATGAAAAGTTCAAATAAAATATTTACAAAAATGCGAGGGGTGTACTCACTTTTGTGAGATACTGTGAGATATATATGCAAATCAGCACAAATGAGGCTGGTGGTTAGGTCTGCTATTCAGGGATTTAGAGCTAAGTTTTTTTTTAAACATCAAAAATAAACAAATCTGTATAATACAAGACAAAACAAGCATGCATACTGTATATAGACCCATATGGATTATTAAAATGTAATAAACTCACCATATGAAGTAATCAGTGAGATCATGTAAATGGGAACATATAAATATAAATGCATGCTAAAAGTAGAAAACCAAAGGAACAAACTAGCAAGCAGACCCCCATAAAAGGATTAACCCTTTCCAAACCCCCGACTGGTTTGATAAATTAAGTAAAAACAGCTAAAAATCATATCAATATTTTAGACCATACGTCAAAAAACCACAAGAAGAAAAAGAAGGGGCTAAACCAACAAAATATACACATAGTTTAAACATTGTAAGCCAAAGGAAACCAGAATCAAAAAGTGTAAAACTTAAAGTGGTTGTAAACCCCATTCATGAAATTTGACCTAACACATATATATGTAGTGTTTACTTATCTCTCTCCAAAGCTCTAAGTGACGTGTTTCTCTGGTGCTCCGTTACTTTGTTATCAGTCACTTCTGATAAGTTCTCCAACACATGAGATAGCAGTAGCTGAAAATTCGTGTTGGGAGGGAGGTTAGCAGGGAGCTTGTCTATTCAGACTACAGCTCTGCATGTTCCTCTGCCTATGTGGAGGGTGTGTGTGTGCCTTTCCTCCAATCTGCTCTCACACAGTTTAAGCCCAGACTCCCCACCCACTGCTGAAAGAGGAAGAATGATTTCTAACACGATCTGCACTTTCCAAAGAGTGTAAAAAGAGGAAGACAGCAGATATACAAGTAAAATTTTATGTAGGGAGATTTGTTTAATCTCTGTGTATCATCTGAGGCTGTTCACTTCTCTGGGTATATGTGAGGGTTTACAAACACTTTAAAGAATAAAATATTCATGCAGGAGAGAGATATATATATCTTGTGTTCTTATGGAATTGCAATAAAGCTGTTTGGAGTACTTCAACCCTTGAGTGCGGTCATCCGCTTTCCTTTCATCCTGGGTTTCACGAACTGGACCGACACCTTATGGCGTGCACTGGATTCATCAGTACCATTACATTCACACTGATCTCACTTGAAGCAGTGTTTCCTCTTGTATTCAGTTTATTTGGACTTCGGGATCTTTGACAGCTCAGTGAGTGCTTTAACTGAGTTTATTGCTGATGCCTAATGATTTACTTGTATGTCTAATATGACACATCACGGTTCACAGGGTACTGCTAGCCGCACATTTTGGACATTGACCACTGAGAGCTAATGCACAAGATGTCTTGTGGATAAAAAGTAATGATAATGTGAGCTCTCCGAGATTATTATTATTTAAGCTTGAGGAAAATATAATCAAGGAAGCCAAAGCATACTGAGATAAATCCACCTTGACGGAGTACCTTGCCCTTGAACCCTAGGGGACTTAGAATCAAGAAGTTCGATGAGTTGAAAAAATCATGGACAGATTTCCTCTCTGTCTACTCTTTTGATTTGATATGCATCATCATTTTGTCTAAAACACGAGAAATTGAGAAACTAGAGGACGAGGTCATAGCTCTACAGCGTGACATCTTACCCCTGAAAGAGATAGGTGGGTTTGGATCCGGACTGAAAATAAAATGAGAAGATGGATCGCATAGAAAAAGACATTATCAAAAATTATGCATGACAAGCTTGATTATAACTATAATAATGTGTATGTCTGGAAGCAAAAACAATCTTCGGGGCACCCTTTATTTAACAGAAAAAAGAGTGTTCGCTTCTCTGACACTGAACCCAAAATATCTAGTGGACACACTGGCTTCCACTGGTTCGGATTTGTCACCTGAATAGTCACCTGCGGTTGCAAAAAATGGGGGTCAGAAAGGAAAGATCAAGAACAAGAGTGGACACTACAGAGGTTCAAAAAACACAAAAGGGGGCAAAAAAAAGCCCAAAATTCTCACAACAACCCATACTGTATTCCCTCCGCACCCATCCACACTAGATGTAATTAATGTTTATAATGTTTCCAGCAGGTCATTGACATCAGATGACTGAATTTTTGTCCTCAGATATTTTAACTTGTTTGAGACTGTCTTTCTTAGATGTCAATATATTTTTGAGAAATATTACTGTTAGTAAGCATTATTTTTTAGATACAAATAGTGATACATTAGATGCTGAACAACCTTTGGATCAAAAACAAAGTGTATTTGGCAACACTGTTTGACCTTGCAGATCACGGCGCCATTCGGGATCTTGAATATTTGTCCTCTGAACTGGGTCGGTTAAGAAAATTTAATTCAAAGCACAATCAATTTTTACCCAGTCCAGTCCCCAGAACCCAGACAAACCCAAATGGACAACTTTCAAAAGCTCATTGAGGTCATTGAGCAGGATCTAACCAATCTGGCTATTAACAACACATATTTTGGCGCACGTATTAATTGTGATAATCTAACTAAACAAGAGAGAATACTCTAAAGAGTCTAAAACAGTATACAGCTATAATTGTTCGCAATGCCGATAAGGTGGTATGTTAGGTGTCATGGATGCTGACAACTAGTGGTGCAACGGATCGGTGGTGATAAGTGATCCGAACGGGTCACCCTGTTCGGATCGGATCACCATGCGATCCGTGGAGCGCTCCGGAGCCTCGGCCATAGGAAAGGCAGCGGCTTCGGCCTAGCTTCGGAGCGGAGGCCATCTTGGTACACCCAGCGGCGTCCGCTGTAGTGACGTTTCGCCGCCCTCTTGCTCCACCCCACACTCCTGCACAGTAATGATAGAGAAGGGGCCAAGCGGACATCTTGTTACACCCAACAGAGTTTTAGATTTCAACACAAAACGGAGCTTATCAGCTTTAATACATTATTTGGAAATCCATCGGACTGTTTACATTTTAAATTTTAAAAGCAGCAGCAAACCTTACATGATTGCTAATGTGACGGAACACCTCTGATTTTCACATTTAACATTTAGTTAATTGTGAAAATCAGAGGTGTTCTGTCACATTAGCAACCATGTAAGGTCAGCAGGTTTGCTGCTGCTTTTAAAATTTAACATGTAAAGAGTCCGTTGGATTTACAAATACTGTATTTAAGCTTATAAGCTCCGTTTTGTGTTGAAAATAACTGTGAAATCGAAAATTCCGGTGGGTGTAACATTATTTTTTATTTATTTTTGCCTATCCGAAAATGATCCGATCCATGGCTCTGATCCAAGGATCGATCCGATCCGTGAGTTTTTTGATCCGTTGCACCCCTACTGACAACTATAGAACAGGGGCAGCGAGACAACTGTCTGATGCCACTACATACAAGTTCCTGACTACCCGTGGTTAATATGCGATGTGGCCTGTTTATACTCCTGTATTCCACAAAAATTAGCAATTGAGGCAGTGTCATTTCACTTACAACATTTTCCTGACTTTTTGCCTCAACAAAGTTTTATTTTGTAAGTACTTGATTATTTGCTCACTCAAAACCATTTCACTTTTGATGGGATATACTACCTTCAGTGATGGGGGCAACATTTTTGCCCTCTCTTGCAAACCTCTTTATGGGGTGGTGGGAACGCGACCACATTTGTGGAGGTAGGAAAAATTGGGTACCTCGCGCCAAATGCAATAAATTGGATTAAATTATTTAAGCTGCACCCCTAAAACTAAGTGGATATACCGATAGTGCAATGTGAAAGAAAGAAAGAAGGGGGCGCTGGCAACTAAATATTAAACTACAAATTAAATTAAAATTAAAATGAGCTATTCAGCCACACTGTATCATAGGGAATAAACATTGAACAATATTAAAACCAATGTGAAAAACAATAATGGTAGTTGCTAAGAAGCAACACAAAACCTGCGATGTGAAGTAGTAGCAGTGATAAGCCAATTTCTAGTGCCAAATAGTGAAATTAGCAACAAAAGTCCAATGTTATTGAATGAACAATCAATTGGTGATTCCTTAGTGATTCAGTGATCAGTCCATAAATGGTGATCCAAGTAGATCTTGAAGTACCACCTTCACCACCTAAATATAACACCCAAAGTCAGGGCCGATTCTAGGGTCACAGATGCCTGGGTGCAGAAATATTTCTGGCGCCCCCACGTGGGCGTGGTCATCTTACAGACTCCTCCTCTTTACACATGTTTCTATGGCAATGACTCAAACACAGAGATGCTCACTGTAATATCCACATCTCCCCCACTGTAATGCCCACATCTCCCCCACTGTAATATCCACATCTCCCCACTGTAATATCCACATCTCCTCACTGTAATATATCCACATCTCCCCCACTGTAATATATCCACATCTCCCCCACTGTAATATATCCACATCTCCCCACTGTAATATATCCACATCTCCCCGCTGTAATATATCCACATCTCCCCGCTATAATATATCCACATCTCCCCACTGTAATATATCCACATCTCCCCACTGTAATATATCCACATCTCCCCCACTGTAATATATCCACATCTCCCCCACTGTAATATATCCACATCTCCCCCACTGTAATATATCCACATCTCCCCCACTGTAATATATCCACATCTCTCCCACTGTAATATCCACATCTCCCCACTGTAATATATCCACATCTCCCCCACTGTAGTATATCCACATCTCCCCCACTGTAATATATCCACATCTTCCCCACTGTAATATATCCACATCTCTCCCACTTTAATATATCCACATCTCCCCCACTTTAATATCCACATCTCCCCCACTGTAATATATCCACATCTCCCCACTGTAATATATCCACATCTCCCCACTGTAATATATCCACATCTCCCCACTGTAATATATCCATATCTCCCCCAATGTAATATATCCACATCTCCCCACTGTAATATATCCACATCTCCCCCACTGTAATATATCCACATCTCCCCCACTGTAATATATCCACATCTCCCCCACTGTAATATATCCACATCTCCCCCACTGTAATATATCCACATCTCCCCACTGTAAAATATCCACATCTCCCCACTGTAATATATCCACATCTCCCCCACTGTAATGTCCACATCTCAGACTCCCCAATACATCATAGTCCGCTCAGTCCCCCCTCCCTGATGTCCTCAGCCCACCACATCACAGCCTTTAACAACTCCACTTTGATGTCCTTAGCATGTCAGCACACACTTTCCTCCTTTTCAGACTAGTGTCCTCACTCCCTGTAACTTCGCCCACTCCCTCCCTCACTTACCTTGCACAGACCGAAGATCAGAGGGAGGCACGGCATGTCTGGGATGGAGGGCTGGTGTTGCAAGATGGTGATTGGTTGCTAAGACCGCTCTTCATCCTAGCAGCCAATCACCTGCTTGTTAACCTCCGGCAGCTCCGCCCTCCATCCAGAACTGTCCCGCCTCCCTCTGTCGGCTCTGTGTGAGGATTACAGAGACGGCAGGGGCAAGAAATAGCTGCTAAATGGCGGTACTGCGGCGGGCCGCACAGGAGAGTGAGGTGGTCCGCATTTGGCCCGCGGTCCGCCATTTAGTGATGCCCGCTGTATACCAACAAGGAGGAGGAGGAGGGAGGGGAGCAAGATGTTGACCCCTTTAGCTAAAAAGAGGTGAAATGTGCTTATTGCAAGATGGCACTTGCTAAAATAGAAGATGTAGTCCCGGATCAGTCTGACTCCCCAAGCATGGCTCAGATTGGAATATGTGAACAAAACGAATAAGCCAAGAATAGTGTAATCCCGTTTAATATAAATTAAAAGCAATAAAAAAGAAGGGCCAAATGGCTGCTTACATTTAGTTGTGCCTTAGCCCGGCACTGAGGCTGGAAGACATGATAGTAAACCAATTCCGTCCGTTAGGAGCCTGGCGTGTGTTCCACCTGTGACAGCGGCAAGCCAGCTGGACTGGAAATGAGGCAAGATTGTGACCAAGTACCGCCTCAATGTACGTTTCGTCTAACACGTCATCAGGAAGTGTACTTGGTCACTGGGTATGCGGTCTTATCAATGCTTGTCAATCAAACAATTACGAGAATGTAATGGTATCAGCCTAATTTCCCGGATCATTGGCACCAATGCAGGACACAATATTACATCAAGCAAATTTAACCACTTGCCGCCCGCCCTATAGCGGATTGACGTCGGCAAAGTGGTTGCAAAATCCTGACAGGGCGTCATATGACGTCCTCAGGATTTTGAGCCGCTGCGCGCCCCCGGGGGGCGCGCATCGCGGTGATCGTTGCTGCGGGGTGTCAGTCTGACACCCCGCAACACCGATCTAGGTAAAGAGTCTCCGACGGAGACTCTTTACCACGTGATCAGCCGTGTCCAATCACGGCTGATCACAGTGTAAACGGGAAAAGCCGGTCATCGGATTTTCCTCACTCGCGTCTGTCAGACGCGAGTAGAGGAGAGCCGATCGGCTGCTCCTCTGACAGGGGGGGTTTGTGCTGATCGATTATCAGCACAGCCCCCCAAGGATGCCCACTGGACCACCAGGGATGCCACCAGACCACCAGGGATGCCACTGGACCACCAGGGAAGCACACCATAAAAAGGTATATAAGGTATGCCACCCTAGACCACCAGGGATAATGGATGCCAATCAGTGCCACAATGGATGCCAATCAGTGCCCACAATGGGCACCACTGATTGGCAGGGATTATTGTTTGGCACTGATTGGCATCCATTAGTACAGTACAGTGCCACCTATCAGTGCCCACCCATGCCACCTATCAGTGCCCACCCGTGCCACCTATCAATGCCCATCCATGCCGCCTATCCGTGCCCACCCGTGCCGCCTATCTGTGCCCACCCGTGCCGCCTATCTGTGCCCATCCGTGCCGCCGATCGTTGCCCATCCGTGCCGCCGATCGTTGCCCATCCGTGCCACCTCATCGGTGCCCATCCGTGCCGCCTTATCCGTGCCCGTCAGTGCAGCCCCATCAGTGCCCATCAGTGAAGGAGAAAACTAACTTATTTACAGTTTTGTAACTGAAACCCAAAAAAACTTTTTTTTTTTCAACATTTTCGGTCTTTTTTTTATTTTTTAGCAGAAAATAAAAATCGCAGAGGTGATCAAATACCACAAAAAGAAAGCTCTATTTGTGGGAACAAAATGATAAAAATTTAGTTTGGGTACAGTGTACCATGACCGCGCAATTGTCATTCAAAGTGCAACAGCGCAGAAAGCTAAAAATTGGTCTGGGCAGGAAGGTGTTTAAGTGCCCAGTATGGAAGTGGTTAAAAAACAAAAGGCATGTATATATATATATATATATATATATAAAGGGTGATGGAACTACCCTGAATACAACTTTAATGCCTGATTAGTTACCGGGAAAGAAGCAATTTATATAATGTGATCAAAATAATGTACATGATATAAAAATAAAAATGTAATTTGAGATAAAATTGATTACACAAAATTGTGTTAAATGGAAATATATATATATATAAATCAGAGGGAAATTAATCATTGGTTAAAAAACAATTGAGGTCCAGGTCTATATTGAGTCCCTGTGGCCTATACTTCCTAAGGATAGGGATTTGGTTAATGTCCTCCCCCCTAGACCTAAATTCATCTACAGACGAGCACCAGGATTAAGAAATATGATAGCACCCAATGTCCCTGACCCTCCAGGAAAACCCCCAACATTTTTGCATGGATCAGGGTTTCAGTATTGTACCAGGTGCAAATCCTGTCGCACAACCACTAGACATGGCAAAAAGGTCACCAAATTTCGGTCTTTTGTTACTCAACAAGAATTCTCTGTAAAACCTTTTATCACATGCTATTCAAGACATGTAACATATGTTTTGGAATGCCCTTGCTCCCTACAGTATGTGGGACGTACCACACGGGAACTAAGGGTTAGGATCAATGAGCATGTCACTAACATCTCCAAAGGTTTCCCTAATCATAGTGTGTCACGCCATTTTGATCGGTTTCATGACAGAGATCCTCGCCAGCTCACATTCTATGGAATAGACAGAGCTGTGCACCATTGGAGAGGCACTGACCTCAAAAAAGCCATCTCACAAAATGAGACCCAATGGCTGTATCGCCTCCAGACGATGCAGCCACAGGGACTCAATATAGACCTGGACCTCAATTGTTTTTTAACCAATGATTAATTTCCCTCTTGATTTATATATATATTAGTGTTGAGCGAACCCGAACTGTAAAGTTCAGGTCCGTACCGAACTTTAGCTTTTTCCCGAACCCGAACCCGGACTTTGCCCAAAAGTCCGGGTTCGGGTTCGGCAATCTAATAACGCATTTAGAAATGCTTCAGGGGCCAGCCAATCACCTTTTGATTAGCTGCTGTGCCCTTAGAAGCCATCATAGCCATGCCTACTAATGGCATGGCTGTGATTGGTCAGTGCAACATGTGACCCAGCTTCTATATAAGCTAGAGGCAAACAGCACACATGACACTCTGCTTCAGAATAGATAGGGAGAGGATCTAGTCTGCTGCTGCTGCTTTTAGGGAGAGATAGAAAGATAGAAGAGGTAGTCCTGATTCTACAATCTGAGGGAAAAGATAGAGAGATAGTGTAGTGTAGGGCCAGGTTCCTGTGTTGGTGCTTTCAGGGAGAGAGAATATTATATAGGAGTCCAGATTCAGAGATTAAAATCAGCGATCTGCATAGGTCTACCTATTTGTGTTGCAGTGCAGTCTTTTTACACTGCCATGAGCCCAGTGTCAGAGAAAATCTAACTTTTAGGGGAAAAAAAAAGGCACTTTATTGTTCTCTTTTCCAAAAGACCCATAGGGCAAAAAAAAAAAAAAAAAAAGGTTTTTATTTTGTTTGTGCAAAAAAAGACCCGTTTAGGGCAAAAAATAAAAAATAAAAATAAATTTGCACTTTAATGTACGCTTGCAAAAAACGCCGTTTAGGGGCACAAAAAAAAGTTTGCAGTGTGTTATACATATTTTGAGGTGTGTGAAATAAACAATTTCTATATAGTTTTCTCCTACTGTGCTATACTAAAAAAACAACATTTTTTTTGAATAGCATTTTCTGCAGTTCTGTAGCTGTGCGATTCAACGGTTACGTACTGTGGGTGTGTTCTGCTCTTCCAAAAAACGCCGTTTAGTGGCACCAAAAAAAGTTTGCAGTGTGTTATACATATTTTGAGGTGTTTGAAATAAACAATTTCTTTATAGTTTTCTCCTACGTTGCTATACTAAAAAAACAACATTTTTTTTGAATAGCATTTTCTGCAGTTCTGTAGCTGTGCGATTCAGCGGTTACGTACTGTGGGTGTGTTCTGCTCTTCCAAAAAACGCCGTTTAGTGGCACCAAAAAAAGGTTGCAGTGTGTTATACATATTTTGAGGTGTTTGAAATAAACAATTTCTTTATAGTTTTCTCCTACGTTGCTATACTAAAAAAAACAAAAAAAATTTTAAATAGCATTTTCTGCAGTTCTGTAGCTGTGCGATTCAGCGGTTACGTACTGTGGGTGTGTTCTGCTCTTCCAAAAAACGCCGTTTAGTGGCACCAAAAAAAGGTTGCAGTGTGTTATACATATTTTGAGGTGTTTGAAATAAACAATTTCTTTATAGTTTTCTCCTACGTTGCTATACTAAAAAAACAACATTTTTTTTGAATAGCATTTTCTGCAGTTCTGTAGCTGTGCGATTCAGCGGTTACGTACTGTGGGTGTGTTCTGCTCTTCCAAAAAACGCCGTTTAGTGGCACCAAAAAAAGGTTGCAGTGTGTTATACATATTTTGAGGTGTTTGAAATAAACAATTTCTTTATAGTTTTCTCCTACGTTGCTATACTAAAAAAACAACATTTACTCTTTCGTCCATGGACCGACACAGCTTCTCTATTGACAAAGTGGGTATTATCCGTTAATTAGGAGTGACTAGGCAGAAAAACTTGTAAAAAGTGTTGCATCACACCTTCTACAGTACCGCCCAGGGGGCGGACCCTCTGGGTATACCCTCTCAGTCTGCATCTTCGCAGATCAGTTTTTTTTCTGTCTAGCAAGGAGTAGGACATGGCTCCCTTCGGGCCCATTGGTCCGGGGAAAAAAGATATATATATATATATATTTTTTTTTTTTTGCTACATTTGTTGTTTCCTGCGATCTTCGATCAACTGCCGACTGGGTGACAGGCTGGATCCTCGATCCTTGTAGTCTCCCCAGTTTCGGCCATCGAGCGTGTGCCGACCCTAGCTACGCGCTGGGTTTTCCACGACATGCCCGTCGCTCCACGGGTGGCCGGTGAGCTTACGCTCCAGGGCCTGCATCGGACCGCTCAGCTTCGGCTGACCTTACGGCCGAGTCGCAGCAGCCTGGCCGGTGAGCTTACGCTCCAAGGCTTGCATCGGACCGCTCAGCTTCGGCTGACCTTACGGCCGAGTCGCAGCAGCCTGTCCGGTGAGCGTCATGCTCCAGGGCATACATATGATCGTCCCTTCTGGGTCCAATCACAGCATGCCTGGCCAACAGTCACCTTCCGTGCGCGGACGATGATCTGTTTGGAATGTCTTCCAGCAGAATACATGCAGGATAGGTAAGTAAAACTCCCCTGCCTCGGCTGGGTGATTTAGCTGGACATTCCTGGAGAGATCAAGTAAGTGGTTGTGGCCCCTTTCTTCCCTCTCTCCCAGCCTTTCCCTCCTCCCTGGGCTTCTAGCTAAAGGTTGCTGGGTGCTGGGGGTCACCTAGGGGGTCCCACTGGAGCGGGGCTGGCTGTAACTAACATTTAAAAGAAATGTCATTTTTTCTTACCTGTGTTTGTGTCCTTCCTCCTCCATGCTGTCGGCGGCCATTTTGAGGTGGTCCATGCCAAGTTTGGCCTCTTGTGACTGCCCGGCGGCCATCTTCCTGTGGTTCGGCCACACCCACTGGCCCCTATCAGCTGATCAGCGGCCATGTTGGTCCACCCTGTATGCAGATATTGCCGTTCGGCGGCCATCTTTTTGTGGGCTATGGCTGCCTGACCTCTATCTTCTGTCGGCGGCCATTTTCTTAGAGCCCACATTATCTTCCATACAGACGTTTTTGGCAACCATTTTGCGAGAGCCTCCGGCCTCTAAGGTGCATTACACTGGCGCGAAAATTCACACAGGAAGTGCTGATAAAAGAAGCAGACTGACACAGCAGCAAGGGGACAGCATCACAGGCGCAGCATAGCAGTACCTATCCAGGGTGGTGAGTCCTCTGGGTGACCCGGCCTCTCTGCAGCACAGGAGGGTGGCCTATTGATATCTTGCCTGGAGCCCTGTGAGTGTCAGCGTGTGGTCAGCATGGCATCTGAGCCAGATGTCTTCTCCCCTGAAACACCAGATTTAGCAGCTGGTGCCCCTGAGGTGTCTATGAACGCTATAACTGCAATCCTAGAGGCGTTTGCTGCCAGGGTGGAAGCAGCACACGGGAATACAGGGGGTAATAAACGCCCCCGTCCCCTGCAATCTTCTGGGGATATTTCTGATGCAGAACCAGGTCCAGCTACGGCTCAGGGCCCAGATTCTGATGCATCAGAGACTGCAGACCGTGACCGATCGGACAGTGAGGAGGACTCCAAGTCCAGGTCAGTACGCGAGACTGCTTTGGTATCTGACCTTATTACTGCAGTGCGGGATACGCTAAAGTTGGAAAATACTGCAGAAGCAGCAGAGACTCCGGTCCACTTGGGTTTCATAGACCTGCCCGCACTGCTAAGGTGTTCCCTTGTGTGTCTTTTGATAAACTCTTATACAAGGAATGGGAGAACCCACTGAGTGTCTTTACAGCCCCAAAGAGGTTTGCGGTACGGTAACCCTTTTTGAGGAGAGTTTTCTGAAGAAATGGACCTCTCCCCCCTATAGTGGACCCTCCGGTGTCCAGACTTAATAGAGCCACCACAATTCCTGTAGAAGGGGCTCCTGTTTTCTAGGACCCTGTGGATAAGAAGGCTGAAGCACTCGCTTGCTACCTATACTCAGTGGTAGGCTCGGCAGTACGCCCGGCATTGGCGGGGGCCCTAGTGTCTCACACACTTACTGAATGGGCAAGATTGCTACTCCAGGGGTTAAGGAGCGAGATGCTCCTTATATAACCCATTAGTAATGACTATGTCGCTCTGTGTCCCGTGATGTACGAGAAAGAAAATTGTAAACCATTTTATCATTTTCCTTCCACTTCACTGGGAGAGGGTATAAAGGGGGCGGACATCTTCACCACGAGGTTCGAGTCCCAGGCACCTTCAGCCTGAGGGCTGCGGTTTGCGGTAGGTGTCTAGGCGGCCTGGATGTTCCATCCTTCTCTGGATGACATCATCAAGGATGCCACAGGAAGTAAAAGCACTTTGCTTCCCCAAATTAGCAAGGGTAAGGGGCCACGCCAAGGGCAAGGGCCCTCCTTTACTGCACACAAGTGTTTTTTTCGTCCCCCTAGGGCGACAGGGAAAAGACCCCAGGCCGATAAAGCGCCTGCCCAAGGACAAAAGCGTCCTTGGTCCCGCAGACCCAACAAGCCTGCGGACAAATCTGCGTCCACATGAAGGTCCGCCCCCACCCAGCTCTCGGGTGGGGGGACGTCTTCGCAAATTCGCGACTCAGTGGACTGCTCTAGTCTCCGACAGTTGGGTTTGCGAAGTAATCTCCTCAGGCTACAAGATAGAATTTCTCTCTTGTCCACCAGACAGATTCATCACCTCCAATCTCCAGCTACTACCGACCCGTCGGGAGGCCCTGTATGGGGCGGTCCAGGATCTACTGGAACGCGGGGTAGTTATTCCAGTTCCAGAACAGGAACGGGGTCAGGGTTTTTACTCAAATCTGTTCATTGTGCCAAAGAAGGAGGGGGTTCGTCCAATCTTGGATCTCAGAGCCCTCAATTGCTTTGTGAAGGTACAAAGATTTCGGATGGAGTCGGTTCGATCCGTAGTCACGGCTCTCCATCCGGGGGACTTTCTGGCCTCCTTGGACATCAAGGACGCATACCTGCATGTCCCCATATACTCCAGACACCAGAGGTTTCTGCAATTTGCTATCGGGAAGAACCACTAGCAGTTTGTGGCCCTCCCGTTTGGCCTTGCCTCAGCACCCCAGGACGTTCACCAAGGTGCTCGCTCCGATTCTGGCACTTCTAGGACAGCGGGGTATCGCTATCACAGGTTACTTGGACGACCTTCTGCTGAAGGCCCCTTCAAGCTCAGAATTAGAGGTAAGCGTGTCCATTACCTGTCAGACTCTTCGAGACTGTGGTTGGATACTAAACACGCAAAAGTCAGTATTGGTGCCCACTCAACGCCTAGTGTACCTGGGGTTGATTCTGGATTCCTCAGAGGCAAAGGTATTCCTCCCTGTGGAGAAGTTGCAGACCCTCCGGGCTGCAGCACGGCAGCTGACTTCCAGGAATTGGTCGTCACTAGCTTCCGTTTTTGCATGCGAGTGTTGGGCCTCATGGTAGCCTCCTTCGAGGCGGTCCCATATGCTCAATACCACACTCGAGTGTTACAGAAGGAAGTTCTGTCCAGATGGAACAGATGCCCTTCATCTCTGGATTATCAAATCCGAGTGAGCCACCTAGTCAGGAGATCCCTGGTATGGTGGCTGACAGCACCGGCTCTAATGGCCGGGAAGTCATTTCTTCCGGTTTACTGGATAGTGATCACGACGGAACGCCAGCCTTACAGGTTGGGGGGGAGTCTGGGGTGTCCAGTCGGCGCAAGGTCGCTGGACCCCAGAGGAAGCCCTCCTGCCGATCAATGTCCTGGAGATCCGGGCGATCAAGCTGTGCCTCTTCAAATGGTCTCAGAGACTGCAAGGGCGTCCAGTCAGGATCCAGTCAGACAACGCCACAGCAGTGGCATATGTCAATCATCAAGGAGAACAAGAAGCTCATCTGCAGCATCGGAGATCGCTCGCATCCTGAAGTGGGCAGAGAGGAGCGTACCGGCACTGTCGGCCGTGTACATTCCGGGTGTGGAAAACTGGCAGGCGGACTACCTAAAGCCGCCAGATGCTGGACCACGGAGAATGGTCCTTACACCCGGAGGTGTTCCAAACTCCTCTGCCAAAGATGGGGCACACCAGACGTAGATCTTCTGGCTTCCCGACTCAATCGGAGGGTATTGAGGTTTGTGGCCCGGTCAAGAGACCCATGGGCAGACGCAAACGGACAGCGTTGGTAGCATCGTGGGGTCAGTATCGGCTAATCTATGCCTTCCCTCCCTTAAGGCTTCTTCCTCTTCTGCTCCGCAGAGTGGAGGCAGAGGGAATTCCAATGATCCTAATCGCTCCAGATTGGCCTCAGCGTCCTTGGTACGCCGATCTAGTACGTCTGGTAGCAGACGTCCCCTGGCGCCTACCACTACGGAAGGACCTGCTATCGCAAGGTCCCATATTCCATCCTGCTTTACAGTCATTGGCTTTAACGGCATGGCTGTTGAGAACCAGGTACTGAGAGATCAGGGCCTGTCAGACTCAGTAATCTCTACTATGAGAAGTGCTCGGAAACCGTCCTCTAGGAAGGTCTATCACCACACTTGGAGGGCCTACATCTCCATATGTGAGGAAATGAAATGGCATCCGCGTACCTATTTGGTTTCCAGAATCCTGCTGTTTTTACAGCATGGGGTAGACCAAAAGGCTTGCCCTAAGTACGATTAAGGGACAGATATCTGCCCTGGCTGTCTTTTTTCAGCGACCCCTGGCGACTCACTCTCTCGTGAGTACATTTGGGCAGGGGGTTCGACATGTGGCCCCTCCGGTCCGCCCCCCCGTTACCTCCGTGGGACTTGAACCTGGTCCTCTCGGTGCTTCAGACGGCACCGTTTGAGAATATTAGAGATATTCCCCTGTTGACACTTTCTCAGAAGGTGGTCTTTTTGGTGGCTGTTACGTCAGTTAGACGAGTCTCTGAGCTGGCAGCCCTGTCCTGCAAGGCTCCCTATTTGATTTTCCACAAGGATAAGGTGGTGCTGCGGCCGCAGCCTTCATTTCTTCTGAAAGTCGTTTCGGCTTTTCATCTCAACGAAGACATTGTACTTCCATCCTTGTGTCCTCAGCCGTCGAATCCTAAGGAGTCGGCGTTGCATTCCTTGGACGTTGTCCGAGCTTTGAGAGTATACATATCTGCTACTTCCCTGTTCCGGAAGTCAGACTCACTGTTTGTTTCGGTGGCTGGTCCCAAGAAGGGCCAAGCAGTCTCATCGGCCACCATCTCTAGGTGGATCCGACAGATAGTAATCCAGGCTTACGCCTTAAAGGGTCAGGCGCCCCCCTTTCCTGTCACGGCGCATTCGACCAGGGCAATAGGTGCCTCTTGGGCTTTCCGACATCAAGCGTCTGTTTCCCAACTATGAAAAGCGGCGACTTGGTCGTCCGCTCACACTTTCACAAAATTCTACAAAGTTGATGTAGGTGCATCTTTGGATGCCTCTTTCGGCCGCAAGGTTTTGCAGGCGGCTGTTTAGAGTTGCAACTCCTCCATTGGAGGAGTGCTGTTTTGTGTTTTGGGGTGAAGTTTGTTTTTATGCTGTTACCACCCCCTCGTTTTTTCTCCGACACTGCTTTGGGACGTCCCACTTTGTCAATAGAGAAGCTGTGTCGGTCCATGGACGAAAGAGTAAATAGGATTTTTTACTCACCGTAAAATCCTTTTCTCTGAGTCCATGGACCGACACAGCACCCACCCCTCCTTTTAAGTTTGTACTGCTTTTTGACGAACTGATCTGCGATGTGCAGACTGAGAGGGTATACCCAGAGGGTCCGCCCAGGTACTGTAGAAGTGTGATGCAACACCTTTTTACAAGTTTTTCTGCCTAGTCACTCCTAATTAACGGATAATACCCACTTTGTCAATAGAGAAGCTGTGTCGGTCCATGGACTCAGAGAAAAGGATTTTACGGTGAGTAAAAAATCCTATTTTTTTTTTAATAGCATTTTCTGCAGTTCTGTAGCTGTGCGATTCAGCGGTTACGTACTGTGGGTGTGTTCTGCTCTTCCAAAAAAACGCCGTTTAGTGGCACCAAAAAAAGGTTGCAGTGTGTTATACATATTTTGAGGTGTGTGAAATAAACAATTTCTATATAGTTTTCTCCTACTGTGCTATACTAAAAAAAAAACATTTTTACGTACTGTGGGTGTGTTCTGCGCTTCCAAAAACACCCATTTAGGGCAAGATCCTAAATTTTGAAAATATGAGGAGAAGGTCAAAGGGACGTGGTGGCCCCGGTCGTGGTGCTGCTGGTGGAGCTCCTGTTGCAGGGAGAGGACGTGGTGGATCTGTGCCAGATACACGCACAAGTGAAACACCTTCCTCAGGTGCGAGTAGGCGACCAAGCCTGCGGCGGTATTTTGTCGCGCCTAATGAGGCTGTACGAATGTTTAGGCCAGGACAAGTACAGGCGATAGTAGATTGGGTTGCTGACAGTGCCTCGGGTTCCTTCACATTGTCTCCCACCCACTCTTCTGATGAAAGAACAGAGTTGGCACCTGAAACCCATGTCCATCAGTCTTTCACCTCACCCCCTTGCAAATCAGCCAAGCAGTCTGAGCCCCAAATCATGCAGCAGTCTCTTCTGCTTTTCGATGACTCTGTTAGCAGGGTTTCCCAGGGCCATCCACCTAGCCCTGCCCCAGAAGTGGAAGATATTGAGTGCACCGATGCCCAACCACTTATGTTTCATGATGAGTACATGGGAGGACCATCGCAGTACGTCTCGGATGATGACGAAACACAGGTGCCAACTGCTGCTGCTTTCGCAATTGTGCAGACAGACAAGGAGGGCAGGGGTGAAGACTGGGTGGAAGATGATGTGGAGGATGATGAGGTCCTCGACCCCACATCGAATCAACGTTATGCAGGTGACCAGTGTAGTTTGGAGGAAGAGGCGGTGGTCACACAGAGCCACCAGCACAGCAGAAAGCGGACCGTCTGTCAGCTAGACAGTATGTCTGCTACTGCCCAACGCAGCAAGGGACCGAGCACACCAAAGCCAGGTCCAAGGAGTTCCCTAGCGTGGCAGTTCTTCACACAATGTGCTGATGACAAGACACAAGTGGTTTGCAAGCTGTGCAATCAGAGCCTGAAGCGAGGCATAAACGTTCTCAACCTGAGCACAACCTGCATGACCAGGCATCTAAGTGCAAAGCACGAGCTGCAGTGGAGTAGACACCTCAAAAACCAAGAAAGGTCTCTGGCTCCTCCTGCTTCCTCTTCTGCTGCAGTCTCGGCCTCTTCATCCACCTTTGTAGTGACAGTGGCACCTGCCACCCCGCAAACAGAGGATCTGCCAGCAACACTACCACCTGGGTCACCAACCATCTCCACAATGTCCCATGGAAGCGTTCAGCTCTCTATCTCCCAAACATTGGAGCGGAAGAGGAAGTACCCCCCTAGCCACCCGCGATCCCTGGCCCTGAATGCCAGCATTTCAAAACTCCTGGCCTTTGAAATGCTGTCATTCCATCTGGTGGAGACGCAGAGTTTTAAAAGCCTGATGGCATTGGCTGTCCCACAGTACGTCGTGCCCAGCCGCCACTATTTTTCCAGGCGAGAACTCCCTTCCCTGCACAACCAAGTGGGGGACAAAATCAGGTGTGCACTGCGCAACGCCATCTGTGGCAAGGTCCACCTAACTACGGATGCGTGGACCAGTAAGCACGGTCAGGAACGTTATATCTCCCTAACAGCACACTGGGTAAATGCAGTGGCGGCTGGGCCTGAGGCAGATAGCAGTTTGGCGCATGTCCTTCCACCACCGAGGATTGCAGGGCGCTTCAGTTTGCCTCCTGTTGCTAACTCCTCCTACTCCGCTTCCTCATCCTCTACCGCCTCCTCATCCGGTCAGCGTAACACCTTCACCACCAACTTCAGCACAGCCAGGGGTAAACGACAGCAGGCAGTTTTAAAACTTTCCTGTTTGGGGGAAAAACCCCACACCGCGCAGGAGTTGTGGAGGGACATGGAACAACAGACCAATGAGTGGTTGCTGTCAGTGAGCCTCAAGCCCGGCCTGGTGGTGTGCGATAATGGGCGAAATCTCGTAGCAGCTCTGGGCCTAGCCGGTTTGACGCACATCCCTTGCCTGGCGCATGTGCTGAACTTAGTGGTCCAGAGGTTCCTTAAAAATTACCCCAATATGCCAGAGCTGCTGCAGAAAGTGCGGGCTGTGTGTGCGCACTTTCGACGATCTCACCCTGCTGCTGCTCGCCTGTCAGCGCTGCAGCGTAACTTCGGCCTTCCCGCTCACCGCCTCATATGTGACGTGCCCACAAGGTGGAACTCCACCTTGCACATGCTGGCCAGACTGTGCGAGCAGCAGCAGGCGATAGTGGAGTTTCAGCTGCAGCAATCACGCGTGAGTCGCTCTGCAGAACAGCACCACTTCACCACCAATAACTGGGCCTCCATGCGAGACCTGTGTGCCTTGTTGCGCTGTTTCGAGTACTCCACCAACATGTCCAGTGCCAATGACGCCGTTCTTAGCGTTACTATCCCAGTTCTATGCCTCCTTGAAAAAACGCTTCGGGCGATGATGGAAGAGGATGTGGCACAGGAGGATGAGGAGGAGGAGGAGGAAGCGGGATCATTTCAAAGGCTTTAAGGGCAGTCTTTCACAAGTGGCTACGAGGGTGGGTTCCTGCACCAACAAACGCCAGGTACACAATTGTCCGGCGGAAAGGGAACAGTTCTGGAGGATGACGAGGTGGAGGAGGAGATGGAGGAGGAGGAGGAGGCATTTTCACAGCAGGGTGGCACCCAGACCAGCTTGTGGCCATCACTGGTGCGTGGCTGGGGGGATACAGAGGACACAGACGATACACCTCCCACAGAGGACAGCTTTTCTTTGCCTCTGGGCAGCCTGGCACACATGAGCGATTACATGCTGCAGTGTTTCCGCAATGACCGCCGAGTTGCCCACATTTTAACTGGTGCTGATTACTGGGTGGCCACCCTGCTGGATCCCCGTTACAAGGACAACGTACCGTCCTTAATTCCCTCACTGGAGCGGGATCGTAAGATGCGCGAGTACAAGCGCACGCTGGTAGACGCGCTGCTGGTGGCATTCCCACCTGACAGCGGGCATACGGTGGAAGCACAAGGCGAAGGCAGAGGAGGAGGAAGAGGTCGCCAACACAGCCGGGGCACCGGCAGCACCTCAGAAGGCAGGGTTAGCATGGCTGAAATGTGGAAAAGCTTTGTCAGCACGCCACAACAACCAGCACCACCAGCTGAGATGGAACGTCTTAGCAGGAGGCAGCATTTCACCAACATGGTTGAGCAGTATGTGTCCACAGGCCTACACGTACTGGATGACGGGTCTGCCCCCTTTAACTTCTGGGTCTCCAAATTGGGCACAAGGCCTGAGCTTGCCCTTTATGCCTTGGAGGTGCTGGCCTGCCCTGCAGCCAGTGTATTATCTGAACGTGTATTTAGCACGGCAGGGGGCGTTATCACAGACAAGCGCAGCCGCCTGTCCAGAGCCAATGTGGACAAGCTCACGTTCATTAAAATGAACCAGGCATGGATCCCACAGGACTTGTCCGTACCTTGTGCAGAATAGACATGTATACCGGTGTTGTGACAAAAACTGTCCGGCCATCGGATTGTGTCCGGCCCATACTGCGAAGGCGCAGCGCTTGCGCAGTACAGAGGACAAGGAGATTCACAAAATCTCCGAAGATGAACGGCGCCTGCGCTGTGAGTGCAGGTTCAAGCCCCACCATCCAAGTGGACATACGGTAGCACATAATAACAGGGCCCCTCACGGGCTTGGTTCGATCGCCACGCTTCAGGCACGGCCTCACTTGGCTCGTCTTGAACCACGGATGGTGTGGCCTTCACCTGAACTCACCACGCAGGCGCCGTTCGTCTTGGGAGATTTTCGAAATCCCCTTGTCCTACATACTGAGCAAGCGCAGTACAGGGTGGACACTATTTGACGGGGGACAGAATTCGACACATCACCGGCATTACACAGCCATTGTTGTATTTTTGAATCAGTGTTGGCTACCTCGTCCTCCTCCACCGCCGCTTCCACCTACACAGCCACATCCACCGCCACTTCAACCTCCTACTCCATATGGACCTCGTCCTCCTAGGTCAAGATTATTATTTTTTATTTTTATTTTTTTTAAGTTATTTCCCTATCCACATTTGTTTGCAGAGCACTTGCCATGCTCTTAACAACATTTTGCTGCCATTTGCAGCCCTCTAGCCCTTTCCATTACCTTTTTAGAGCCTTTTTAGTCCTTAGAAGTCCGGGTCCCCATTGACTTCAATGGGGTTCGGGTTCGGGTCCGGGTTCGGGTTAAAGTTCGGTCCCGAACCCGAACTTTTTTCCGAAGTTCGGCCGAACCCGAACATCCAGGTGTCCGCTCAACTCTAATATATATATTTCCTTTTAACACAATTTTGTGTAATCAATTTTATCTCAAATTAAATTTTTATTTTTATATCATGTACATTATTTTGATCACATTATATAAATTGCTTCTTTCTCGGTAACTAATCAGGCATTAAAGTTGTATTCAGGGTAGTTTCATCACCCATTATATATATATACACATGCCTTTTGTTTTTTAAATTAGCTTGATGTAATATTGTGTCCTGCATTGGTGCCAATGATCCGGTACTGAGGCTGATACCATTACATTCTCGTAATTGTTTGATTGACAAGCATTGATAAGACCGCATACCCAGTGACCAAGTACACTTCCTGATGACGTGTTAGACGAAACGTACGTCGAGGCGGTACTTGGTCACGTTCTTACCTCATTTCCGGTCCCGCTGGCTTGCCGCTGTCACAGGTGAAATGCACGCCAGGCTCCTAACGGACGGACGGACGGAATTGGTTTACTATCATGCCTTCCAGCCTCAGTGCCGGGCTAAGGCACAACTAAATGTAAGCAGCCATTTGGCCCTTCTTTTATATTGCTTTTATTTTATATTAAACAGGATTACACTATTCTTGGCTTATTCGTTTTGTTCACATATTCCAATCTGAGCCATGCTTGGGGAGTCAGACTGATCCGGGACTACATCTTCTGTTTTAGCAAGTGCCATCTTGCAATAAGCGCATTTGACCTCTTTTTAGCTAAAGGGGTCAACATCTTGTGGTAAGCGGCCATCTATCCATTGAGCACTTCGGGTGTTATATTTAGGTGGTGAAGGTGGTACTTCAAGATCTACTTGGATCACCATTTATGGACTGATCACTGAATCACTAAGGAATCACCAATTGATTGTTCATTCAATAACATTGGACTTTTGTTGCTAATTTCACTATTTGGCACTAGAAATTGGCTTATTACTGCTACTACTTCATATCACAGGTTTTGTGTTGCTTCTTAGCAACTACCATTATTGTTTTTCACATTGGTTTTAATATTGTTCACATAATGTTTATTCACTATGATACAGTGTGGCTGAATAGCTCATTTTAATTTTAATTTAATTTGTAGTTTAATATTTAGTCGCCAGCGCCCCCTTCTTTCTTTTTTTCACATTTGTGGAGGTAGTAATCCCTATAGATCACATATCAAGCTCTACCTTAGATATATTGATGACTTGGTTGTTATCTGCCACCGTGACATAGATGGTTTGGACATATTCCGGTCATACTTGAATGGAAATCTCTGCAAATTGAAGTTTACTGGTTCCATGCATGATACAGAGGTTTCCTTTTTGGATGTCAATTTGACAAGTGAACATGGTCGAGTAACTACTCGTCTCTATCGGGGTCTAAGGTCTCCTTATTAATGTACCACTTCTATGCACTCAGTGATTAGGGCATGGTGGGTGACTCAGGGGTTGAGGCCGTCAAGTCCAAATAGGTTTTCTCCCAATCTACCTTTGTAGAGAAACCCCAACCTACCACATTTCTTTGAATATCCAGATCCGGTGGTCAGGACTAAATATGGTATTAAGATTCTGCATCATATTGTACTAAAATTTTATGGCATTCAGTGAATTAAAACTCCATTGTGACTTACCCAACTCACACTTTTTTAGATAAATCAAACTGAGACATGCCTTTTGCTCCCAGTTTGGCAGGGAACCTCTTGACCTTGAACCTAGTGACCTGGAACTATTAACACGCAGTGACTCCTTAACTAAACCAGTCTCTAGTTTATATAAAGACCTTTCAGGAGACGACTGCATTAATGGAGCCCTACAGACTGCCTTGGGAGTAGGGATGAGCCGAACACCCCCCGGTTCGGTTTCGCACCAGAACCTGCGGCCAGGCCGAAAGTTTGCACGAACTTTAGAACCTTATTAAATACAATGGACTCGAACGTATGAAATCAAAAGTGCTAATTATAAAGGCTAATATGCAAGTTATTGTCCAAAAAAGAGTTTGGGGACCCGGGTCCTGCCCCAGGGGACATGTATCAATGAAAAAAAAAGTGAAGTTTTTTTGGGAGCAGTGATTTTAATGATGCTTAAAGTGGAAAAAGTGAAATATTCCTTTAAATATCGTACCTGGGGGGTGTCTAAAGTATGCCTGTGAAGTGGCACGTGTTTCCCGTGTTTAGAACTGTCCCTGCACAAAATGACATTTCTAAAGGAAAAAAAGTAAGTTAAAACAGTTTGTGGCTTTAATGTAATGTCTGGTCCCGGCAATATGGATGAAAATCATTAAGAAAATGTCATGGGTACACCCCCCCCCCCCCCAGCCCACTACCAGCCCCTTTGGGTCTTGTATGGATATTAAGGGGCACCCCGCACCCAAATTAAAAAAAGGCCCTATATACTCTGAACAGCAGTATACAGGCGGTGCAAACAAGACAGGGACTGTAGGTTTGTTCTTAACCACTTGCTTACTGGGCACTTAAACACCCCTCCTGCCTAGACCAATTTTCAGCTTTCAGCGCTGTCACACTTTGAATGACAATTACTCAGTCATGCAACACTGTACCCAAATGATTTTTTTGTCCTTTTTTTCATACAAATAGAGCTTTCTTTTGGTGGTATTTGATCACCTCTGGGTTTTTTATTTTTTGCGCTATAAATGAAAAAAGACCGAAAATTTTGAAAAAAAACGAATTTTTCTTAGTTTCTGTGATAAAATTTTGCAAATTATTAATTTTTCTTCATAAATTTTGGCCACAATTTCTACTGCTACATATCTTTGATAAAAATAACCCCAAATTTTTGGAAATTATTTGGTCTGTGTGAAAGTTTTAGAGTCTACAAGCTATAGTGCAAATCATAAAAAAATTATCACATCTGATGTACTGGCGGCCTATCTCATTTCTTGAGACCCTAACAAGCCAGGAAAGTACAAATGCCCCCCAAATAACCCCTTTTTTGGAAGTAGACATTCCAAGGTATTTAGTAAGAGGCATGGTGAGTTATTTGAAGTTGTAATTTTTTCCCACGATTCTTTGCAAAATTACGATTTTTTTTTTTTTTTTTTTTTTCCTCAAAATTTTCATTGTAATAGCTTATTCCTCTCACATGGCATGTGCATACCACTAATGACACCCCAAAATACATTCTGCTACTCCTCCTGAGTATTACGATACCACATGTGTGGGACTTTTTTTACTGCCTGGCCACATACAGAGGCCCAACATGCAGGGAGCACCATCAGGTGTTCTATGAGCATAAATTACACATCCAACTAGTTGACTACTTATTACACTTTTGAAGGCCCTGGAGCACCAGGACAATAGAAACACCCACAAAATGACCCAATTTTGGAAAGCTAACACCCCAATGTATAATCTATGAGGCATAATGAGTCTTTTGAACGGTTAATTTTTTTCCAGAAGTTTTTTGAATATGTGGAAAAAATATGAAAACGCATTTTTTTTACACAAAGTTGTCAGTTTATAAGATATCTCCAACACATAGCATTTACATAGCAAAAATAACACCCCAAAATACATTCTACTACTCCTCCTGAGTATGGCAATACCCCATGTGTGGGACTTTTACACAGCCTGTCCACATACAGAGGACCTACATTGAAGTAGCACCTTCAGGCATTCTAGGCGCATAAATTACACATCTCATTTCTCAACCACCTATTATAGTTTGAAGGCCCTGGAGCACCAGGACAATGGAAACACCCACAAAATGACACCATTTTGGAAAGCTAACACCCCAATGTATAATCTATGAGGCATAATGAGTCTTTTGAACGGTTAATTTTTTTCCAGAAGTTTTTTGAAAATGTGGAAAAAATATGAAAACGCATTTTTTTTACACAAAGTTGTCAGTTTATAAGATATCTCCAACACATAGCATTTACATAGCAAAAATAACACCCCAAAATACATTCTACTACTCCTCCTGAGTATGGCAATACCCCATGTGTGGGACTTTTACACAGCCTGTCCACATACAGAGGACCTACATTGAAGTAGCACCTTCAGGCATTCTAGGCGCATAAATTACACATCTCATTTCTCAACCACCTATTATAGTTTGAAGGCCCTGGAGCACCAGGACAATGGAAACACCCACAAAATGACCCCATTTTGGAAAGCTAACACCCCAATGTATAATCTATGAGGCATAATGAGTCTTTTGAACGGTTCATTTTTTTCCAGAAGTTTTTGGAAAATGTGGAAAAAAAATGAAAACGCATTTTTTTTACACAAAGTTGTCAGTTTATAAGATATCTCCAACACATAGCATTTACATAGCAAAAATAACACCCCAAAATACATTCTACTACTCCTCCTGAGTATGGCAATACCCCATGTGTGGGACTTTTACACAGCCTGTCCACATACAGAGGACCTACATTGAAGTAGCACCTTCAGGCATTCTAGGCGCATAAATTACACATCTCATTTCTCAACCACCTATTATAGTTTTGAAGGCCCTGGAGCACCAGGACAATGGAAACACCCACAAAATGACCCCATTTTGGAAAGCTAACACCCCAATGTATAATCTATGAGGCATAATGAGTCTTGAACGGTTCATTTTTTTCCAGAAGTTTTTGGAAAATGTGGAAAAAAAATGAAAACGCATTTTTTTTACACAAAGTTGTCAGTTTATAAGATATCTCCAACACATAGCATTTACATAGCAAAAATAACACCCCAAAATACATTCTACTACTCCTCCTGAGTATGGCAATACCCCATGTGTGGGACTTTTACACAGCCTGTCCACATACAGAGGACCTACATTGAAGTAGCACCTTCAGGCATTCTAGGCGCATAAATTACACATCTCATTTCTCAACCACCTATTATAGTTTTGAAGGCCCTGGAGCACCAGGACAATGGAAACACCCACAAAATGACCCCATTTTGGAAATCTAACACCCCAACGTATAATCTATGAGGCATAATGAGTCTTTTGAACGGTTCATTTTTTTCCAGAAGTTTTTGGAAAATGTGGAAAAAAAATGAAAACGCATTTTTTTTACACAAAGTTGTCAGTTCATAAGATATCTCCAACACATAGCATTTACATAGAAAAAATGACACCCCAAAATACATTCTGCTACTCCTCCTGAGTATGGCGATACCAAATGTGTGGGACTTTTACACAGCCTGTCCACATACAGAGGCCCAACATGCAAGGAACACCATCAGATGTTCTAAGGACACATAGCATGCACATACCAAGAATTACACCCCAAAATACATTATGCTGAGCAAAGCGTAAACAAAAGATTACCTGTGGTTTTAGTAGCGGAGTTCTACACAGCAGGATAGCACTGGTCCAGGCAGCAGGCAGGGACTTCGTCAGCAATGGCATACACAATTGTCCAGGCAGCAGGCAGGGATACTGTCCATAAACAGTCCTGGGTCAGTGCAGGCAGAAATATTGTCAGCAGTGCCAAAGATATTAGTCCTGGTAGTAGGCAGATCCATTTGGTGTGGTCAGTTCATGCGACAGGCAGAGGCATGATGGCATAGGTCCTACAGGCAGCAGGCAGAAGTAGGGCCTTGTTCAGGACAGAATGGGGACAGGGGTAGAGGCTTCTCCCACCCAAATCTCTTTGAAGCCTCCGAGTCTCCAGACCCTAATCTAGGATGAGAAAACCAAAAAAATAGTTTTCTTCATTCAGAAAAACAATTCTGGAGCCCCTCACATATGTGAGACCCCTGTGTTGAATCCCACTAGTCCAGTAGCAGGGTACAAGATCAATCCAAGAGGCAGGCAAAAAGCATGGTCAAACAGTCCAAGGTCAGTTCCAGATCAGGCAGAGGTAGTACAGAATCGTTAGGCAGAAGCGTGGTCGAATAACAGTCCAGGGTCAGTTCCAGATCAGGCAGAGGTAGTACAGAATCGTTAGGCAGAAGCGTGGTCAAATAACAAGCCAGGGTCAGTTACAGAGCAGGCAGTAGCATAAGGGGTGTGAAGGCAGGCAATGAGGATTACGTTTACCATACTTTACTAATAATTTAGTGAAGTATGGTAACGGCGAAAGCAGTCAATTACACAGAGGCCTGGTTGGGAAGGACACTCAGCACAATAATAAACTGTGTCTCGTCTGACTCCTCCACTGGCACACACCTTACATTTTGTTTGACGTTGTCGGCTTGTTGCTGTGGGAGGGACTTTATCAGGAAAGTGACAATCGGAGAGTCGACTCATAACATCAGATCGGATGTTTTGGGGTGGGCCATTCTGGAATATCAGGGCAGTGGTGATTTCCTCCTGGTAACCAAGGAAGGGTAGGGGGTTTTGGGTGGACTTGCGATAAATAATATAAGAGTTATATATGGCCAAATGAAAAAAATTAATTGCTACTTTTTTATACCAATGGTATGTCCGTCTTGTGGAAAGATAGGGTTCCAGCATTTGGTCGTTCAAGTTGACTCCCCCCATGAACGAATTGTAGTCCTGGATGCATGTGGGCTTTCGGATGGTGGTGCCATTCCTTCTGGGGTTTTCCACGAAGGTATCGTTGTGGATGGAAGATAACATATATACATCCCTTCTGTCATTCCACTTCACTGCCAGAACCTCCTGGTTTCGCAGACTTGCCGACTCTCCTCTTCTCAACTTCTTATTCACAAGACTTTGAGGAAAGCCCTTCCGGTTCTTTCTGACCGTGCCACATGCTGGCGTCTTCTTCAGGTGAAGGTTGCGAAACAGGGGAAGGGATGTATAAAAGTTATCTACATATAAGTGGTAGCCTTTTTCCAGTAGGGGGCTGATGAGTTGCCAAACAACTTTTCCCGCTTGTTCCCAAGTAGTCTGGGCAATTGGGGGGATGCAGCTGGGTGTCCTTCCCTTCGTACACTAGGAAGCCATACAGGTACCCTGTGACTCGGTCACAGAGTTTGTACACCTTCACCCCATAGCGGGCCCTTTTGCTTGGGATAAATTGCTTTATTTGAAGCCTGCCTCTAAATTTTACAAGGGACTCATCCACACATATGTGTTGGTCCGGGGTATATAACTGGGGGAATACTTCTGAAAAATAATTTAGTAAGGGCCGAATTTTGAAAAGCCTGTCATAATTTGGGTGATTTTGGGGAAGGCACTGGGTGTTATCGTTGAAGTGGAGAAACCTCATGATCATGAGGTACCTGGTTCTGGGCATTACGCTGGAGAATATTGGCATGTGATAGATGGGGCGTTTGGACCAAAAGGAACGAAAAGTGTTTTTTGGGTTGAGTCCCATGCAAAATGTGAGGCCTAAAAAAAACTTCGACTCCTCCACCGTTAGGTCTCTCCACTCGAAGGGACGGGCATAATAGGATGTAGGATTACTTGCAATAAATTGCTGGGCATATAGGTTGCACTGGGTGACAATGTTGGCTAGCACGTCCTCGGTAAAAATTAGATTGAAAAAATTGATTGGGGAAAAATTGTCCGTATTCACCTGGACTCCTGGCTGGGCAGTGAAAGGGGGAATGTTGGCTTCTCCTGAATTAGGAGGAAGCCACAAGGGGTTCTGGAGGGCATAGGGAAGGCCGGCATGGGTCCTTGGCCTTTCTTGCTGAGGCACTGCGGTGCTGGTGGATGGCACTGCGGCAGAGGCGTATCTAGTGAAAATGGCGCCTATGTCAAACACTGAAACTGCGCCCCTGTCAAAACATTTGAAACCCGTCTTTCAGATAATACTGTCAGTATATACAGTGTGACAGCAGGAAGGTAAAGTCACCTGGTTGCATCCAGGGGGGTAGATATATTTCGCCCAGATTCAGGCTTTACGCCGACTTATACAACTAGGTGGAGAGTTGTATAAGGCTAGTGGGCTCATGGATGACTCATACCTCTAGGGAGAGTGTGGGGCGTCGTACAGACAGGGAGTTGATGAGGCCAGCTGAAGCTTGTCAGCTCATTTAGGCCTCTATAAAAACTCCCAGCTTCATTAGATGTTAGCTCATGCCTGGAACCAGACCTGTGTGGACTGTCTAGGGAGAGTGAACCCCTGTGCGGTGAGACAAAGCCTGTGTGGCTATTTGCTTGGACATTTAAAACCAGGGACTTAGGGACTAGGACAGCACTAGGCTGACCCCAGTTGTTAGTTAGGAAACCTGTATGTTTAGTCAGAGGTCAAGTTGACCAGGATTTATTTTGTTTATGTTTCTTTTGCTTTGCTGTGTTTTGTCACTGTAAATAGAAAATAAACAGCACCTTTTTGATTTTGAAAACCACAACCTCCGTTTGCTGGGCCTGTTTTTGTGTGGGGAGCCCATCTCGGGGGTCACACACACCCGCTGCCGAGCTAACCCCCTCACAGTTGGTGGAGAATGCGGGCAGTTTTTTTTTTAAGCCAGCATGGAGGAGATACTGAAGCAGCTGGCTCTAGCAAATGCCAATCAACAGCAGACAAATGCAGGTTTGCAAAAGAACTTCGCAGCCCAGCAGCAAGCTCATCAACAGAGCCTTGCAGCCCAGCAGCAGACAAACGCAACTTTGCAACAGAGTCTGGAGGCTCAGCAACAAGCCCAGCAGCAATCTGAGGCCCGCTTCATAGACCTGTTGCAGAAGCAAGAGCAGAGACTACAACAACAGATGGAAGCAGTAATGCAGCAACGTCCGCAGACCAGTGAGGAAAGCCGTCCCACTAATACCGCGTCCTTTGGGGTGAGTCGTTTATTGACAAAAATGACTGGAGAGGATGATCCAGAGGTATTTTTGACCACATTTGAAAGGACCGCTGAAAGAGAAAAGTGGCCTGAGGAGCAGTGGGCTGGACTGGTGGCTCCTCTGTTAACTGGTGAATCGCAGAAAGCTTACTATGACCTAGAGCCTAACCAAGCAAAAGACTATGTGATGCTAAAAGCTGAAATATTGGCAAGGCTGGGTGTCACCCAGGCTGTCCGGGCTCAGCGTGTGCATAACTGGACTTTCCAGCTTGGAAAACCCCCCAGGTCTCAAATGTATGATCTCATTCACCTGAGCAGAAAGTGGCTACAGCCAGAGACTTTGTCCGCACCAAAGATTGTGGAACGTGTTGTAATGGATCGGTTTTTGAGAGCTCTTCCTACTGTCATCCAAAAGTGGGTAAGCCATGGAGACCCAGAGACGGCCGATGGTCTTGTGGATCGTGTGGAGAAATACTTGGCTACAGAGAACCTGACGGCCTCTTCCAGAGACACTCGGACTTTCCACCCTAAGACCAGACCATCCCCAGGGGCGGATAAGAGGATTCCAAGGGGTGAGGGTGGAGAGAGTGACAGGGTGGGAGCTCTACCCCAAGTTTGGCGAGAACAGCCTGGGAAATCAGCGGCTCAAGAGGCCGCAAGAAGGATCGTTTGCTACCGCTGCCGGCAAGCGGGACATATTGCACAGGTAATGCCCATCGTGAAGGAACATTTGGCCCAAGCGCAGTTAGCACAGCAGAGAGTGTACAACCGTGGAGCCAAGACCCGTACCTTTTCCCCGGGGGATAGGATACTGGTACTTGTCCCTACGGTTGAAAGTAAATTCCTTGCCAAATGGCAAGGCCCCTACGAGATAATGGAAAAAGTGAGCGAAGTGAATTACAAGGTCAGACAACCAGGAAGGCGAAAGCCCGAACAGATCTATCACGTTAATCTGTTGAAAGCCTGGAGGGATAGAGAGTCCCTAGTCGCAGACACTTGGTCACCAGCTCAAACTGGTTGCGTGATTCCTGAGGTTGGAATAGCAGCCACCTTGTCACAACCCCAACAACAGGAGGTTAAGGAGTTTGTGCTTCGCAACAAGGAGGTATTCTCTGAGCTGCCGGGACAAACATCTGGGGTAGAGCATGACATCATTACCCCGCCCATTGAAAGGGTGAAGTTAAAACCCTATCGGATCCCAGAGGCCCGACGGGAGGCAATACGGGAGGAAGTACAGAAAATGCTGAACTTAGGGGTGATAGAGGAGTCCCAAAGTGATTGGTCTAGTCCCATTGTGTTGGTGCCTAAACCGGATGGGAGCTGGCGATTTTGTAACGATTTTCGTCAGTTGAACAAAGTTACAAAATTTGACACCTACCCCATGCCACGTATAGATGAGTTGATCGACCGGCTGGGAACAGCCCGATACATGACGACTCTTGACCTCACAAAAGGGTATTGGCAAATCCCCCTGGCCAAGTCGGCCAAAGAGAAAACCGCATTTGTAACCCCAGACGGGGCGTTCCAATATAAAAGAATGCCGTTCGGGTTACAGAATGCGCCGGCCACATTCCAGCGGAAAATGGACCAGATGCTGAGGCCCCATCGGAAGTATGCTGCGGCTTACCTGGATGACATAATTGTCCATAGCACAGATTGGGCCTCACATCTGCCAAAAGTGCAAGCAGTCCTGGACTCTGTTCGGGAAGCGGGGTTTACGGCTAACCCCAAGAAGTGTACCATTGGGCAGGAGGAGGCCAAATATCTTGGGTACACCATTGGGAGGGGAGTAATAAAACCCCAACTCAACAAAGTTGAGGCCATCCAGAGTTGGCCACGTCCCAACAGCAAGAAGCAGGTACGAGCCTTTCTGGGAATCGCTGGGTATTATCGGCGATTCATTCCCCACTTTGCTTCTAAGGCTGTGCCCCTAACCAACCTGACGAAGGGGAAAGGGTCGGTCATGATTAAATGGACCCCCGAGGCTGAGGCAGCATTCCAATTCTTGAAACAAGCCTTATGTAGCCAGCCAGTGTTGTACTCACCCGACTTCTCTAAAGACTTTGTCGTACAAAGTGATGCGTCAGATGTGGGGTTAGGAGCAGTATTGTCCCAGGTCTGGAACGGGGAAGAGCACCCAGTCATTTACCTCAGCAGGAAGTTGAAGTCCCATGAGGTAAATTACGCCACCGTTGAAAAGGAGTGTTTAGCGGTGAAGTGGGCTCTAGATTCCCTTCGGTACTACCTGCTAGGTAGGCACTTTGACATGGTTACGGATCACGCTCCGTTAAAGTGGATGGCTCAAAACAAGGAAACAAATAGAAGAGTGAATAGGTGGTTCCTGGCCCTCCAGGAATTCAACTTCACAGTAAAGCATCGCCCTGGCGTTCAAATGGGGAATGTGGATGCTTTGTCTCGAGTACATGAATGCCTGATTGCTGGTGTTCCAACCCCGAGGTTAAAACAAGAGGGGGGGGTATGTGACAGCAGGAAGGTAAAGTCACCTGGTTGCATCCAGGGGGGTAGATATATTTCGCCCAGATTCAGGCTTTACGCCGACTTATACAACTAGGTGGAGAGTTGTATAAGGCTAGTGGGCTCATGGATGACTCATACCTCTAGGGAGAGTGTGGGGCGTCGTACAGACAGGGAGTTGATGAGGCCAGCTGAAGCTTGTCAGCTCATTTAGGCCTCTATAAAAACTCCCAGCTTCATTAGATGTTAGCTCATGCCTGGAACCAGACCTGTGTGGACTGTCTAGGGAGAGTGAACCCCTGTGCGGTGAGACAAAGCCTGTGTGGCTATTTGCTTGGACATTTAAAACCAGGAACTTAGGGACTAGGACAGCACTAGGCTGATCCCAGTTGTTAGTTAGGAAACCTGTATGTTTAGTCAGAGGTCAAGTTGACCAGGATTTATTTTGTTTATGTTTCTTTTGCTTTGCTGTGTTTTGTCACTGTAAATAGAAAATAAACCGCACCTTTTTGATTTTGAAAACCACAACCTCCGTTTGCTGGGCCTGTTTTTGTGTGGGGAGCCCATCTCGGGGGTCACACACACCCGCTGCCGAGCTAACCCCCTCACAACAGGTATATAGTGAGAACAGTAGGTTAGTGGTTGGGACTTGCCTCACTTGGTTTGAATCTGGGCCAGGAAGCTATCTGCATGTAGTTTGCATGTTCTCTTGGTGTGGGCACACTCCAAAGCCATGTTGGTAGGTGATGGTCCCCTGTCTGTATAAAGTGGCAATCTACATGGGTGATCACCCCATGTCCGAAAAATGATCCAAGATGAGCAATGGCCTAAAATCTGCCAAGAGCTGGACAGGACTGAATGGAAGTATACATAGATATGTGTAGAGTCCTCTATGATTGTAGGGTCAGTTTTTAATGTGATCAGCCATGTACACTGCTGGGTACAATTCACCTACCTGCATGTGTTTGGAGTAGGAGAGGAACCACACAGGGAGAACATGCTAACTCCATGTAGCTAGTGTCCTGGGCAGGAATGGAGCCCAGTATATATAGGTAGACGTTGGTAGGTGGATACCTGCTTCTCCATGCTATTCTTGCCCTCGCTGCCCACTATGGGTGGGGTGGGATCCTCTCACAGCTGGCACCCTCCAGCATGTAGAGCCTGGAGGGTCAGGTGCTCTGCTCTCCCTCGAAGCAGAAGAGGGAGAACCACTTGTCATGCTAACTGTTGGTCTTGGTGAGTTGCCCTATCTTGGTGCCCTCTTTGCAGGCCAGGAGAGCTAGGTACAGAGTGTAACCCTCGTTATAGCACACACTCTTCTGCATGATCCCGAGCCACAGGACATAGCGATACTCGAGCAACGGTGCGATCAGTGCCCGGCACCCCGCACCATCTGTCCCCACCGATCACTCGGGGACAGCGCTGTGCCTCCGATTGCTGCACAAGTAGCCCCTGAATCTCCTGTTGCTGCGCTGTCACTCTGTCTTCTGTGCAACAGTGGTATCGCTGGCGTTCATATTTAGGGGGACACATGAGAGGGACAGGAACAAAAGTAGGGGGCCCAACTATATATATATATATATATATATACATATACACACACACACACACAGTGCCTTGAAAAAGTATTCATAACTCTTGAAATTTTCCACCTTTTGTCATGTTACAACCAAAAATGTATTTTATTGGGATTTTATGTAATAGACCAACACAAAGTGCCAGGTTAGGTGATATACAGTAGTGCCAGGCTAGAGTGGTAGAGTGCCAGGTTAGGATGGTAGTGTTAGGGTGGTATAGTGCCTGATTAGGGTGGTAGAGTGCCTGGTTAGGGTGGTAGAGTGCCTGGTTAGGGTGGTAGAGTGCCAGGTTAGGGTGGTAGAGTGCCAGGTTAGGGTGGTAGAGTGTCAAAGTAAATATATGACAACATGCTTAGATAAAAGAATACTGATCCTGATCCCCTCTTCCTCCATCACCTGCATTAAAAGCACAAATCTGCTGCAGAACCTTCTTCTCCCCCTCCCTGAACTTAAGTAAACATAAAGAAAAAAACTCACATGGCTGCTGGCACACTGAGGACTGATTCTGGCTTCTTCCTGGAAGTGAAGTCAAAATGTGGCGGGTGGGAGGGGCTGCAACATGAGCAACGTTTTATTGGCTGATGAGATGAGATGCAAATATCCCCCCTCCCTGTGATGGTCGGGAGTCGGGACACTCAAATATCATCATGTGAGCACTTCACACAGTACAGAGCGATTCTCTGTCTATCCCTCCAGCAGCTGAGAGCTTACAGGAGGGGAAGGGAGACACACACACACACACACACAGAGAATCGCTCTGCAATTGCCGTGACTCTCGTTGTAATTGGGGAGGGGGGGAGGGGGGGATGGGCACAGATGTGCAACAACTCCGCTCTTCTCATGTGCAGCAACTTCCTCCCACTGCCCACCCGTATACACGGAGAGTGAGCGCCCACCCTGCAGGGAGAACATTGCTGGGATGTGCCGAGGGGGGGAGTCACCTGACCCACACACTAAACACTTTCCCAGACCTTCATGGAGAGGAGAGCACCGACTGTGTGCTTTGCTTGGGGTCATCTCTGAGCAGTGTGTAGACTGCCAGCCACTCACCAGTGCCCCCTTCATTTAGCGCCCATGGCACTTGCCATGTCTTGCCATACCCTGGATACGCCACTGCACTGCGGTGCTGGTGGATGGCACTGCGGTGCTGGTGGATGGCACTGCGGTGCTGGTGGGTGCTACTGCTGCCTCAGCAGAGCGCCTTCTTTTGGCAGGCCAACTATCTTCCTCCTCTGAGGCTGTCTCTGTTCCACTACTAAAGACTGGCTCATAGTTTACGTCCGACTCAGAACCTGAATCGGAATCTGAAAAAGAGAGCTCCCCGTCGCTCTTAGGCGTGGAAAGAATTTGGTATGCCTCCTCGGCGGTAAAACACCTTTTTGACATCTTTTGGTTGCTGGCGGTGGTGATGCGACTTCACAGGTGTGTGGCGCAGATGGGCCCTGATTGATTGCACAGATGTGCACTAATAAGGCGGCACAGATGGGTACTGAGGTGGCACAGATGGGTACTGAGGTAGCACAGATGGGTACTGAGGTGGCACAGATGGGTACTAATATGGTGGCACAGATGGGTACGGAGGTGGTGGAACAGATGTACACTGATGAGGCAGCACAGATGTGCACTTATTGATGGCAAAGATGGCACTGAGGCGGCACAGATGGCACTAATGAGGTGGCACAGATGGCACTAATGAGGCGGCACAGATGGCACTAATGAGGCGGCACAGATGAGGTGGCAGATGCGTATTGATGAGGTGGAACAGATGTGCACTGATTGCACAGGTGGGCACCGATGATGTGGCACAGGTGGGCACGGATGAGGTGGCACAGGTGGGCACGGATGAGGTGGCACAGGTGGGCACCGATGAGGTGGTACATGTGGGCACTGATGAGCACAGATGTGCACTGATCACAGGTGGCACAGGTGGCTACAGGTGGCACAGATGGTACAGGTGGACACAGGTGGGCACAGGTGGACACAGATGGCACAGGTGGGCACTGTGTTTTCACTGTGTTTATACTGTGTTATTACTGGGCACTGATTGGGCACTGATGGAAGCTGACAGAAGCTGACTCACTGACAGATCGCTCTCCCTCCTCACACGCGGTGTCTGTGTGAGGAGAGAAAGCCGGCAATGAGAGATGATCTCATATGTTTACATTTGAGATCATCTCTCATTGGTCTCCTCGATCGCGCTGTAAATAGCCGCTGTGATTGGCTATTTACCGTGATCTGTGAATGGCTGTGTCCAAGGGACACGGCCAGCACAGAAGTTCCCCGATGCGCGCTCGGGAGCGAGGAAAGGGGAGGCCGTATAATAACGGCCTCCCGGCATTGTAGAGCCACATTGTGGCCGTGTATTCTCGTATGCTGGGCGCGAAGGGGTTAAGTAGAATCTGTTTGTAATTTGGAACAGGTACATTTTTTAAGTGTAGCTCCAGCCAAAAAATCTATTTTTAAGCTTTTTTTTAAAACATAGGGAAGGGTTATCACCCCTGTAACATTTGTGTTGCTGTCTGTGCAGTGTGCACCTGTTCACACATTTCACCTCACTTTCCGTCCTAAGGACAAATGTTTTTTGAAAATTTGGGGTTTTTATTGAAACAAGGATTGGTGATAAAGCATTAGTGGAGAGGAGACACTTTTTTCCCATATTAACTCTTACAGGAGAGAATTTCCCTTCCTAGGAGTAGATTCCCTCTCACTTCCTGTTGTCTCTTTCCGTTTGCAAGTAGGAGTCATTTGTAAGTTGGATGTTTGAAAGTAGGGGCCTGCCCTATATACTCTGCAGAAATTTGGCCCTTAGGTGTTGGTGTTGCCACAACACTGTAAGCCCTCACAGTTACTCTTGGTGGGCGCTGGAACGCCCTGCTGTGAACTATTATATCAAGAATTGTAATTACCGCATATACTCGAGTATAAGCCGACCCGAGTATAAGCCGAGGTACCTAATGTTACCACAAAAACCTGGGAAAACGTACTGACTCGAGTATAAGCCGAGGGTCAACAATGCCCACCCATTGCAACTTCACTAAGCCCATTGCCACCTTACTGTTCCCATCCTCACCTGTGCCCATCCTCACCTGTGCCCATCCTCACCTGTGCCCACCCCCACCCTCACTGTTTCCCTAGCAATGTAATTGAACATTGTAAAATTGTACCTGAAGGCTGCGGCGTCCATCGTTTAAAACTCGCGCTCTCTTCCTGGTCTCTTCCGTGATAGGCGGAACTGCCTGCTGAGAATCGCCTATCACGAAGTTCTCTCATCTTCACCCATCCCAGCAGACACTGTGTTCAGTTTCCGCCAATCACGGACGTCTGCTGGGAAACTGAGGATGAGAGAACGTTCGTGATAGGCGATTCTCGGCAGACACAGTTCCGCCTATCACGGAAGGGACCAGGAAGAGCCCGCGGGTTTTAAACGATGGACAGTGCTGGGACAAGGTCATACAGTGCCCAGGGCGAACATTCCAAGGTGCGCCCCCCCTCCTTTTTATGCATGACCAATCATCTTTCCCACACCTGATTGGTATACCTATGTATAGAGTGCAGCAGCCAGGAGCAGATAAAGTACAGACTGCAGAGGGAAGGTGTATGTAATATACAATGTGCAGAAGTCAGGAGTGGGTAAACTACAGAGAAGAGACCAGGAGTATATACACCCTAGTGCCCAGCAGTACCCCCTAAGAGTCATTTCACACCTATAGTATATACTTTTAGATTGTAAGCTCTAACAAACAGGGCCCTCTGATCCCTCCTGTATTAAATTGTATTGTGACTGTACTGTCTTCCCTGATGTAAAGCGCTGCGCAAACTGTTGGCGCTATATAAATCCTGTATAATAATATTATAACAATATTATACACACACACACAAACAAACACTCACATATATAGCCACCCATTTGTTCCTGCCTAACCCAAGTGACAGTCTGGTTCATAATAAAGGTTTAAGTCCCAGGAAAATAAACATACTGCATGGTTAAATGCTCATTTAGTCCAGAGGCAGAGGATTAAGGTATAAATACTTGACTGCTAGGTTCACCTTTAATAATAATAATTAAAAAAATCATGGGTGCAGTATAAGGCTCCTGGACACACTGCCTAAGGCTGGATTCACACCTATGCAGTTTTAGTGCTTTTTGCATTTTGCAGATTTGCACTACAGCCCATTTAACATGGTTTCCTATGGAACATGTTCTGTAGTGCAAATCTAAAAAATGCAATAAGCTCAAAACATGCAATGATGTGAATCCAGCCTAAAGCTCTGTGCCCATACCTCTGTTTCTCCCCCTCCCCCAAACACATACATTGAAAGGATAGACTTTTGTTTACTTTCCTGGAGTTGGCTCCATTATGCAATCACATTCATTAATGCTCATGTTTAGATTTTTTTATAGGTTAGGAATATACTGGGACTTCTGAGGTGATACATAGATGTACATATACACACACACACATACGTGTATATATCTCCTATTAAAAACGATGTGTATGAGGAATACATCTATGTATCACCTCAGAAGTCCCAGTATATTCCTAACCTAATCAAGAAAGTTACAGCACAGCTTACAGTTAAAGTTTACAGTGGCGGCCCGTCCATAGGGGGCGCCCGGGCGCCGCCCCGCCTCCTGTAGTTTTAGTGGCCCCTTTAAGAAAAAAAAAATTCAAAAAAAAATGTCTTTTAGGTAAGTGCACTTGAGCGCCGGACACCAGTGCCCTATGGGAAGCGCCACGTCAATGCAATCACGAGATTGCAGACGTGGCGCTTCATTTGCGAGCTTTTAACCCGCCTTGCGGCGCAATGCAAAGCGCCGATTAGCTTCCGCCCGTAGAATCACTATGGGCGCCGGGCGGGAGCATTGTTGTTTACTTGCACAGCTGTTACTTCCGGTTTCGTGGAATAGACGAAAACCGGAAGTGACGTCATGTCGGCAGCTCCGTTCTTTGCATGGCCTGAGCGGAGCTGCAAGCAAGCAGGTAAGAAGACTACAGGCGCGGCTTAACAGGCGCGGCTGTTAACATGTTATAAAACATGTAGCTTCCCGGCACAGTGTTGTGTAAAGAGCAGGAGGTATGATTGTTAAACCTTTTTTGGTGGGGATAGCATCTGGACAATCAGAATGCACACTGCTTTGTGCAATATAAGAGAGGTGATTGCTAAAGCTATAGGTAGTACTGTATTACCAGGCGCGGCTTTTAACATGTTATATATTTTCCTGGGCCCCATCAAGTCAACAACGGAGCCCAGGAGATGACAGTACAGGAGGGACTTTTTTTCCATTTTCGGGCGCAGGCAGATAAGCATGTAGCTCTGTACAGTCCCGGCCAGCCGCCCATCACTTTCTATGCCTTCCCCTATGGCGGATTGATTCCTATGTAGATCCGGACCGCTCCTCTCCCCCATGTGCTGGCGCTGAAGCCTGAGAGACTCATGCGAGGCAGTGACTGGCAGCGAGTGGAGGTGCACAGGCAAGCAGCCCCCTGCACTCAGTGACACTGACACAGCAGCACACAGGCTACTCTGTAATTAAGGTACAGTACCCAGACTCCCTGCTGTGTGCTTGTGATCATTATCATGATCAAAGCACAGCAGGTGCTGTATGGCTATGTCAGTGTGTCATATGGTTGTTGTTGGGGTTGCCACCTGTCCGGGATTCACCCGGACAGTACAGGTTTAGAGTGATTTTGAGTCATGTGTCTGGGTCTCCTTCCGCCTTAAACCCGGACACATGATCCAGACCTCACTGTGGCTCAGAGCTCCGTCTGTTCAGCTTGGGGCCAGGGCAGGAAGATTACTAGTGTTTATCGGGCACAGGTTCTTATCCTAATACAGCAGAGTCCCGACGCCCGCTTCATAGAGTGCACTCGAACCCTGGACAACTTTACAGAGAGGAAATGACCGCTAAAGAAGTCCGCTGCCAGTCCGCTCTGGCCAATGGTGCCCTGTCAGTGTTCGGGTGTCAGTGGAGAATTGGAGGACAGCGCGCTGGATCAGGGATGGGAGCTCCATGATCGGCCGATCAGCATGTATGCCGTTTATCACACAGACAGCTGACCGGGAACAGACCCTGCAAGAGTCTAGCCACAGAATCGGCTACAGCTGGGTAAGAAACACACCGACCTGAGGAGGGAGGGGGGAGAGGGGGAAATTCTTAGGATTCTTTGCTATCACCTCTGTGTTGTTGTGATGATCGGGAGTCAGGGCCAGTGCCAGCATGACACACAGTGTCCTGCATATAAACGAGAATAGTGTGTCCCCTCCACATGTCCTCCGGTCACTCTGCCTACCCCCCTCCCTGTCACTCTGCCTACCCTCTCCCTGTCACTCTGCCTACCCCCTCCCTGTCACTCTGACTGCTCCCCTCCCTGTCACTCTGACTGCCCCTCCTCCCTGTCACTCTGCCTACCCTCTCCCTGTCACTCTGCCTACCCCCTCCCGGTCACTCTGCCTTCCCCCCTCCCTGTCACTCTGCCTACCCCCTCCCTGTCACTCTGCCTACCCCCTCCCTGTCACTCTGCCTACCCCCTCCCTGTCACTCTGCCTGCTCCCCTCCCTGTCACTCTGACTGCCCCCCTCCCTGTCACTCTGACTGCCCCCCTCCCTGTCACTCTGCCTACCCCCCTCCCTGTCACTCTGACTGCTCCCCTCCCTGTCACTCTGACTGCTCCCCTCCCTGTCACTCTGCCTGCCCCCCTCCCTGTCACTCTGACTGCCCCCCTCGCTGTCACTCTGCCTGCTCCCCTCCCTGTCACTCTGACTGCTCCCCTCCCTGTCACTCTGACTGCCCCCCTCCCTGTCACTCTGTCTACCCCCCCTCCCTGTCACTCTGCCTACCCCCCCCCTGTCACTCTGCCTACCCCCCCTTCCCTGTCACTCTGCCTCCCCCCCTCCCTGTCACTCTGCCTACCCCCCTCCCTGTCACTCTGCCTACCCCCCTCCCTGTCACTCTGCCTACCCCCCTCCATGTCACTCTGACTGCCCCCTCCCTGTCACTCTGCCTACCCCAACAGGCTGCACACACCTATGAAGTGGACATTGGGTCTCTGAACTGCTTCACAAGCATTAGACTACTGGTGCCTGATAAACATTGAACAGTGCAGAGAAACACAGAAGGTAAGTGCTTGAGCCCAGGGGTTAAATAGTCCTGTTCCTTCCCCTGGCCCCCAGCTGAATCCACAGAATATACTGGAAGGGCTCATTTACATATGTGGTGCCCTCTAAAGAGCAATCCACATTTGTATTGCTCTTCAGAGGGTATTTGACAGGGAGGAAGGAGGTGTTATATCACCACCTCACCACCTGTTTAAACCCCAGAGCATCGCCCCGCAATTTAATGCATTGCACATGGATGCGGGAAGCCCCCATTCCCTTGGATGGGCTACATTCGGCAGGCATTATAAAAACAAGCAGCTGAGCTACGTTTTTACCACCCCCAACCATTTTCCTTAAAGAACCTTTCAGCCAAGCTTTCCAATTAGGGACGCCTCTCAGTTTTTCAAGCGGACCTGTTTGAAAGCTCCATGGAGGTCTATGGGGCGGAGCCAGAGCGGGACATGGGTTAGGGAGCAGAGCGGAGCATGTTTCCTGGCAGAAAACAGCAGGCACAGCACAAGTACCCGCTCATCATCAGTGCTGCAAGGACGGAATAAGAGGCTCAGGAACAGCAAGCACCACTTTGCCAGCTCATAGGCTACACCGATGGACACTGATAGACTGCATAGGTGGACACTGATGAGGTGGCACTGATAGACTGCACAGGTGGACACTGATAGACTGCACAGGTGGACACTGATAGACTGCACAGGTGGACACTGATAGACTGCACAGGTGGACACTGATAGACTGCACAGGTGGACACTGATGAGGTGACACTGAGAGACTGCACTGGTGGACACTGATGAGGTGGCACTGATGGGCACTGTTGGTTTACACTGATAGGCAGCACTGGTGGGCACTTATGAGGTGGCAATGATGGGCTGCTCTGGTGGGCACTGATAAGGCTGCACTGGTGAATGCAGATTAGGTGGCACTGATAAGCAGCACTGGTGGGCACTGATAGGCTGCACTGGTGAACATGATGAGGTGGCACTGATAGGCAGCACTGGTGGTTTACTGATGGGCTCGACTGGTGAGCACTGATAGGCTGCACTGGTGAGCACTCATGAGGTGGCCCTGATGGACACTGATAGGCAACACTGGTGGCACTGATCAGCTGCACTGATGAGACTGCACTGATGAGGCCATACTGATGAGGCTGCATTGGTGGGCACTGATAGGCTGCACTGAGGAGGCTGAACTAATGGGCATTGAAAAGGCTGCACTGATTGGCAATAACGAGGCTGCACTAATTGGTGGCATTGATGGGCACTGATAGGCCATGATTTGTGATGCTGGGGCTGTATACTCTTTCCTGTGATGCTGGAGCAATATACTCTGTGCTGTGATGCTGACCTGTATAATCCTGACTCTATGAGTGGAAGCAAGTGGAATACAGGGGACAGAGTGGATTCTATAAGGGGTGTGGCTTATGAGAAGTGGGAGGGGCCAACGTGGAGGGGCGGGGTCTTGCGCCCCCCCATCCTAAAACTTCACCAGCTGCCACTGCAGCACAGTACAGTACAAGGTGGAAGGCAGAGAAAGTCGGGACTCACATGTGTAGAAGATGCAGTCTGACATCTCTTATCTGAGATCTTCTTTCTGCCCCAATGAGAGCTGCTGTATATGGTGAGCAAGAAGCAGTAATCGGGCCTGCAGTGTACTGATCTCTTCCTGCTCCGCCCACCTGTAGTGGAGCTCTTACTGTGACTCAGCCAGCCACACTAACAGGAGCTCAAAAAGGGGCGTGACTGCTGCCTCAAAGAGGAGTTCAGCAATCAGGAAGGGCGCGTCCTCTGCTCTCTTTTGATGCAGGCTGGAGCAGCAACATGAAGCATAGGGATACTCTTCTGCCTGCTAACAACCCGCCCCCTCCCACACTCCGCCCAGAGCACCCGCCCCTTCCGCCCACCCCTTGTACCGGCCCTGACGATGGACGCCGCAGCCTTCAGGTACATTTTACAATGGAAAATTTCGCTGACTCGAGTATAAGCCGAGAGGGGGACTTTCAGCCCAAAAAAAAGGGCTGAAAATCTCAGGTTATACTCGAGTATATACGGTACATGCCATTGTTGAACAGTGGTAGGAAAAATTGGGCCTTTGGCGGTGGTGCTGGTGCCACAACACTATAAGTCCTCACAGTTCCTTTTGGTGGGTGCAGAAATGGGCCCAGATGTGAAATATTAGATCAAGAATTGTAATTACATGCCCCTGTTGAACAGGGACAGAAAAATTGGGCCTTTGGTGGTGGTGGTGGTGGTGGTGTTGCCACAACACTGTAAGCCCTCACAGTTACTCTTGGTGGGCGCAGGAATGGGCCCTGCTGTGAATTATTAGATCAAGAATTGTAATTACATGCCCCTGTTAAACAGGGGCATAAAAATTGGGCCTTAGGCACTTGTGCCACAACACTGCAACCCCTCACAGATACTGCACTTGGAGCACAGCAATGAGCCCTGCTGCAAAGTATTGCATCAAAAATTGTAATTACACGCCCCAGTAAACAGGGGCAGAAAAATTGGGCCTTAGGCACTGGTGCTGGTGCCATAACATTGCAACCCCTCACAGATACTCTATTTAGGAGAGCAGGAATGAGCCCTGCTGCAAAGTATTGCATCAAAAATTGTATTTACACGCCCCTGTTAAACAGGGGCTGAAAAATTGGGCCTTAGGCACTGGTACTGGTGCCACAACACTGCAACCCCTCACAGATACTGTAGTTGGAGCGCAGCAATGAGCCCTGCTGCAAAGTATTGCATCAAAAATTGTAAATACACGCCCTTTTGAACAGGGGCTGAAGAATTGGGCCTTAGCCACTGGTGGCGGTGCCCAGAACCAATGATAAATAAAATAAATACTAAAGCGCTAAAATGGTGCACAATTAAGTGTCAAATATAAACATGTGAAAAAACCCCGGATGACCAAATGATTAAAGCTGCAATCAATCAAAAATGTCTGATAACATATAAGTGAATATTAAAGTAATATTGATGCGCTAAAAAATCAACCCTAGGTATATATAAACCGTATTGTGATATATAAAAATATTAGACCAAAGTGCTAACTGCAATTATAGTGCAAAACTACAACAATAAGTGCAAAATACAGTACTTCAAAAATCACACAGTGAGTGCTCAAAACCTCATAAATAAAATCCAGTGCAATACAAACAGCCTCAAAGAAATACACTCTTGATTTTGCTCCTCCGCAGCAACTCTGTGGAATGTAAGCACATGCAGTTCTCAGTCCTATGTGAAGACCAACTAATGCCCTCCTTACTCTGTCCCTTTCATCCAGCTGATCACAGACCGGGACGAATGTTGATATTCTAAATTGAGCAGTCTCAGCGGTGAGCTCAATAAAAGAATCATGAAAAGAAAGAAAAAAAGACCATTGCGCAATAATGAAGAATTTGTCAACATGAAAATACAAGAAGTTCTTGAGATACCGAGGGCAACTCTTGTGCAGGATAAGGAAAAGAAAATTACACCCTTCCAGGAGTTGCCCATTATAATGAACTTTAATGTTCAACACAGACAAATCAAATCTATATTCAAAAAGCATTGGCCAATACTCAAGGCAGATAGCCAATTGCAGAGTATATTGCCAAATGTACCCCAGATCATATATAGGAGAGCTCCAACACTTAGAGATATAGTGGGCAAAAATGTACCTGATCTTCCTGTCACATGGCTACCCATGATTAAGTCACGTGACGTGTGACGTAACGCGTAGGGGCAGGAGCCTAGAAAAGCTAGCAGTGGCATTCTGATGAGTCGGCAGCCGGAGCAGTGAAGGAGAGTGCTCACGCTGAGCTGAACTGTGGCTACCTATGCATATACTTATTTACGGTCACGTGCGTGAAAGCGCCAAATGTAAAGATCATTGTTTTCAGGCTATACAGTATTGCGCAATGGTCTTTTTTTTCATGATTCTTTTATTGAGCTCACCGCTGAGACTGCTCAATTTAGAATATCAACATTCGTCCCGGTCTGTGATCAGCTGGATGAAAGGGACAGAGTAAGGAGGGCTTTAGTTGGTCTTCACATAGGACTGAGAACTGCATGTGCTTAGATTCCACAGAGTTGCTGCGGAGGAGCAAAATCAAGAGTGTATTTCTTTGAGACTGTTTGTATTGCACTGGATTTTATTTATGACGTTTTGAGCACTCACTGTGTGATTTTTGAAGTACTGTATTTTTCACTTATTGTTGTAGTTTTGCACTATAATTGCAGTTAGCACTTTGGTCTAATATTTTAATATTTTTATATATCACAATACGGTTTATATTTACCTAGGGGTGCCCAGAACCAAACATTTTCTTACAAGCTAACAGCATGATCATTGAGGAGGAAGAGGATAGTCACTCAGCATAACAGGATAGTCACTCAGCATCAGCATAGGCAGTCTTGAAGGGATCTGACATTTAAAAAAAAAAATATTCGGTTACATCAGCATCAGGTGCTTGGTAGCTGGTGGTGAACCAAGACTGATTCATTTTTATGAAGGTCAGTCGATCGACTGAGTCGGTGGACAGGCGCACCCTGTGATCGGTTACAAAGCCTCCAGCAGCACTGAATGTGCATTCCGAAAGAACGCTGGATGCAGGACAGGCCAGTAGCTCAATTGCATACTGTGCAAGCTCTGGCCAGTGATCAATCCTCAAGTCCCAGTAACCCAGAGGATTTTCGGTGGAAAAGGTGTCCAAGTCTGATCTTGCCCCTAGGTATTCCTGCACCATGTAAACCAGACACTGGCGATGGTTGCTGGAACCGATCATACCTTGGGGCTGCGTACTAAAAAATTGTCTGAACGCATCGGTCAGACGGCCACCTTCTCCACCGCTCCTTCCTTGACTGACCGAAGCCTCAGCAACACGTTGTCCAGGACCAGAAATTTGTAACCTCCTAGTCTCTGGGAACGCGTTGCACAGACCTGTCTGCAAGGCCTCCCGAAGATGCTTCATCCTCTGCTCCCTCTGCGACGGCAAGATAAGGTCCGCAACCTTACCCTTGTAATGTGGATCAAGGAGGGTTGCCAGCCAATAATGATCCCTCTCCTTGATCGCATGAATACGAGGATCCCTCCGCAGGCTTTGCAGGATCAGGGAGGCCATGCAGCGTAGGTTTGCTGAGGAATTTGGTCCGGAGTCCTCTGGGTCACTCAGGACGACATGATCCGCAGCCACCTCCTTCCAGCCACGTACAAGTCCATGGGTGTCTTGGGACTGTAATTGATCCCTTGAGCCTAGCCTAATTGAGCCTAGCACTCAGCACCAGCAGACTGCTGCTGATGCTGAGTGCTAGGCTCCACCTCCATGCTGACACAATCCTCCTCCTCCTCGTCCTCTTCCTGTGTGATAGCAGGGCCAGCAGGAACACTGTCTGGATAAAGGGGGCCTTGAGAGGTAAGGAAGTCCTCCTCTTCCTGCCTCTGTTCTGCCTCAAGTGCCCTGTCCATTATTCCATGCAGCGTGTGCTCCAACAGGTGGACAAGAGGGACAGTGTCCTCGTGGCCTCCTCAAATGGTGCCAGGACAGTGCATGCATCCCTGATCATGGCCCACTGGCGTGGGGAAAAAAATCCAAGCTCCCCTGACCCTGTCCTGGTGCCATATTGCAACAGATACTCATTGATGGCCCTCTGCTGCGTGTGCAGCCGCTGCAGCATGGCCAATGTAGAGTTCCACCTGGTGGGCATGTCACAGATTAGGCGGTTCATGGGCAGGTTGGATTCCTTTTGCAGGTCAGCCAGCTGAGCACTGGCATTATATGACCGGCGGAAATGCCCACAGAGTTTCCTGGCCTGCTTCAGGACCTCCTGTAAGCCCGGGTACCTGCCCAAGAACCGCTGCATCACCAAGTTAAGGACGTGAGCCAAACTGGGCACATGGGTCAGTTTTCTCTGTCGGAGGGGACAGAGAGGAGGTTGGTGCCATTGTCGCAAACCACCTTTCCTGGCTTAAGCTGGCGTGGCGTTAACCACCTCTGAGCCTGCCCCTGCAGAGCTGACAGAATCTTTGCCCCAGTGTGGCTCCTGTCCCCCAAGCACACCAGCTCAAGCACCGCATTGGCATCTTTTTGCCTGCATACTTGCGTAGCCCCTTGAACACCTACAGAGCACCACTGGTTCCAAGGACAAAGCACAGGTAGAGGCCATGGAGGAAGAAGACGAGGAGGGGGTGGAGGAGAGAAGTGTGTCAGAATCACCAGTAGTAGCCTTTTGGAGGCATGGGGGCGGAACAACCTCCAACACTACTGCATCCTGCATCCTTCCCAGCTGCCAGCAGAGTCACCCAATGCACCGTGAAAGATAGGTAACGTCCCTGTCCATGCCTGCTGGACCATGAGTCAGCGGTAATATGCACCTTACCGCTGACTGCCCTGTTCAGCGAGGCCAAGACATTGCTTTCCACATGCCGGTAGAGAGCCGGAATCGCCTTCCGTGAGAAAAAGTGGGCAGAGTCTACCAACTGAAAAGGCAGCAGTTGAAGTTCTAGCAATTTAGCCAAGCTAGCATACAACCGCTGGGCATGTGGAGGGCTGGGAGCGAACTTCTTTTGGCGGTGCAGCAGCTGGGGCAGGGAAATTTGCCTGGTACAATCGGACGTCGGTGTACCGATAGCAGATTGCCCGCAAGTACTTGGCTGTGACACACCTAATTGATTGATTGATTGATTGATATTTAAATTTATATCACGCCAAATACTGTCTTAGAGGACTGAAACTAAGCGCGCTGTACCATAAATTCACCAATCAGCCGTGGGAAAAAAATAATTTGAGAAAAAGGGAGCAGAAAAAAAAAGGGAAGGCTCACGAGAGGAGCGAGAAAACAAAGTGGACATTAATTATTACTGATTTTGATGTCTCTACATCCATAGTTAGGAAAAGTGTTTTTTAAAAAGGTGGGTTTTTAATTGCCTTTTAAAAAGAGCTTGGGGCATTGGGAGCTGGAGAGATGGTCAGGGAGTTGGTTCCAAAGAGCCGCGCCCATGGTCTGCATTCGTCGACCTCCCAAAGATTTGGAGTCGGGCGGGTGCTTGGATGATCCTATTTTGATGCCCGGATCGCAATGCTCTAATTGGTGTGTAGTGGGGGGCCATTTCCGTGAGATAGAGGTGGGCCCAAGCCCCAATATGCTATAAACATCAGAACCAAGATTTTGAATTGTACTCTAGGTAACCAATGTAGCTGTGCCAGCACGGGGGTAATGTGATGTCTATATGGTGTACCCGTAATAGTGCGTGGCAAAAACTATTGGCGAAGTCTAGTCTGGATTGTACTAGAGCCAAAGTAAGTGTGATTTGATGTCGATATGAAAGTAGATGTCTGATCTTTCGAATAATTTGCAAATAAAATTAGGCATTTTTCATACAGGTCATGATTTGCGGAATCCAGGTGAGCTTTGCGTCAAAAATAATTCCAAGGTTCTTGACCTTGGTTCCTAGGTCAGATGGCCATCGGGATAGAATAGGAGAGGCTAAAGGTTCGCCCACTTGGAGTATTTCTGTTTTGGAGCCATTAGGGACAGCCAGTTTCTATTCATCCAGGAATGGATGTCAGTCATGCATTCAGCTAGCGTCTGGGCGTATCTGTAATTTTTGGAAGTGTTGACTAGGATTTGGATGTCATCGGCATATAGTTGGCCTTGTAGGCCATGTAACTGCAATATATCGGGTAGGGGGCGCATATAACACTTGGAAAAGTATGGAGAGAGGGCAGATCCCTGTGGTACTCCCCAGGGCACTGGGCTTATGGCTGACCTGAAAGGTCCCAGCCTAATCTGTTGGGTACGATCTTGAAGAAAAAACTGGATCCATAACAGGACAGCACCTTGAATTCCAAACTGGTCATGAAGGCACGAGATCAGAATGTCGTGATAAATGGTGCCAAAAGCCACAGAGAGGTCCAATAGCACTAAGGCCGCCGATTCCCCAGCGTCCCTAACCCTAAGCAGCTGTTCCCTCATGGCCACCATGGAGAGCTCTGTTCCCCTGCCCGGTCGGAACCCGGACTGGACATCGTGGAATAGGCCCTCCCCTTCAGAGTATTCCTGGAGTTGCTCAAGGACGATGGTTTCCATAATCTTTTACACCTTCATTCCTCTCAGTGCAGGTTTCAGAGAGGACTGAATGTATAGTGGGGTTGGAGATCCCAGCTGATGAGGAGCAAGGAGAGGTCCACTTTTTTCTTTGGTGTGGGTCTTTTAGGTACGCTTGCCAATGAACTGCATGGCAGGTTGACATATGTCTGTTCAAGCACGTGGTGCCCAAGCGGCTGATGTTTTGGCCACACGAGATACGCTTCAGACATATGTTGCAAATGGCAACGGTGCGAGACAGCAGCGCCCTGCACATGCGGAGCTCTGCGGTGTGATGCAGTCGGTGTGCTGCTCTTCAGCTGGCCCCTGGAGGGCATCGTGCCTCGTTGGAGATGTGCCTCCTCCTCCTCTCTCATATCAGGCACCCACGTGGAGTCAGTGACCTCATCATCCCCTCCCTCCTCATCACTGGAGCAAATCTGGCAGTATGCTGCAACTGGGGGAACATGATTGCCAGATAGCTGTCCTTGTTGGGCACCCCCTCTCTCTGGGCTCACGTTACTACCCCCTCTCTCTGGGCGCATGTTACTGCTTTCCTCTAGCTGGGTTCCATCATCAGAGCCTTCAAAACGCTGGGCATCCTCCTGTAGCATGTACCCAACACTGTGGTAAAACAGTTCGGGGCACTCCTCGGGAGGACATGGTGGGGCTAGGGAAGGAGTGACTGATGCCATTGAGCCGAGGGAAGAGGCCGCTTTGGCAGCTGCTTTGCCAGACAAAGTACCCTGAGCCTGGGTCAGAGAGGATGAGGAGGATGAGGACGGCTTGGTCATCCACTCTACCAAGTCTTGGGCATGTTGCGGCTCAACATGGCCAGCTGCCGAAAAGAAGGACAAGTGTTTCCCTCGGCCACGTGCTGATGAGGATGCACCGTGTCCAAGACCAGCACTGTTGCCTCTAGACACAGAGCCTGCTTGACCTCTTTTATTGCCTCGTGACTGTCTGCCTCTCCTTGTTTATCTTCCAGACATACTAATGGCCTGCAGTGAGATGTAGCTGCACAAAGGTGGGATGTATATATATATATATATATATATATATATATATATATATATATATTAGGGCTGTGGAAATTAACTATTAATTCCTCGATTAATCGATTAATTGCTTTGATCGATCAAAATTCTTTTGATCGATCAAAATTCGATCAAAATTCTTTGGGCTTGCCGTGTCCATCTGAAGGGCTCCTTTGCTGTGCCTTCATATCTGCATGCCGGCAGGACCTTACTATCTGCCACACACAAGGGCTGTTACATTTCCGTCTATCACTTCCCTCTATCAACCTGGGATTCTACAGCCATCCACTGGGCATTGTGATAGTTCCCTTCACAGGACATCTACATGCCAACGGACTGATGTTAGCCCCTTCTCATCTGGATTCAGCAGTGGTATCGTTGTACACATTTTTATACCAGTATCATACTTAGATACATGTTTTTATGACTGCTTTTGCTACCATAGATTTTATCTCCAGTGCAATATTTATTTTGTTACCTACTTGAAGACTATAAAAGTTTTAATGCTATTCCCATCGAGCGCTGCCTTTGTGTGTTTTTTGTATCCTGCTATCCATTTTTCCAGTGGTTGGTAGCTGCACTGGGAATCCACCTGCAAGGAGATCAGCTAAAAGTAGTTGGATCTGTATGTGCGTTATAATTAATCGAAATTAGTCGATTAATCGATTTAAAAAAAAAACGATTAATCGAACACGAAAATTTTAATCAGTAACAGCCCTAATATATATATATATCTCTGTGCTGATTATAATGCAGATATCAGAATAAACTGCCTGCTGTGGTATTAGTATGAGAAAAGCAGCAATTGTCTTCAGTTAGTTTTAGGTGAACACTGTGCAGAGGACACAGTACACTTACTGAAAATACTTGCAGCTCTCTGCCTTTGGTTTTATTATGAGAACACCACAATTTGTATCCAGGTTCCTTAATGTCCTGTACACACGATCGGATTTCCGATGGAATAAAATTCGATGGATTTTTCCGTCGGAATTTCGATGAAGCAAACTTTCATCAGTCTTGCCTACACACCATCAGACAAAATTCCGACCGTCCAAAACGCAGTGACGTACAACACGTACGACAGCACTATAAAGGGGAAGTTCAAATCCAGCGGCGCCACCCTTTGAGCTGCTTTTGCTGATTTCGTGTTACCGCGTGTTAGTAAAAGTTTGGTGTTAGCCGATTTGCGTTTTTCATTCCCCATGCTTTTCAGTCCGTTACAGCATGACGAATGTGCTATCTCCATTACGAACGCTAGTTTTACCAGAACGAGCACTCCCGTCTTGTAATTTAGTCTGCGCATGCATGGATTTTTCTCCGATGGAGTTCCCCACAGACGATCGGAATTTGCTATCGGGATTTTTTTCCATCTGTAAAATTTAAAACATGTTCTATTTTTTTACACACGATCGTTTTTTCTGATGAAAAAAGTCCATCGGTCTTTTTTCATCAGAAAAACCGATCATGTGTACGTGGCATTAAGTGAACGCTGTGCAAAGGACAGAAGTACTGCAGTACACTAAATGAAATGAATGCAGCGCCCTGCCTGTGGTTTTATTATGAGAACACCACTAATTGTATTCAGGTAAGCTTTAGGTGAACACTATGCAAAGCACACAGTACACTAAGTGAAACACTGCAGCTAGCACAATCACCTGCCTGCCTGTCACAGTATAGAGAATAACAGGAACGGATCTAGCTAAACTGAATACAGTGTATAACTATATATACAACACCTAGGATGCATATATATCCTCTACACACTGTAACTGCAGCTAACTGCCTGCCTGCCTGCTCTATCTAACTCAATATAAATGACACTGTCTCTCTCTCTCTGTAAGCTCTCTTATTAACCATGGCAACACACTACACAAGGCCGCCACGGAGGTGGCTTTATATAGTGTGGGGCATGTACTAAACCCCCTGAGACATAATTTGCCAAAGCCATCCTGGCTTTGGCCAATTATGGCTCTCCGTTTTTTGCGCGCTGTGATTGGCCAAAGCATGCGGGTCATAGTGCATGCTTGGCCAATCATCAGCCAGCAATGCCCTGCGATGCCGCAGTGAATTATGGGCCGTGACGCGCCACTCGAATTTGGCGCGAACGGCCCATAATGTTTGCAATTCGGCGAACAGCCAATGTTCGAGTTGAACATGGGTTTGACTCTAACACAAAGCTCATCCCTACTTAGGAGACGGTGGCCCCGGGGCTGGACTCAGATGACTGGGATGACATGTGGGGGACTGCATTTCAGTACCTGAATAAGGAAAATGTACCTAAAAAAAATCGGATTTTAAGGGCAATGAAATATAAATATAGAAAAATACAAAAATATATAGAAACATTAAATAAAATATAGAAATTTATTGAATATAGACATAAATCACCACAGGTGATAAGGAAACATAAAATCAAATAATAAACCATGCAAAATACATGAAGATGGCTGTAAGGAGCCCAAAAAAATTGGGGTCCTGAAAATGAATAGAGTTGCTGAATCCAACACGTTTCGAAATAATACAAAGTAGAATCTTCTTCAGGGATAGCAAATTCTCTATAATTCAAAATACAGAATCAGTACAGTGCATGGTAAACAGACACATAATACAACATTGAATAATAAACATAATGAACAGGCATGACTCTTTTCCAAGAAATACATTTTCCTTTGTTCTTTCCTGGTATAGGGGGTTGATTTTCTGCAATTTGTGGATCCCTTCCTTACACCACTCCATGGCACTTTTAGTTGTTGTTTTTGGATTGGTGATCGGAGTGGCCTATTGAAGCTCAATCTACCAGGGCAAGTATCATATATAAATTTAAATATTAAGAATTAAGTAGAGATGGAGATATATATATATATATATATATATATATAAAAATATGAGAAGTGAACTACTATTTTATAAACGATTCATTGATGACCTATTTTTTATTTGGGCAGGATCTACAGACTCTCTTTGTGATTTTTTAAACATTTTAAACGATAACATCAATAATATTAAATTAACCACACTATGGCACCATAAAGAAATTAATTTTTTAGACGTCACTGTATACCGCAGAAACGATAAATTGGAAACTAAGGTCTATTTTAAACAAACGGACAGGAACAGCTACCTACCTACCTCAAGTGGACATCACCCGCTATGGCTGAAAAACATTCCAAAGGGGCAACTCATGAGAGTTAAACGTAATTGCTCTGAAGCTAAAAACTTCCTTTCGCAGTCAAAAATACTGACAGATAGGTTTGAAGCTAGAGGCTATAACCCAAAAACTTTGAATAAGCTTGTTACCGATGTGGGAGCAATCCCCAGAGATACTTGTTTGGTTGAAAAGGATCCTGTGGCTCTCCAGCCTCAGAATAAAACAAAAGAATGGGGTTTTATATCCGGCTTCCACACACAATATAAGGAAGTTGAATCCATCTTCAGTAAGCATTGGCATGTTCTATTGATGGATAAGAAATTAGGTACTGTATTACCGCCCAAACCACAATTCGTGTACAGGAAAGCTACTAATTATGGGGACAAGGTTGTAAAAAAAGTACTAGACCCCCCCACACGTCCACCAACCTTTTGGAATCAGAATGGCTTTTATGCCTGCAGAAGATGCAAGGCTTGTAGGGAGGTATCCAGACCACTTAGGGGATTAGAGAATTTTTTATCCCCATCTAACAACAGACATTTCGACATAAAACAATTTATCACATGTAACAGTACACATGTGGTCTATGCCTTGAAATGTCCATGTGGTCTCCTGTATATAGGTCGCACAAAAAGGATGCTGAGAATAAGAACTGCAGAGCACATACACAACATAAAAATAGTGTTTAAAGACCACAATGTGTCTCTGCATTTTAAACTGAAACACAACCAGGACGCATCAGGTTTGGAGTTCTGGGGGGTCGAACATTTGGAACCCCACTGGAGAGGGTTACATCTTGTACGAGAATTATCAAAACGAGAAACTCATTGGATATACCTAACCGATGTTTTATCTCCGAAAGGCCTCAACATTGAGCTTGATATCAATTGTTTCATCAGTGAGACTTGATATTACCCATATCTCCTCAGTTTTTCACATATTCTACCTTTTTCTGCCTTTTTATCTATTTCCCACACACATACTGTACATTGAGGGAAAATCTTGTATCTTATTTAATTATATGTATATATTTCAGATTTTGTCGGTTGTTTAAAAACATTTAAAACATTTGAAGAATAATGCACATTATCATAATACTGTATTCTAGTCACTCTTTATCATGTGTGCCATATGGCATCTCACCCATGTTGGAGTCAGGATGAAATAACCACGGGGGGGCTCTGTGGGCTTACATCAGGTCCTTGTTGCTCATATGTGTATACACATTTAAATGCATATGGTTGTTTTGTATTTTTTTATTTTTGTATGCATAATTTAATTTATAGGTATGTGTAGATATATAGTTTACGGATACACACATATATATAAATTATTGGTATATACATGTATGGATTTTATGGACATATTTTAACATACATATTATTCTTCATATAGTTTATATACTTTTTTACATATATATTTTTATACATTTTTTATACTTTTTTTATACTTTTTGCACATATGTTTTTTTATATATTTTTTTATATATATATTTTATGTATATATATATATTTTATATATGGATTTTTATATGTAATTTTATATTTCTCTACACCTCTTATTATGCACAGTTCTAAATTCATAAACAGTAATTTATGGATTGTAGCATTCATGGCATATCAAATATCGCTGTATGTGTGGGGTTTCATCCCAGCACACTAACAGCAATGCAATGTCTCCATCTAGGGCTCCGTTTCGATGTAGAAACGTTATACATCGACATCCAGGGGCTATACTTAATTGCACAATTAATTAACGACCATGGAGATGGCCTTTTAAATTAATTAATTTTTCCAAATTGAATAGTGTCCGTAAAATATATATGCACAATCATTGTATTCATTTGCGGACACTACGCCGCTGGCTTAATGCTTGGAGAGATGCAGGTCCTCCCCTTGGGCGGGCTCTTCTCACTTAACCCACAGACTTTGTTTAGCATAGCTGGGGGGTGTGAGCAAGTACTCTGCTAGGATTGGTTTTCAGCATAGGAGTGACGTCCGCCTCTCACAGATAAAACACCGGCTACTGCGGCTCGAGACCACGCCCTCAGACGAAGTCCGGAAGTGACGAAACGCGCCAGGGTCGTGGTCTCGCCGTACCGGAAGTGACGCTTGCGCTCCACCGCATCCAGGAACCAGGAAGTGGTAACAAGTTTACACGCTGTTCATAGCGTGGACCCCCATCTACTGGTGCCTTAGGTGTACTGAACAGCCAGGCTACCGCACTTTATCTGCCTATTATAATTTCAATTTTTGTACGTATCCATTTGTAAGGGGGGTTATCTATGGGAATAAATGAGTTAAGCAATATTACGCTATGTGGCCATTTTTTCCCCCATATGTATTAACCTGAATACCTGAGCAAAAAAGAGCTGGATATCGGTGGAGGAGTGAAAGAAAAGGAAGAGGCAATCCTATGTTTGGTGATAAGGCTTATCTATGTCTACATTTTGGTGAGTGCATCCCCAAAGGGGGACTTCTCTACTTTCATGCGACACATGACGGATGATCCTTTGAACTGTATCATTGCACTGGGATAAAAAATATCACTTTCTCTTTACTCATCAGTTCCTTTGTGTGTAGATTAACACATAAAGAAGCTTGTCATTTTTGACAAGAGTTCTGCTACACTATTTATGGACAGTCACATGGTTTACATTTTTAATGTGTCTCAGTATTTATTGTTCACCATTTTATTGTGTACAGTTTTATTGTTTTACATTATTTATAGTTAGCCTTTGATGCTCCCTCAAATATTGTTTTTACAGTATATATATATGTATATTTTTATTTTTATTATTTTATTTTTATTTTTTTACTATTATTGTTAAATCGGACTAAAATCCGATTAAAAACAATATTAATGAATTTATATCCTAGTTTTTTCAGTGGATGTTTGTCAGCAGTTTTTCATGGTCCCCTTTCCTTCCCTTTTAGGTTTTGTCCTTTTTTTCCTCTCCTTTTTGGGTGAGGAGTCTATGTGGACACTTCTTTTTGGCAGTTTATTTGTACCCTTGTGGTGTATGGAATCCTTCATGCACTAGTGGCTTTGTTGGACCATTTGATCGGGAGTTTGGAGCTTTGCTGGTGACTATTGTACTTGATTGAGGATGCACACATGTGAGTCATGCCTGTTCATTATGTTTATTATTCAATGTTGTATTATGTGTCTGTTTACCATGCACTGTACTGATTCTGTATTTTGAATTATAGAGAATTTGCTATCCCTGAAGAAGATTCTACTTTGTATTATTTCGAAACGCGTTGGATTCAGCAACTCTATTCATTTTCAGGACCCCAATTTTTTTGGGCTCCTTACAGCCATCTTCATGTATTTTGCATGGTTTATTATTTGATTTTATGTTTCCTTATCACCTGTGGTGATTTATGTCTATATTCAATAAATTTCTATATTTTATTTAATGTTTCTATATATTTGTCAAGATCACCTGTGGCCAGGTGACAGATGCACACCGTAGGGGGACAGGAGTGCACCGCAAGGTATTGAACCCTATGGCTGACTGCTGCGGATAGGAAACTGGGTGGTTGTGGAAAGCGGGACCAGAGGAGCACAACCGGGATCCTAACGGAAGCTAGAGCCAAGATTCCCCAGGGCGCGGAGTCTAAGACCCAGCAGGTCTTCTCCAGGGCCTCTAGTGGTGAGGATGTTATGTGCAGGCTGGGACCAGGTCGCGGCCCCTGGAGTTTCCTAGCTCACGCCCCGTAGGATAAGGGGAAAAGAGGGGAAGCAGCAGCACAAGATATGAGAGAACCGAATAACAAGCTGAAGGTCAGGGGCCACAAGCAGACAAGGATAACGAAAGAACGAGCCGAAGGTCAAGGGTCACGAGCAGACAGGGATAGTCGGGGACAAGCCAAATATGTAACAGAGAGACAGACGTAGCACACGGCAGGCAGGAACCCAAACACACAATGCCTAACAAACACGTTGATCAGCAAAGCAGGCTTGCAGTGCACAGGTTAATATAGTGTTCTGTGATAGGGCCTGGGGTGGAGTCTGGCTGGGAGGAGATTATAAAGGAAGCCAGGTGAAAGGGCTCAGGCCTCTAAGATGAACACATGGGAAGGAAGGTAAGCTGACAGACAAACACTACTGCATATCCATGACAATATTTTTGTATTTTTCTATATTTATATTTCATTGCCCTTAAAATCACATTTTTTTGAGGTACATTTTCCTTATTCATATATTAGGGATGGTGGCAATGCTACATGACTTTGGTGGTCTATCCTTTTCATGCATTTCAGTACCTAGTCTCTTTTAGAGACCGTCTGATCCACTATAAATTCTTACATAGAATATATCTTACCCCAGCCCAATTTGGCTAGGATGTTTGAGAGCCAGCATTCTCTTTGTTGGAGGTGCTCTGCACCCCTTGCAAACTTCATGCACATATTTTGGTATTGCCCTCACATTAAACCCTACTGGCAAGCTATAGCACAATGTATTCAGTCAGTCACTTCCATCTCGATTCCCCTGTCACTTGAAGTGTGCTTGTTACATTTGGTTGAACATTTGGCCACTACTAGGGCTATACAGACTCTTCTCACTCTCCTGCTATTCTATGCCAAAAAGCGGATTATCCTGTTCTGGAAGAGTTCTTCTACCCCAACACTGGCTTCCTGGAAATCACTAATCAATAAAGCAGTGCCTTTTTACAAGGCAACTAACCTGAGCAGGGGGCCTTTGACCAAATTCGACAAGGTTTGGGGTGGCTGGATAGCATCTGTAGATACGGTATCAGATTAACCTATTGCCTACTTTATCAATGGCCCTTGGTATGAGATGCAGAGACAGGAGGGGATTGTTTCTGGAGTGATGGGCAGTTACAAAATGTACCCCTGTTGCAATAAAATTTCCCTAGGCTGTTAGAATTCTGGGTCCTAGTTTTCTCTGATGGGGGGGGGGGGGGGTTGGGGAGCTGAACTGCAAGTATTATCCTGTAGGATTGCACATGGTGTCTATGAGCTTAATTAATATGGACCCATATTTGGTGGGAGGGTCAGGACTGTGTATATCTGTTTCGGCAAGTATTGTATGTTTTTTTTTTCTTTCTGTCTTTTGACCTCTACTGTAACCGGTGGCTGATTTCTGCAATTGTTGTTGTATGTATACTGTAAAACTATAAAATTAATAAAAAGTATTTTGCAAAAAAAACACTTGTCTCTACAGGAAACCAACTGGCTAACAATAGTCTTTTGATGGCTCAAGCTTCCCATCCTAAACACATGATGAAAAGCATTCCCGTGGAGCAATTTCTTCGCCTTCACCGTATTTGCAGTAATGGGAGAAAAAGAAACCCTGGACTGCCGCACTCTGTATAGACAGTTATTTATTCCAAAATTTCAGGTAAAAAATCCAAATTCAAAATAAATCCATAAATCCAAAACAACAAATGCAGATGGTGTGCATGCAGGGAAGGGTGGCTAACGCGTTTCACGTCACGAATTGACGCTTACTCATAGCATAGTATTTGCAGTAATGTTAACAATTTTTAAGTTTGAGACGTCTTTGCACTATCAGTGGTTCAGTGAGCGTGGCTATCCCACCTGGGTCATAAATAGAGCCTACAATATTGCTAAAAGCAAGTACAGGTCAGCTTTCTTACAGGGCTCCATGACAGTCCATCAGGATAGGAATAGCAAACCTACTTTTGTCATCTCTTTCAGTTTGGAATTTAAACAAATAGGAAGAATTGTTGAGAGGTATTCACCTATTCTTTTCAATGACCAGGCATGTTCGGACATCGCGAGTGGTGGCATCATTGCTGTCTCTAAAAGGGTGCCCACCTTGGGTAATTTCCTTTCTCTTCGTTTTTTAACCCCTTAACGACCGCTCACTGTACATATACGTCGGCAGAATGGCACGGACAGGCAAACTCACGTACCTGTACGTGCCTGCCTTTGTATGGGTGGGGGGTCCAATCGGACCCCCCTCCGGTACAATGAGCAGTGGTTATCGTTGCGGGAGCGATCCGTAATGAGGGGACGGCCATTCGTTTCTGGCCACCCCCTCGCGATCGCTCCCAGCGAATGATATGCTTCCTCTGCTGTGTAAATGTAAACACAGGCAGAGGAAGTGATGTCATCTCTCCTTGTGGCGGTCTTTTCGATCCGGCGCGAGGAGAGAAGACATCTCACAGTAAATGCACCAACAGCTTACTGACACCAGCACACGTAGGCACACCCCAGTCATCCCCAGATCACCCCCCAGGTCACCCCCCAGCCCCCAGTCACAGTGTCACTGATTGCAGTGATAATTTTTTTTCTGATCGCTGCATTTAGTGTCATCTGTGACAGTAAAAAATTGCAGGACAGTTAGGTTTAGGCCCCTTTAGGTCCAGGGTAGCCCCCTAACCCCCCTAATAAAGGTTTAACCCCTTGATTGCCCCCCCCAGGTAACCCTTTCATCCCCTATCGCCAGCATCACTAAGCGATTGTTTTTCCGATCGCTGTATTAGTGTCGGTGGTGCCCCTAGGTAGCAAGTTATTTTTTTTTTGTTCGCCGCAGGTTTTTATAGCATCAGGTACCCCCATATATTATATAATAAAGGTTTAACCCTTTTACCGCCCCTAGAGTTAACCCTTTCACCAGTGATCACTGTATAAGTGTCACTGGTGACACTGGTTAGCCAGTTAGTTATTTAGGTTACCCGTCAGGTTTTTATATAGCGCCAGGTACCCCCATATATTACCTAATAAAGGTTTTAACCCCCTGATTGCCCCTAGTTAACCCTTTCACCAGTGATCACCGTATAAGTGTTACGGGTGACGCTGGTTGATTAGTTTGCTTTTATAGCATCAGGGCACCCGCCATATATAACCCAATAAAAGGTTTAACCCCTTGATCACCCGGCAGGTGATATAAATTAGGTTTTAGTGCCAGAGAGGTTATGCGTCGCCCCAGGCAGCGTTAGGTTAGTGCCAGTAGCGCTAACACCAACGCGCAAAGCATACACTTCCCTTAGTGGTATAGTATCTGAACAGATCAATATCTGATCTGATCAGATCTATACTAGCGTCCCCAGCGGTTTAGGGTTCCCAAAAACGCAGTGTTAGCGGGATCAGCCCAGATACCTGCTAGCACCTGCGTTTAGCCCCTCCGCCCAGCCCAGCCCACCCAAGTGCAGTATCGATCGATCACTGTAACTTACCAAACACAACACACATAACTGCAGCGTTTGCAGAGTCAGGCCTGATCCCTGCGATCGCTAACAGTTTTTTTGGTAGCGTTAGAGATATTTGCTGATGACAGTCAGGTCCTTTTTTTCCTGTGAATCTTACTAGTGTACCCCTAAATTTAGAGCCCAAAATGGCAAATCGAAGGTACACTAGTAAAGAGGCCTACGAGATTCTGAGCATGACAGATAGTGAAGAGGAGGTCACGGATCTGTCAGATTCAGGCTCAGAATACCTTCCCGTAGAAGACAGCGGCTCCATGTCAGATAGCCTGGGCGACGAAGATGATGAGGTCCCTGCTAAGGTCAGGCGCACCCGATCTTCTGAGGTTGTTGAGGAGCAAGAACCGCAGGTCTCTCGTATCATGGAGCAGAGTAGTACTAGCGCCGCTATTCCTTCTGGTGAACTGACAAGCACCAGCGGCCTAGTACAGCCTGGGCGTACATCCAGCACTGCAGTATCACGTGGTGACGTGGCGAGTCCCATAAGTGCAGTTCAAGCTAGTGAGGTGGCAAGCACAAGTAGTGTCCCACTGCCACCAAGAAGAAGACAAAGGCAGGCCCGTCGTGCCCATAGTACCCTTCCTGCAGAATTTGCCTATCCTGATTGGGTCCCCACCACTTCTGCAGCACCCGTACTTCCCGCATTCACTGCCTAACCCGGTATTCAGGTGGAAACAGCTGATTTTATGCCACTTGATTTTTATTTGCTGTTTTTTACTGAAGATCTCTATAGATCTATTGTGGACCAGAGTAATTTATATGCTAGTCAATTCATCACCGCTAATCCCCAGTTGCCTTCCCTTGCCAGAAATTGGAGAACAATTACGGTTTCCCTCAACATGGGCACACATAAATTTTCGTCAATACGTGCTTATTGACCCACACACCCAATTGACCACATGCCCATGTTCTCTGCCTCCATGCCCAGGACACGATACGAGCAGATTTTGCGGTTCATGCACTTCAACGACAATGAACTTTGTCGTTCACGTGGAGACCCTGAATACGACCGGCTCTACAAAATTCGGCCCCTCATAAACCACTTCAACGAACGTTTTGCAGCCTTGTTTATTCCCGATCAAGTTGTCTGCGTTGATGAGTCCCTGATAAAATTTTCTGGCCGCTTGTCTTTCAAGCAGTACCTTCCCAGCAAGCGTGCCAGATACGGGATCAAACTCTATAAGTTCTGTGACAGGGCAACAGGCTATGTATGGAGCTTTACGGTTTATGAGGGAAAAGACAGTCAGGTTTAGCCGGTCAACTGCCCGGATTACATAGGGAGCGCTGGCAAGATAGTGTGGAACTTGGTGTCACCCTTATTCGGAAAGGGGTACAACTTGTATGTGGACAATTATTACACGAGCGTGCCTCTGTTTAGTCACTTGTTTGATCATCAGATTGGAGCATGTGGCACCGTGCGACCTAATCGCCGGGGCTTTCCCCAGGGGCTTGTAGATTCCCATCTTAGGCTGGGGGAGAGAGCCTGCTTGAAGTGTAATAATTTGCTCACTGTGAAGTGGAGGGATAATAAGAATGTTTTCCTTCTTACCTCCCTTCATGCAGACACGACAGTCCAAAATCGTACGGCGACTGGTGTTGTGGAGAAACCCCTCTGTGTCCACGAATATAACCAAAATTTGGGAGGGGTGGACCTCAACGACCAGAACGACCAGAAGTTGGCGCCGTATCACATTGCCCGTAAGGCGAGAAGCTGGTACAAAAAAGTGTCTCTATCTTTATTCCAATTGGCTTTGCTGAACGCTCATGTGCTATACAGAGCTTCAGGCGGGACTTTATCTCTCCTAAAATTCCAGGATGAGATAGTCACAGAACTCCTGTATCCAGGCGGTTCTGCACCTCACCATCCCCAACCAAATGCAGTAAGCCGGCTGCATGAGAGGCATTATCCCTATGTCCTCGAAAGTACCCCTACCCAACAAGCCCCCCAAAAAAGATGTTGTGTCTGTAGCAAGCACGGATTTAGGCGTGACACCCGTTATTTTTGTCCACTCTGTCCTGACAATCCTGGTCTGTGCATTGGTAAATGTTTTGAATGCTACCACTCAAAAGTGAAGTTTTAGCGTAGGGTACAGCATTTCACAGACTAGGACACACTTACACAGGGTCTCCCAAGATGCCATCACATTTTTAGAGACCTGAACTGTTACAGTTGAGTAAAAAAAAAGTGTAAAAAAAACCCCCCAAAAAAACGTAAAAAGAAAAAACACAAAAAAAAAAAATAGTTGTCGTTTTATTGTTCTCTCTCTCTCTCTATTTTCTCTCTATTGTTCTGCTCTTTTTTACTGTATTCTATTCTGCAATGTTTTATCATGCTTGCTTTTCAGATATGTAACTTTTTGTTTTCAGGTACGCCATTCAGTTGCAGCGCGGATTTATTTATCTTGACAGCAACAGCGTTTGCTCCCACGATACATAAAGCCGTGACTCCAACACAGTAAAAAAAAAGAGCATATATGCCGAAGCATGGGGGCAGCAGGGGCGGAGGAGCGATTTTGCTCCTAATGCCGCTTACATACGGTCAAAATCCCGACGGAGGCTTGCCCGTGGAAAAGTCTGACCGTATGTACGCGGCATAACCTTTTATGCCGCGTACATACGGTCGAAATTCCGACGGAGGCTTGCCCGTGGAAAAGTCCGACCGTGTGTACGCGGCATAACTTTTTTGCGGGAGGATGCCCCCATGCTTCGGCATATATAAATGGTGCATGTATGCCCATCATTAGAAGTGGGTGGATGAAGGGAGGTATTCTAATGGTGGGCATACCCACTGATCAATCTCTTTTTTTCATTCAGCCAACAGGCTGCATGAAAAAAAAAGATTACAATACATGTTCAACAAGGACCAGCAACGTACTGGTATGTTGCTGGACTTTGAATGGTTATACCAGAATGATGCCTGCAGGTTTAGGTATCATCTTGGTATCATTCTTTTCAGCCAGCGGTTGGCTTTCATGTAAAAGCAATTATAGCGGCTAATTAGCCTCTAGACTGCTTTTACAAGCAGTGGGAGGGAATGTCCCCCCCCAGATATAAACAGCGCCATTGGGAAATTGGGAAAGCATTTTATCACACCAAACTTGGTGTGGTCAGATGCTTTGAGGGCAGAGAAAAGATCTAGGGTCTAACACCCCAATTTTTTTCAAAAAAAGAGTACCTGTCACTACCTATTGCTATCATAGGGGATATTTACATACCCTGAGATAACAATAAAAATGGTAAAAAAAAAAAAAAATGGAAGGAACAGTTTAAAAATAAAATAAAAATAAATAAATAAATAATAAAAAAAAATAGCACCCCTGTCCCCCCTGCTCTTGCGCAAAGGCGAACGCAAGCATCGGTCTAGCGTCATATGTAAACAGCAATTGCACCATGCATGTGAGGTATCACCGCAAAGGTCAGATCAAGGGCAGTCATTTTAGCAGTAGACCTCCTCTGTAAATCTAATGTGGTAACCTGTAAAGGCATTTAAAAATGTATGTAGTTTGTCGCCGCTGCACGTTTGTGCGCAATTTTAAAGCATGTCGTGTTTGGTATCCATGTACTCGGTCTAAGATGCTCTTTTTTGTTTCATCAAACATTTGGGCAATATAGTGTGTTTTAGTGCATTAAAATAAAAATAAGTGTATTTTTTCCCCAAAAAAAATGCGTTTGAAAAATCGCTGCGCAAATACTGTGTGGAAACAAAAAATGCAATACCCACTATTTTAATCTGTAGGGCCTTTGCTTTAAAAAAATAAATAGGGTTCAACGTAATTTTTTTGCAAAAAAATAAATATGTTTTCATGTAAACAAAAAGTGTCAGAAAGGGCTGTCTTCAAGTGGTTAAAAGAGTGGATGATGTGTGACATAAGCTTCCTAATGTTGTGCATAAAATGCCAGGACAGTTCAAAACCCCCCCAAATGACCCCATTTTGTAAAGTAGACACCCCAAGCTATTTGCTGAGAGGCATCTTGAGCCCATTGAATATTTTTTTTTGTCCCAAGTGATTGAATAATGACAAAAAAAAAATGTACAAAAAGTTGTCACTAAATGATATATTGCTCAAACATGCCATGGTTATATGTGGAATTGCACCCCAAAATACATTCTGTTGCTTCTCCTGAGTACGGAGATACCACATGTGTGGGACTTTTTGGGAGCCTAGCCGCGTACGGGACCCCAAAATCCAAGCACCGCCTTCAGGCTTTCTAAAGCCTCGTACACACGGTCGGACTTCCAACGGACTTTTCCGTGGTTTTTTGTCCGAACGGAGTTGGTTGGGAACACCCATAGCATACACACGCTCGGACTTTTCTGCAAACTTTCTTAAAACTTCTTACAACATCGCGGGTTTTTTCTGCTCTTTTCTGATCTTTACTGCCACCCTTTGGTCAACTTCTGCTATTGTTGGTTGATTTTAACATTAGTTGTTTTCAATCAAAAATTTATGCCCTTAGAAATCTTGAAGACGGTGCTTGGTTTTCGGGGTCCCTTACGCGGCTAGGCTCACAAAAAGTCCCACACATGTGGTATCCCCGTACTCAGGAGAAGCAGCAGAATGTATTTTGGGGTGTAATTTCACATATGCCCATGGCATGTGTGAGCAATATATCATTTAGTGACAACTTTGTGCAAAAAAAAAAAAGTTTGTCATATTCCCGCAACTTGTGGCAAAATATTAAATATTCCATGGACTCAACATGCCTCTCAGCAAATAGCTTGGGCTGTCTACTTTCCAAAATGGGGTCATTTGGGGGGGTTTTGTGCTATTTTGGCATTTTATGGCCTCCGAAACTGTGATAGGTAGTGAGGAGTGAAATCCAAAATTTACACCCTTAGAAATCCTGAAGACGGTGATTGGATTTGGGGTCCCGTACGCGGCTAGGCTCCCAAAAAGTCTCACACATGTGGTATCCCCGTACTCGGGAGAAGCAGCAAAATGTATTCTGGGGTGCAATTCCACATATAACCATGGCATGTGTGAGCAATATATCATTTAGTGACAAATTTTTGTAATTTTTTATTTTTTTGTCATTATTCAATCACTTGGGACAAAAAAAAAAAATTCAATGGGCTCAACACGCCTCTCAGAAATTTCCTTGGGGTGTCTACTTTCCAAAATGGGGTCATTTGGGGGGGGGGTTTGTACTGCCCTGCCATTTTAGCACCTCAAGAAATGAGATAGGCAGTCATAAATTAAAAGCTGTGTAAATTCCAGAAAATGTACCCTAGTTTGTAGACGCTATAACTTTTGCGTAAACCAATAAATATACGCTTATTGACATTTTTTTTACTAAAGACATGTGGCTGAATACATTTTGGCCTAAATGTATGACTAAAATTTAGTATATTTGATTTTTCTTATAACAAAAAATTTCCGTGTTTTTCCGTTTATATCGCAAAAAATAAAAATCGCAGAGGCAATCAAATACCATTAAAAGAAAGCTCTATTTGTGGGAAGAAAAGGACGCAAATTTCATTTGGGTACAACATTGCATGTCTGCACAATTTCCAGGTAAAGCAGCGCAGTGCCAAATTGTGAAAACACATCTGGTCATTAAGCTGCGTAATGGTCCGGTCCTTAAGTGGTTAATCCAGTTGTATCACAGTCTACCACCTGGTTACATTTTAAAGGCAATTATAGCTGTGGGACCTGGAGATGCCTGTGCTGTTCCCACATATACTGCAAGGAGACACATTTCGGTCTACAATTAATTATAGATCCTTCAAACTTGATACGTTTTTTAGATTGCAACACCATGTATGTTATTGTCAGGAGCGTGTGCGCTCCTGCTCCATCCTAGCTGCTGGTTCCTGCATCCTGGTTTTGGCTGTGGCATTCTCCTTGTCTGTCTGTCCACCTGCAAGGTGATTGATTGTGGCCAGACTCTGGCTGGAGACCAAGCCTGTTATAAACTAGTAGCCAAGCCTGCAGTCTCATGCTTGTGATAGCGTGTGTAAATACCTGCCTGTTTGTCTGCCCTGCTTTGCTAGATTGGATTTCGCTGTGTATGACCTCAGATCAAATATCCACTATTTTCTGAACTCTGCCTGCCTTATACCTGAACTGTCATTGAGCCACTCTGCCCGTCTGCCAACCGCAAGTACCTGTTTGCCTTGCTCAGTTTACTCATGCCTTGGCATTGTAGCCAGTCACTATAGTAGTGTGTAAGTGTATAAGTCCTGGGGACAACCGAGTACCGGTAGGCCTGCTTGCCTTATGGTAAAGGGGGCTGCTATATGTGAAAAAACACAGTAGCCAGCTATAGTGTCTGACCACCTGCGTTAGGAGTAAGTTTGACAGTTATTTATCAAATTACCTGTGGTGTCTGCTCAATACAGTATGTGGGATGCACAACTAGGAGGCTTACAGATCGTTTACATGATCAGGTATCAACAAGAATAAATCTGCTACCATAGCTTAACATTTTAACAGAGGGGAGATTGAGACCCATCCCAGCCTAAAAACATACCAGAATACCTCCATCCCTAAATAATGTGTAAAAAAACAGGAAGGTAGTGGAGTTGGGACTTTGAGGTATAAGGATATAATAAATGAAATTACTTGGATGTCATGGTTCCCTCTAAATTGGCATGATACGGTATAAGTAAACCAGTAATCACAATACATTTATGATACAGAAATGTAATCACAAAGGAGCAATTCATAATCATCATTAATTTAATGTAACGGGTGGGCCCGTGGAACCCAGAAGTTCTTAGAAAGTATGAGACAGAAAATAATGGACATTGAGAATATGTCTTGGATTGCTTTAAGATGGGTCTGTAATATTAATCCACCTGGATGCCTGTGTAATGTAGATTAAATCCAGACTAGCTTCCAAAGGCCTTATCGTTGTTTGTGATGATGTGGATTGGAGCTGGTAGACTGTCTGGCTGCCTATTATGGGATGTTTAAGTGTCTTGCTGTGAGGAAAGGGGGGGGGGGGAATCACTCCAGCAACCCCTCCTGCTAAGACTGTTTACTGAAGGAGAAGTTTGAACACACCTGACCTGTATCCCCATTGTCATTGGACAGTTTAACCCGCCCTGTTCCCCAAGGATGGGAGGGAAGTGTTTTGAAGAGAAATGTGTGTCCATGTGTTTGCATTAAAGATTCTTTCCCTGTATTGGAACCTCAACACAGAGCGTTTGTCTCGTATGTTTGGAAGAATTAATCCTATGGGAAGCGCCTGACTGTGGAGGATCGGCAGTGGATGTGTGTCCAGAGAGGGAATATCCTAAACGGCGTTAACCCCTTTCATACATGGGGTGCCGTTACATTGGTTGGCAGCGGTGGGATTTTCCCTCCAGTTACTGGGACACTCCAAACCACCACAGTGAATGACCAGCTATGCAGCCTGCAGGAAAGCCACGCTGAAAGACTTACTTGAGAGCCGTGGAGGGACCGGTGGGACAAAGAACAAGGCCACCTTGATCAGGGAGCTAGCCGAGATGGATCAGAGGGATGGTGATGCAGGACCCCGGTCAGTTGAAGACTTGTTTCAGCAACGAGTTCGAGAGCGGTTGGCATTATATGGGGCTAACCCAACAGAGACCACCATACAGAAAGCCATTAGAGACATCCAGCTGCAGGATGAGCGACAAGAGAGAGAACTGGAGCGACAAGAGAGAGAACTAGAGCGGCAACATGAGCGGAGAATGGCGGAAATACGGCAATCGGAGACAACACCTAAAGATGCAGCGCCTGTCCGTAAGTTGCCCTTTCGGGCGTTCAAACTATTTAAGGAAGGAGAGGAGGAAATTGAAGCGTTCCTGCAGGACTTTGAGAGACTATGCCAGATACATGAAGTACTGCCCCAAGATTGGGTCGCCTTACTGGCAAGTAATTTAACTGGCAGAGCGGGGGATGCGTATCGGGCCCTGGAGGATGAGGGCGCTAAAGACTATGACCGGGTAAAAGAAGCTCTGCTAGCCCGATTTGCCATTACACCCGAAGCCAGCCGGATTAAGTTTAGAGAATCCCGGAAACAAACCCACATAACATACGTGGAGTGGGCACATCGTCTGCAGCGAAACCTTAAGGGCTTGTTCCAGGGAAGCCGCCCTCATACCATAGAGGACATCACCCAGCTAGTACTCTTAGAACAGTTCTTTAACCACACCCCTCTGGTATTACGGGATTGAGTGCGAGATAATCGACCACGGACTGTACAGCAAGCGGCTACTTTGGCCGATGAATATCTGGACTCTCGAAGGTCAGGCGAAAGGGAGCGCTATCCACTATCTCGGCCCAGTTTACCAGCCTCTAACCCAACTTCAGCACACCTCCAGCGACCACTTATCTTCAGCAGCCCAGGTTCAACTCCCAGGACTACTCACAACCCATCAGGTGTTTCGGGTGTAAACAGCTAGGGCACAAAAAGCCAGACTGTCCATTGAATCCAACCAGGCAGTCCCAGTCGTGGAGACAGCCAGCAAGGGGGAACCCCCACACATCCATGCCTGCCTGCGGCCCACTGCATTGAGGAGGAAGAACATTGGGGCATCCTGCACGAGGCTGATCCAATACAAGCAGCTAACCGGGACAACAGGCAACAACACAGGCAGACTGTCCGGGTTAATGGAACGGTAGCCAATGGCCTACGTGATAGTGGTGCTACCATGACCCTACTACAGAAGAACCTCATCCCAGAGAGCCAACACACCGGAGACACTGTAGCCGTAAGAGTAGCGGGAGGTACCATCTTCCGGCTACCCGTTGCCCGTGTTCACCTGGATTGGGGGGTTGGTTCAGGACACGTGAATGTGGGGGTTATGAAGGATTTGCCAGCGGATGTACTACTGGGGAATGATTTGGCCCCCCTCGATTCTGCTTACGCCCCGATGGGCCCCGCTGAAGCCAACCCAGTGACGACCTGTGCCCAGACCCATGCTGCTGGAACCGGCCCGCTTGCGGCTGAGAACTGTAAGACTATCTTCCCCGACATGTACCTTAGATCAGGCAAAATATCACAGTCTAGAATTGGAATGTGACAAGTTGGCCAGGGAGAAATCGGAGATGCAACGACACTACGTCATGTATTATGAGATGTCCCATGGCTTTAACATTGAAATGCACAAACAGGCTGAAATTGTCAAAAGGTTAAAGGAGTAGTAAAGTTACATGTTTTTTCACCTTAATGCATCCTATGCATTAAGGTGAAAAAACATTCGACAATACCGCCCCCCCCCCGAGCCCCCGTTTTACTTACCTGGCCCCTCGAAAGTCCCACGCTCGTCCCCGTCATCCTCTTCGTTTTTCAGCCTGGCCGCCGATTGGCTACACTGGATGGATTGAAAGCAGCGCAGCCATTGGCTGGCGCTGCTGTCAATCACATCCAATGACGCGGCGCGCGGGGGGCGGGGCCGAGTGATACAGTCGGCGGCTATGGCCGCCGCTGTATCACGGGAGCGCGCCCGCAATCAATCCACACCATGCGAGCTCACTCGCATTATGGTGTGGAGTCCTTGCGGGGAGGAGCCAAGACCAGGATCGGGGCCACTGTGTGCAAAACGAGCTGCACAGTGGAGGTAAGTATAACATGTTTGTTATTTTTGGGCAAAAAAAAGGGAAGCTTTAGTGCTCCTTTAAATGGGATTTGCGCCCAGGTTTTACCTTTCCTGTCCCAAGAGCATCAGCAACAAGTTTTGGGAGCCATTGAGAGAGCAAAGCAAGTGACTGTTCCAGAACTGAATTCCATTATTTGCCCTACAACCTTACAACTTCACCATCAGCTACTGACCCGGTAAGCAAAATGGCAATGCTGATGGGGTGTCCAGGCATTAGAGGAATGGAACTATGGACTAACTTCGGAGTCAACCTGTCTGGGGTCTCCTCCTGTGTTAGTCTCCTGCCGAAAGGGGAGAGATGTAACGGGTGGGCCCGTGGAATCCAGAAGTTCTTAGAAAGTATGAGACAGAAAATAATGGACATTGAGAATATGTCTTGGATTGCTTTAAAATGGGTCTGTAATATTAATCCACCTGGATGCATGTGTAATGTAGATTAAATCCAGACTAGCTTCCAAAGGCCTTATCATTGTTGTTTGTGATGATGTGGATTGGAGCTGGTAGACCGTCTGGCTGCCTATTATGGGATGTTTAAGTGTCTTGCTATGAGTAAAGGGGGGGGGGGGGGAATCACTCCAGCAACCCCTCCTGCTAAGACTGTTTACTGAATGAGAAGTTTGAACACATTTGACCTGTATCCCCATTGTCATTGGACAGTTTAACCCGCCCTGTTCCCCAAGGATGGGAAGGAAGTGTTTTGAAGAGAAATGTGTGTCCATGTGTTTGCATTAAAGATTCTTTCCCTGTATTGGAACCTCAACACAGAGCGTTTGTCTCGTATGTTTGGAAGGATTAATCCTATGGGAAGCGGTCGCCTGACTGTGGAGGATCCACAGTGGATGTGTGTCCAGAGAGGGAATATCCTAAACGGGGTTAACCCCTTTCATACATGGGGTGCCGTTACATTTAATAACACATTATTAGTTAGGGAACATAATTAATGACAGACAGACATAGTAATAAATAAATCAAGGAATAATAAATATATAAGTAATAACAACATGATCAACACATATGTAATTGATAAATAATAATGTGGGCTGATGTAGAGCATCTGAGGCTGTAAACTCTACACGTTTCATGGTCGCCTACCACTCATCAGGAGTTTGGATGCATGAAAGTAATCTAGAATGAAATAAATGGAAAAATGCAGTAAGAAAAAGGTAAGAAAGAAGGGGAAAAGGGAAGAAGAGAAAGGGGAATGAGAATAAAAATGTAAATGTAGCAATATACCATGCCAGACAGCCCGTGTGCTGAGGCCTAGATTGGGGAAATGTTTGGAAGGTGGTACCGCGTACGGAGTCTTCCCCGGGGTTGAGGCGGGAGAACCGCTGACCAGGGTGTACGGGGGGGGGTCGTGGGGGGCAGACCCATCGCTCGCCGCAAGCCACCACGCCAGGAAAAGGTGCTTGTATAATGATTGAATGAGTCTGTATGAAGATGAAAATATATGAAAATATGAAAAATGTGTCAATATGGAGATAGAATGGAATGTGGTGAAGGTGAAAAAATACGTAAATTGGTCAAAAATGGTGGAAAAAGCTGCTACATGATGAATGAATGATGTGCTGACATGGTGAAGGTGAGTGTAATTTAATGCATCTGCATATCAAATGCACATGAAAGAGCATAACCATACATAGATGGTATGTGAGTGAATAAAAGAAAATAAAAAAGTGCGTCAAGTGAAAGTATACAGGTGTATGTATGTGAAAGTGTACATGTAAATTTAGATGTGTGTCAGTATGTATGGATGTATTGTAATAGATTGGTTCTGGTCCAATACCAGAATACTATTCCTTATTCTGCCGCTGGTTCAAATCTATGCTGGTGTGAATATGCATGCATGCCTGCAGGAACAAATCACGCTGGAATTCCAGTGATCAGTGTGACCTCTTCATCACAACAGAGAGTTTATTCTGGGTCTCAGCCCCTTATATAGACTAAGTGACATAAGCAATCGTCATCACAAATGTGTGCATATGATTGGTTCATTCCATATATGGTTCTTCTCTTGTGACGTCTGCTTCTTCCACGTGTCAAGCCACATGCTGTACATTCTTCTGCTCAGCAGCCATTTTAGCTTAGAGTCAATGGGAGGGGGGAATTGAAGGAGTGGACAGGACATCTGTTTCTCATTTATCTGTTTTGTCATTTCAAGAAAACTCACTGCTGGCTGGCTATAAGATTACTATAACACACACATGATAATACTCTTGATCATATTCTTAGCTAGCATACATAAACTTTCTGGTTCCCAATATGAACATCAATACGTTTCTTATTGTATAAATATATCTTAGTGTGTGTCCCTATTATTCCTTGCAAATATATCCCTCAGAAGGGTGGGGGGCTATTTACTCTAAAATTCCTAAGGATGGGGCTGTGAACCATGTGAGCAGCTGACATGAGCACTAAATCTTAGAACCAATACACCAAAGCATAATGAAAGAAATAAATAATAAAAAAATAATAAATAATAAAAGAAAATACCAATATTTGAGTGGATAATAGAGAGATTAATCTTAGACATAAAATAATAATTTTATCAACTCCATCACAGTCCCCCCTTAAAATTACTATTTTATCAGTACTGTCCCTATGCTATATGACCTTACTTGGCCCTCCCAACATCAGAATACTTTCTTTTGCATCTCGCATAGAAGTGTCAGGTCACCTGAGCCCAGATGACAGATGCACACCGTTGAGATCAGGAGTGCACCTCTACGGTAGTAGACCCTACGGCTGACTACTGCGAATGGAACTCTGGGTGGTTAGGAAAGGCAGGTCCACCAGAGAACCAACACAGATCCCACAGGGAGCTAGAGCATAAGATTCCCCAGGGCGCGGAGTCTAAGAGGTAGCAGGTGTTCACCAAAGCCTCTAGTGGTGAGGATGGCCTGGGCTGCAGCTAGCTCCAGGTCGCAGTCCCCAGAGTTACCCAGCTCACGGTCTTAGTACGCTACAAGAGGACAGTAAAAGAATAAGCCAAAGGTCGGGGTAACCAGCAGACAAGGATAAACATAAGACTATTCTTTCCCTTATCATTGGAGAATGTTGTATGTATTTTTAACAGGTAAGGACTGCAATGGAGCATACGGTCCCTCTTTCTCCTCCTGTATTGGATCCCTAATATCACCCAAATTCAAAAAAGTAGGGGTTACCTCTTCAGCTGCCTTTCCTAACAGCTTTTTCATACAGGGCAGAATACAGCAAACCACTATCGCAGCTAATGTAAGCAGCATCAAAATTGCTATGCCTATTTGAGTACAAATGCGTTGCCACCCACTCATCCACCCAAAATACTAATCCCAGGGATCGGTCAGTCCCGAATTTCTTTTTAACTCTTTTGAGAGATCCGCTAAATTCTTAATGGCCAAGGTTACCTTACCATTTGCGTCTGTATTGTCTGGAATGTATGTACAACATGTACTTGTCCCAGGCAGCATTTTACACACACCCCCCTTCTCAGCTAAAATCATGTCTAAGGCCATACGATTTTGGAAAGTAATTTGTGAAGTGGCCTCTTTTTTTTTTTTATCCAACAAAGTTTTATTATTATTTTCCAGAGGTACAGGGCATACAGACACCCCTCAACATTGCGGGGTAAGCAAGCATTACAAACATAGATTTCAAAACCGATCTGAACTAGGGGCCAACCGGTCATCAAAATTGACATTGACATACCCACTCACCCAAATATTAAAGCATTAGAAACACATCTCATCCCATATTGATGCCTAGCAATCTATCAGCCACCAAATCCACCGGGGCCAAGCCCGGTACATCCAGCCATTTTGCCCATAGCTTCTCGAATTTATGGGCACTACCCCTATGCTGATAAGTCATCTTCTCCATCCTCAACACTATCCCAATATTAGTAATCCATTCCTTCAAGGTCGGGGGAGCCTCTGCTTTCCAGTGTACCATGATGAGCTTCCTCGCCTGAAACAGAGTCCTATGAACAGCTTCTCTACAGTCCTCATCCCACTCGTATTCCTCCAAAGCACCCAAGAGACAAGCTCTTGGGTCCTGTGGAAGAGACACTCCAAACACTGAATTAATGGTAGACACCATACCCGCCCAGTACATGTGGAGTTTGGGACATCTCCACAACATATGGACTAGATCTCCGTGGTCCCTTTTGCATCGTGTACACGTGGGGTCAAGCTGTGGATTCATCAAATGCAATCTGTGAGGTGTGAAATAAGTGCGCAGCAATATGTACAGCTGAGTAAGCCTATGGGAAACGTTCAGTGAGCACCTACCCACAGCCTGGAATATTTCCTCCCACTGCTCACCATCCAACTGGCCAACATCTGCCTCCCACTTCTCCCTTATCTTCAGAGGATGCTGCCTCATCACGGACTGTATCAGTATGGCATAACATTGTGAGATAAAGCCCTTTGACGACCCAGCATCCTCCAAAAGACTAAACACAGGGGTTGGCGACAAATGCCACTCCGAGGAGCGACCCTGTGCCGCCACCGCATGGAGCAGTTGTAAGTAACAAAAATACATTGACTGGGGAAGACCATAAGATTCCTTTAGGTCACTAAAAGGGCGCAGTACTCCATTACAAAATATGTGCTTAAGATGCGTAATCCCATACTGCTTCCACCTAGCCCCAGACTGCAATTTGGCCAATTCAGTATACGTATCATTTTGCCATATGGGGCTATATTCTGTATAGCCATCTGCATTCTGAATATATTTAACTTTGTTCCATACCTTCTGAATTAGGCTATAAGTTGGAAATTTTTTATGTGGTTTTGCGAAGGCCTGAGCCTCCAACGCCACAGGAACCGGGCCTCTGCACACGTTAAGCAGCAATAGTTTATGAGCCAAGGTTTGCAGGGTGGGCGCCCTCTCTGCCGCCGATGGGAACATGCCTATAAGATGCTGTAACTGGGAAGCTAAGTAATACAGCCAAGGGTTTGGCAACGCCAAACCCCCGCAGTCTTTGGGCCGCTGTAAACGTTCTAACTTGATTCTAGGGAGCCTATCCTTCCATATGAGGCTGCGAAAAATACTGTTTACTGTACGGAATGTCTTAAGGGGGATAACCATAGGAGTGTTATGAAGGAAGTATAGTAGCTGTGGCATAAGTATCATCTTTTTGTGAAGTGGCCTCTAGTTGTTCAGCTAAACCCTGGAGTGCATCCCTGGTATAGTTAACGAACCTCTGTTGGTTATAGTAAATATAATTAATTCAATCTACATTCTTGTTTATAGTGATCATAGGAATCAGGGACTCAAAACCTGCAGCTACTTGGTCTCTTGCTTTGAATTCATCTGGGATCCCCCTGGGGACTCCTATGGCATCTATATATACATGGGGGTTAAAACTACCAGCTGGGGCACTTCTGCGCTTCCTGCTGGATTCAGATGAGTGCTCCCCTTTTGCTACTAGGGCACCTCCCGGAAAGATGTGCAGGGGCATTATGACTTTGACAAGTGCACATTCCCCTGTCCATCGGTCTGTTAACTTAGTCCTAATCTTCATGTCCCCACAGATCCAATACACGTCTCCCAAAGACTGCGTTTGATTCTGCACCAGATCTGTGGATACGCTACTGTAGGAGGCACAGTATCCCATAGAGAAGTTCCCTAAGAACTGCAGTAAGAGAACAGTCCCAAAAATGCATGTAGCATGATAGCATGCGATAATGCGCTTTCGTAGTGGGTTTGAGAGAACCGATACGGATAGGGCTGATAGTGACCCGAGCAGTATAGTACAGGTCCTTAGAGCAGTAAATGAGGTCATCCTCCACGCACTCTTCTGTCAGTTTTTTCATATTTTCATATTTTTTCATCTTCATACAGACTCATTCATTCATTATACAAGCACCTTTTCCTGGCGTGGTGGCTTGCGGCGAGCGATGGGTCTGCCCCCCACGACCCCCACGTACACCCTGGTCGGCGGTTCTCCCGCCTCAACCCCGGGGGGGACTCCGTACGCGGTACCACCTTCCAAACATTTCCCCAATCTAGGCCTCAGCACACGGGCTATCTGGCAAGGTATATTGCTACATTTACATTTTTATTCTCATTCCCCTTTCTCTTCTTCCCTTTTCCCCTTCTTTCTTACCTTTTTCTTACTGCACTGGGTTTGTCTATGGGGAATAGTGGATCCCTAGAAACTACCACATATTTTTCCATTTATTTCATTCTAGATTACTTTCATGCATCCAAACTCCTGATGAGTGGTAGGCGACCATAAAACGCGTAGAGTTTACATCCTCGGATGCTCTACATCAGCCCACATTATTATTTATCAATTACATACGTGTTGATCATGTTGTTATTACTTATATATTTATTATTCCTTTATTTATTTATTACTATGTCTGTATGTCATTAATTATGTTCCCTAACTAATCATGTGTTATTAAATTAATGATGATTATGAATTGCTCCTTTGTGATTACATTTCTGTATCATAAATGTAGTGTGATTACTGGTTTACTTATACCGTATCATGCCAATTTAGAGGGAACCATGACATCCAAGTTATTTCATTTATTATACCCTTATGCCGCGTACACACGACTGTTTTTCATGACGAGAAAATGCCATTTTTTATTTTGGTCATTAAAAACGATCATGTGTAGGCTCCAGAGCATTTTTCCCAACGTGAAAAATGGGCATTAAAAATTTGGAACATGCTCTATTTTTTCTCGCCGTTTTTTAAGTCGTCGTTTTTCTCATCGTGAAAAACGGCCATGTGTAGGCTTTAACGACCTGAAAAAAACGCGCATGCTCAGAAGCAAGTTATGAGACGGGAGCACTCGTTCTGGTAAAACTAGCGTTCATAATGGAGATAGCACATTCATCACGCTGTAACGGACTGAAGAGCACGAGGCTGAAAAGCGTGAATCGTCTCTCACCAAACTTTACTAACACGAGGATCAGCAAAAACAGCCCAAAGGGTGGCACCATCCGAATGGAACTTCCCCTTTATAGTGCCGTCATATGTGTTGTACGTTACCGTGCTTTGCTCGAGCATTTTTTTTCACGATAGTGTGTAGGCAAGGCAGGCTTGAGAAGAATTACGTATAGAAAAACATCGTTTTTTTCAATGACATTAAAAACGGTCATGTGTACACGGCATTATACCTCAATTAAAGTCCCAACTCCACTACCTTCCTGTTTTTTTAACATTTTAACAGCTGTTACGGGGGGCATACACCTCAGCAGTCCTTATATAAGTGATTTGAAAAGGTGAGGACTACCAAGAGGGGATGGAGTGGATTTGTTCAGGCTTTTACGCAGGAGAGAGGTGCTCTGGATTTTCCAGCTTCAGATTTGTCAGCCAAATGGTCTCAACTACAAATAGGATGCCACTAATTTTTATGAATAACTCCTCTCTTCTGCATAAATATTTTAGTATTTTTTTAGTTTTAAATTTTCTGTTTTCCTGTTTTCTATGGCTTCCAATGTTTAATATGTGTATCTTTTGTTGGTAATGTTCGGTGTGTAGCTCACCCCCTCCTTTTTCTCCTTGTGTTTTTTTGATGCATGCTCTGTTTGCACGCAGTGTTTATATTTATGTTTTCATTTAAATGATCTCACTGATTACTTATAATGTATTAAAATCACCATACTTGTGTAGCCAGGAGGTTGCTACTGAACGTTGTTATGTATTATTCATTGGTAAAGGGTTGGCTCCCTCTGGTGATCACTGGACGCTATTAAAGATGTTTATTTTCCAGGTTTAGAATTGTATTGTGATGCATTGTGGGATGTGTAGTTCTTATGAGAAAGTGACTCTATGGCCATAAGTGAGTGTGAAGACTACTAACCCACAATGCCCTTGTGCTACCAGAATGCAATGCGGGAGCGCACAGCCTGCTGGGTATCCAGCTAAAAGGACAAGTAAGGCCGCGGGAAGCCCTCTCTGGACGCGCCCTTTCAACTGCCAGCAGGAGGTCTGTGTGAGTGACTGAGAGTTTAGGCCTGTGGCCTACAGCTGAGCGCCGGATCAATCACCTCAGAGGGATCCCTGAAGGATGGCCCTGTCTTGTTGGACAGGTGGATCGGCCAGCACTTCACAACAATTGAAGTTACCTGCTCACAGATAGGGGAGCGGCTGCGCAGTGTGTTGGCGCCATTTTCTTCCAGAGACATCCGCAAAGGAGTTCCGGACAGAGCATTCCAGCGGGCTGAGGAGCCGGAGTGGTGAGAAGGCACTTGCCTACCATGTAGTTGACTGAGATAGTGAGAAGTGTGTCGTTTATCCAGACTGTGTTTGCTGACACCTGTAGTCTTACAGATAGCAATCCACTACACCTGCGTGTCTGTACAGCCGGATTGACAGAGTTAGCGGTTCTGTTGCAACCACACTATATTCTCACAGTTGTTACTTTCCTTTCACCCTTTTTTGGATTACAAATAAGTGCACCAACACCAGAGCTAGCTGAAGAAGGACTGAGACACAAGGAAAAGCCATCACTTTGCTATTCTTCGAGTTTACTATATATGGTCACAGCAGTGCTGAACTGTTTCTAGCATTTAATGTGATTGTTTGCATTGATATTGTTTTCTGTGCCCTTTTTGGTGTGTGTGTGCCTAAGTGGAGAGGTGTCCCAGAACAGATATTACAGTGTTGGGGATTGTCTCCACTGCACACCTACTCACATTCACTCTCAATGCATGGTAATTGGGTACAGTACAGTACAGCCTTGAATTGAGTGTGTTACTTTGCCTTCTACAGAAATCTGTGATTGTTCATTTATGTTTGCATAAGAAATGTTTGATTCTTGCTCAGTAAACATTCTTTAAGTGGTTAAGCACAACTGACTAAAGCCCTGTACACACGGCTGAGAATCCCATCGGTAGTGATGAGCCGAACACCCCCGGGTTCGGTTCGCACCAGAACCCGCGAACGGACCGAAAGTTCGTACGAACATTAGAACCCTATTAAATACAATGGATGCGAACGTTTGAATTCTAAAGTGCTAATTATAACGACTATTATGCATGTTATTGTCCTAAAAAGGGTTTGGGAACCCGGGTTCTGCACCAGGGGACATGTATCAATGCAAAAAGAAGTTTTAAAAATGGTCGTTTTTCAGGAGCAGTCATTTTAATGATGCATAAAGTGAAAAAAAAAGTCAAATATTCCTTTAAATATCGTACCTGGGGGGTGTCTAAAGTATGCCTGTGAAGTGCCACGTGTTTCCCGTGTTTAGAACTGTCCCTGCACAAAATGACACTTCTAAAGGAAAAAAAAGCCATTTAAAACTGCTTGCGGCTTTAATGTAATGTCTGGTCCCGGTAATATGGATGAAAATCTTTAAGAAAAATGGCATAGCTACCCCATCACACACCCCCCACCCCAGCCCATTACCAGCCCCTTTGGGTCTTGTATGGATATTAAGGGGAACCCCGCACATAAAATAAAAAAGGCCCTATATACTCTGAACAGCCGTATACAGGCGGTGCATACAAGACAGGGACTGTAGGTTTGTTCTTATGTAGAATCTGTTTGTAATTTTGAACAGGTACATTGTTTAAGTGTAGCTCCAGCCCAAAAATCTATTTTTAAACTTTTTGGAAAACATAGGTAAGGGTTATCACCCCTGTAACATTTGTTTTGCTGTCTGTGCCCCTGTTCAGAACATTTCACCTCACTTTCCGTCCCAATGACAACTGTTTTTGAAATGTGGTGTTTTTCTTGAAACAAGGATTGCTGATAAAGCATCAGTACAGAGGAGACACCTTTCTCCCATATTAATTCTTACAGGAGAGAATTTTTCTTCCAAGGGGTAGATTTCCTCTCACTTCCTGTTGTCTTCTTGCGTTTGCAAGTAGGAGTCGTTTGTAAGTTGGATGTTTGAAAGTAGGGACCTGCCGTATATACTCTGCAGAAATAGGCCCCTTAGTTGTTGGTGTTGGCACAACACTGTAAGCACTCACAGTTACTCTTGGTTGGTGCTGGAACGCCCTGCTGTCAACTATTATATCAGGAATTTTAATTACATATAATTGTTGAACAGTGGTAGTAAAAATTGGGCCTTTGATGGTGGTGCTGGTGCCACAACACTGTAAGCCCTGACAGTTACTCTTGGTGGGTGCAGCAATGGGCCCTGCTGTGAATTATTAGATCAAGAATTGTAATTGCATGCCCCTGTTGAACAGGGGCTGAAAAATTGGGCCTTTCGTGGTGGTGGTGGTGGTGGTGGTGTTGCCACAACACTGTAAGCCCTCAGAGTTACTCTTGGTGGGTGCAGGAATGGGCCCTGCTGTGAATTATTAGATCAAGAATTGTAATTACATGCCCCTTTTGAACAGGGGCTGAAAAATTGGGCCTTTCGTGGTGGTGGTGGTGGTGGCATTGCCACAACACTGTAAGCCCTCAGAGTTACTCTTGGTGGGTGCAGCAATGGGCCCTGCTGTGAATTATTAGATCAAGAATTGTAATTACATGCCCCTGTTGAACAGGGGCTGAAAAATTGGGCCTTAGGCACTGGTGGCACAACACTACAACCCCTCACAGATACTGTACTTGGAGCACAGCAATGAGCCCTGTTGCAAAGTATTGCTTCAAAAATTGTAATGACACGCCCCTGTTAAACAGGGGCTGAAAAATTGGGCCTTAGGCACTGGTGGCACAACACTCCAACCCCTCACAGATACTGTACTTGGAGCACAGCAATGAGCCCTATGGCAAATTATTGCTAAAAAAATTGTAATTACACGCCCCTGTAAAACAGGGGCTGAAAAATTGGGCCTTAGCCACTGGTGGCGGCACCCATAAACAAAAATGATCTTCCAAGCTATCATCATCAATCGTATCATTGAGGACTCGGAGGAGGAGGATAGCCAGTCAACATAACAGCACAGGCACTCAGCATCAGCATCAGTCTTGAAGGGATGTGACATGTTAAAATCAATTAGTCTGTTATATCAGCATCAGGTGTGTGGTAGCTGGTGGTGATCCAAGACTGGTTCATCTTGATGAAAGTCAGTCGATCAACCGAGTCGGTGGACAGGCGCACCCTGTGATCCGTGACAAATCCTCCAGCAGCACTGAATGTGCGTTCCGAAAGAACGCTGGATGCAGGACAGGCCAGTAGCTCAATTGCATACTGTGCAAGCTCTGGCCAGTGATCCATCCTCAAGACCCAGTAAGCCAGAGGATTTTCGGTGGGGAAGGTGTCCAAGTCTGACCTTGCCCCTAGATATTCCTGCACCATGTTTATCAGACGCTGGCGATGGTTGCTGGAACCGATCATACTTTGGGGCTGCGGACTAAAGAATTGTCTGAACGCATCGGTCGGACGGCCACCTTCCCCACCGCTCCTTCTTTGACTGGCCGAAGCCTCAGCAACTCGTTGTCCAGGACCAGGAGTTTGTAACCTCCCAGTCTCTGGGAACGCGTTGCACAGACCTTTCTGCAAGGCCTCCCGGAGTTGTCTCATCCTCTGCTCCCTCTGCGACGGTAACATAAGGTCCGCAACCTTACCCTTGTACCGTGGATCAAGGAGAGTGGCCAGCCAGTAATGGTCCCTCTCCTTGATCCGAAGAATACGAGGATCCTTCCGCAGACTTTGCAGGATCAGGGAGGCCATGCAGCGTAGGTTTGCTGAGGCATTCGGTCTGGAGTCCTCTGGGTCACTAAGGACGACATGATCCGCAGCCACCTCCTCCCAGCCACGTACAAGTCCACTGGTTTCTTGGGACTGTAAATCATCCCTAAAAGACTGCTGCTGATGATGCTGAGTGCCAGCCTCCACCTCCATGCTGACACAATCCTCCTCCTCCTCCTCCTCCTCCTCCTCCTCTTCCTGTGCGATGGGTGGGACAGAAGGAACACTGTCTGGGTAAAGGGGGCCTTGAGAGGCAAGGAAGTCCTCCTCTTCCTGCCTCTGTTCTGCCTCAAGTGCCCTGTCCATTATTCCACGCAGCGTGTGCTCCAACAGGTGGACAAGAGGTACAGTGTCACTGATGCATGCACTGTCACTGCTCACCATCCTCGTGGCCTCCTCAAATGGTGCCAGGACAGTGCATGCATCCCTGATCATGCCCCACTGGCGTGGAGAAAAAAAACCAAGCTCCCCTGACCCTGTCCTGGTGCCGTAGTCGCACAGGTACTCATTGATGGCCCTCTGCTGCGTGTGCAGCCGCTGCAGCATGGCCAACGTTGAGTTCCACCTGGTGGGCATGTCACATATAAGGCGGTTCTTGGGCAGGTTCAACTCCTTTTGCAGCTCAGCCAGGCGAGCACTGGCATTATAAGATCTGCGGAAATGCACACAGACTTTCCTGGCCTGCCTCAGGACATCCTGTAAGCCCGGGTACCTGCCCAAGAACCGCTGCACCACCAGGTTAAGGACGTGAGCCACACAGGGCACATGGGTCAGTTGTCCCTGTCGGAGGGCGGAGAGGAGGTTGGTGCCATTGTCGCAAACCACCATTCCTGGCTTAAGCTGGCGTGGCGTCAACCACCTCTCGGCCTGGCCCTGCAGAGCAGACAGGACCTCTGCCCCAGTGTGGCTTCTGTCCCCCAACACACCAGCGCAAGCACGGCATGGCATCTTTTTGCCTGCGTACTTGCGTAGCCCCTTGAACGGCTACGGAGCACCGCTGGTTCAGGGGACAAACCACAGGAAGAGGCCATGGAGGAAGAAGAAGAGGAGGGGGTGGAGGAGAGAGGTGTGTCACAACCAGTAGTAGCATTTTGGAGGCGTGGCGGTGGAACAACCTCCAACACTACTGCACCTTGTCCTGCATCCTTCCCAGCTGCCAAAAGAGTGACCCAATGGGCCGTGAAAGAAAGGTAACGTCCCTGTCCATGCCTGCTGGACCATGAGTCAGCGGTAATATGCACCTTACCGCTGACCGCCCTGTCCAGCGAGGCCAAGACATTGCCTTCCACATGCCGGTAGAGAGCCGGAATAGCCTTCCGTGAGAAAAAGTGGCGTTTGGGAACCTGCCACTGAGGAACCGCACATTGCACAAACTCACGGAAGGGGGCCGAGTCTACCAACTGAAAAGGCAGCAGTTGAAGCGCTAGCAATTTAGCCAAGCTAGCATTCAACCGCTGGGCATGTGGATGGCTGGGAGTGAACTTCTTTCGACGGTCCAGCAGCTGGGGCAGGGAAATTTGCCTGCTAGAATCGGACGTCGGTGTACTGCTAGCAGAGTGGCCGCAACTACTTGGCTGTGACACACCTAATTCTACACCTTCATTCCTCTCAGTGCATGTTTCAGAGAGGACTGAAGTTATAGTGGGGTTGGAGATCCCAGCTGATGCGGTGCAAGGAGAGGTCCGCTTTGTTCTTTGGTGTGGGTCTTTGAGGTAGGCTTGCCAACGAGCTGCATGGCAGGTCAACATATGTCTGGTCAGGCATGTGGTACCCAAGCGGCTGATGTTTTGGCCACGCGATATACGCTTGAGACATATGTTGCAAACAGCAGCTGTGCGATCTGATGCACTAGCCTCAAAAAAGGCCCACACCAAAGAACTTTTTGAATGACGGGCAGAGGCAGCGCCCTGCACAGGCGGAGCTCTGCGGTGTGATTCCGTCGGTGTACTGCCCTTACGCTGGCCACCAAAGGGCATCCTGCCTCGTTGGAGATGTGCCTCCTCCTCATCCTCCTCCTCCTCCTCTCTCCTATTAGGCACCCACGTGGAGTCAGTGACCTCATCATCCCCTCCCTCCTCATCACTGGAGCCAATCTGGCAGTATGCTGCAGCTGCTGGAACATGACTGCCAGATTGGTGTCCTTCTTGAGCATCCCCTCTGTCTGCTTTCACGCTACTGCCTTCCTGTAGCTGGGTTTCATCATCAGACCCTTCGAAACGCTGGGCATCCTCCTGGAGCATGTACCCAACACTGTGCTCAAACAGTTCGGGGGACTCCTCAGGAGGAGGACATGGTGGGTCTAGGGAAGGAATGACTGATGATGAGTCTGACATTGATACCAGGGAAGAGGACGCTTTGGCAGCTGCTTTGCCAGTACCGTGAGCCTGGGTGAGAGAGGATGAGGAGGAGGAGGAGGGCTTGGTCATCCACTCTACCAAGTCTTCGGCATGATGTGGCTCAACATGTCCAGCTGCCGAAAAGAAGGACAAGCGTGTCCCATGGCCATGTGCTGATGACAATGCACCGCGTCCACGACCAGCACTGTTGCCCCCAGACACAGAGCCTGCTTGCCCTCTTTTATTGCCTCCTGACTGTCTGCCTCTCCTTGTTTGCCTTCCAGACATTCTAATAGATGGCCTGCAGGGAGATGGGGAAAAAAGCAATAAGGGCTACCTTCAGGTGTCCTTCTCTGTCCCTTTACTTAAGGATTTCTAAATATGGTTGAGGATGATTGCTTTCGCACAGAATAGCACAACGACAATTTCCCTGACTGTCCAAAAAACAAGGATTTCAAAGATGGTTGATGAGGAATGCTTTAGCACAGTATAGCACAAGGAGAATTTCCCTCACTGTCCTTCCCTGTCCCTAGAAACAAGGATTAGCACAGTAAAACACACTGACACTCTCGCTACCTATAGTTTTCTGTCCCTAGAAAAAATGTTTTTTTAAAGATGGTTGATGATCAATGCTTTAGCACAGTATAGCACAAGGAGAATTTCCCTCACTGTCCTTCCCTGTCCCTAGAAACAAGGATTAGCACAGTAAAACACACTGACACTCTCCCTACCTATAGTTTTCTGTCCCTAGAAAAAATGTTTTTTTAAAGATGGTTGATGATCAATGCTTTAGCACACTATAGCACAAGGAGAATTTCCCTCACTGTCCTTCCCTGTCCCTAGAAACAAGGATTATCACAGTGAAAGAAACTGACACTCTTCCTACCTATAGTTTTCTGTCCCTAGAAAAAATGTTTTTTTAAAGATGGTTGATGATCAATGCTTTAGCACACTATAGCACAAGGAGAATTTCCCTCACTGTCCTTCCCTGTCCCTAGAAACAAGGATTATCACAGTGAAAGAAACTGACACTCTTCCTACCTATAGTTTTCTGTCCCTAGAAAAAATGTTTTTTTAATGACGGTTGATGATCAATGCTTTAGCACACTATAGCACAAGGAGAATTTCCCTCACTGTCCTTCCCTGTCCCTAGAAACAAGGATTATCACAGTGAAAGAAACTGACACTCTTCCTACCTATAGTTTTCTGTCCCTAGAAAAAATGTTTTTTTAAAGATGGTTGATGATCAATGCTTTAGCACACTATAGCACAAGGAGAATTTCCCTCACTGTCCTTCCCTGTCCCTAGAAACAAGGATTATCACAGTGAAAGAAACTGACACTCTTCCTACCTATAGTTTTCTGTCCCTAGAAAAAATGTTTTTTTAAAGATGGTTGATGATCAATGCTTTAGCACACTATAGCACAAGGAGAATTTCCCTCACTGTCCTTCCCTGTCCCTAGAAACAAGGATTATCACAGTGAAAGAAACTGACACTCTTCCTACTGTGACAGCAGGAAGGTAAAGTCACCTGGTTGCATCCAGGGGGGTAGATATATTTCGCCCAGATTCAGGCTTTACGCCGACTTATACAACTAGGTGGAGAGTTGTATAAGCCCAGCTAAGGCTAGTGGGCTCATGGATGACTCATATGTCTAGGGAGAGTGTGGGGCATCGTGCAGACAGGGAGTTGATGAGACCAGCTGAAGCTTGTCAGCTCATTTAGGCCTCTATAAGAACTCCCAGCTTCATTAGGGGTTAGCTCATGCCTGGAACCAGACCTGTGTGGACTGTCTAGGGAGAGTGAACCCCTGTGCGGTGAGACAAAGCCTGTGTGGCTATTTGCTTGGACATTTAAAACCAGGGACTTAGGGACTAGGACAGCACTAGGCTGATCCCAGTTGTTAGTTAGGAAACCTGTATGTTTAGTCAGAGGTCAAGTTGACCAGGATTTATTTTGTTTATGTTTCTTTTGGCTTTGCTGTGTTTTGTCACTGTAAATAGAAAATAAACCGCACCTTTTTTGATTTTGAAAACCACAACCTCCGTTTGCTGGGCCTGTTTTTGTGTGGGGAGCCCATCCCGGGGGTCACACACACCCGCTGCCGAGCTAACCCCCTCACAGTTGGTGGAGAACCAGTGGCAGTTTTTTTTAAGCCAGCATGAAGGAGATACTGAAACAGCTGGCTCTAGCAAATGCCAATCAACAGCAGACAAATGCAGGTTTGCAAAGGAGCCTTGCAGCCCAGCAGCAAGCTCATCAACAAGCCCAGCAGCAATCTGAGGCCCGCTTCATAGACCTGTTACAGAAGCAAGAGCAGAGACTACAACAAATGGAAGCAGTAATGCAGCAACGTCCGCAGACCAGTGAGGAAAGCCGTCCCACTAATACCGCGTCCTTTGAGGTGAGTCGTTTATTGACAAAAATGACTGGAGAGGATGATCCAGAGGTATTTTTGACCACATTTGAAAGGACTGCTGAAAGAGAAAAGTGGCCTGAGGAGCAGTGGGCTGGACTGGTGGCTCCTCTGTTAACTGGTGAATCGCAGAAGGCTTACTATGACCTAGAGCCTGACCAAGCAAAAGACTATGTGATGCTAAAAGCTGAAATATTGGCAAGGCTGGGTGTCACCCAGGCTGTCCGGGCTCAGCGTGTGCATAACTGGACTTTCCAGCTTGGAAAACCCCCCAGGTCTCAAATGTATGATCTCATTCACCTGAGCAGAAAGTGGCTACAGCCAGGGACTTTGTCCGCACCAAAGATTGTGGAACGTGTTGTAATGGATCGGTTTTTGAGAGCTCTTCCTACTGCCATCCAAAAGTGGGTAAGCCATGGAGACCCAGAGACGGCCGATGGTCTTGTGGATCGTGTGGAGAAATACTTGGCTACAGAGAACCTGACGGCCTCTTCCAGAGACACTCGGACTTTCCACCCTAAGACCAGACCATCCCCAGGGGCGGATAAGAGGATTCCAAGGGGTAAGGGTGGAGAGAGTGAGAGGGTGGGAGCTCTACCCCAAGTTTGGCGAGAACAGCCTGGGAAATCAGCGGCTCAAGAGGCGGCAAGAAGGATCGTTTGCTACCGCTGCCGGCAAGCGGGACATATTGCAGCCAATTGCCCGGTTGTGGAGGAACCCATGCAGTGTGACTTTCTGACGGGCAGACGTCAGTCGCTGTGTGCGACAGTCGCATGCACTGCCATTCGAGGAACTGAGAAACATTTATGCAAAATGTGTGTTAATGGTAGAAATGTTGTGGTATTGCTGGATTCAGGTAGCCTTGTGACCCTGATAAAGGCTGAGTTAGTTAAAACAGAGGTCTCTGGGAATAGCAAGGTAGCTGTTATTTGTGTGCATGGGGACACCCGAGAGTATCCAGTGACTACAGTGTGTTTTGAGACCCCCAAAGGTACCCTCTCTCATCCAGTGGGCTTAGTATCTCAGTTACCGTATGACGCCATTGTGGGAAGGGATTTTCCGAAGTTCTGGGAACTGTGGGATGATCCTGAGCCCCCCACTGGTGCCCCTATGTACCAGGAATGTGATAGCCAGAACTCCCCTGAGAGTGGTGAGGACTCTCCGGAATTTCCCTTATCAGTATTGGCAGGGGAGACTCAAGAAACTGGAGAGGAGCCCACCTCCTCAGACGAAAACCTACCGTCTGTGGAGTTTTCTGATCTTGAGGTTCACAGGGAAAACTTTGCCACAGAACAGTTGAAAGACCCCGCCCTAATAAAGGCACGGGAAAACGTAGTGAAAATAGATGGCGAGTTAGTGAACCCAGATAATACCTGCACTTACCCATACTTCAGCGTAGAGAAGGACCTACTGTATCGGGTGGCAAAAAGGGCAGAAGAAACCGTTGAGCAGCTTGTGGTGCCCAAACCTTACAGGAAGTTGGTGTTGGAGTTGGCCCATGGGCACATTCTTGGAGGTCATCTGGGGACAGAGAAAACCCGAGAGAGGGTATTACAGAGATTCTATTGGCCGGGGGTGATGAAGGACATAGAAAATTATTGTTCCTCCTGCCCTGTGTGTCAGAGGTCGGCCCCGATGCCACATTTCCGTAGCCCGCTGGTCCCTCTACCCATCATTGAGGTCCCGTTTGAGAGGATCGCCATGGATTTGGTAGGTCCTATAATCAAGTCCGCTAGGGGGCACCAGTACATATTAGTTATAATGGACTATGCCACCCGTTATCCAGAAGCGATCCCTCTCCGAAATACCTCGGCCAAAACCATAGCCAAAGAGCTATCTCTTGTGTTTAGCCGGGTGGGTATTTGTAAAGAACTGCTTACGGACCAAGGTACACCCTTTATGTCCCGGGTTATGAAGGAGCTGTGTAAATTGTTCAAAGTGACGCAATTACGTACATCTGTGTATCACCCCCAAACCGATGGGCTGGTTGAAAGATTCAACAAAACCCTAAAACAAATGTTGAAGAAAGTGGTGGATAGAGACGGAAAGGATTGGGACTGTCTACTTCCTTATCTGATGTTTGCTATTAGAGAGGTGCCCCAATCCTCTACGGGATTCTCCCCCTTTGAGTTACTGTATGGGAGACACCCAAGAGGGCTGTTGGATATTGCCAAGGAAACTTGGGAAAGTGAGAGTTCTCCCCACAGGAGTGTGATTGAGCATGTCGCCCTGATGCAAGACCGAATTGCACAGGTAATGCCCATCGTGAAGGAACATTTGGCCCAAGCGCAGTTAGCACAGCAGAGAGTGTACAACCGTGGAGCCAAGACCCGTACCTTTTCCCCGGGGGATAGGATACTGGTACTTGTCCCTACGGTTGAAAGTAAATTCCTTGCCAAATGGCAAGGCCCCTAGGGAGATAATGGAAAAAGTGAGCGAAGTGAATTACAAGGTCAGACAACCAGGAAGGCGAAAGCCCGAACAGATCTATCACGTTAATCTGTTGAAAGCCTGGAGGGATAGAAAGTCCCTAGTCGCAGACACTTGGTCACCAGCTCAAACTGGTTGCGTGATTCCTGAGGTTGGAATAGCAGCCACCTTGTCACAACCCCAACAACAGGAGGTTAAGGAGTTTGTGCTTCGCAACAAGGAGGTATTCTCTGAGCTGCCGGGACAAACATTTGGGGTAGAGCATGACATCATTACCCCGCCCGGTGAAAGGGTGAAGTTAAAACCCTATCGGATCCCAGAGGCCCGACGGGAGGCAATACGGGAGGAAGTACAGAAAATGCTGAACTTAGGGGTGATAGAGGAGTCCCAAAGTGATTGGTCTAGTCCCATTGTGTTGGTGCCTAAACCGGATGGGAGCTGGCGATTTTGTAACGATTTTCGTCAGTTGAACAAAGTTACAAAATTTGACACCTACCCCATGCCACGTATAGATGAGTTGATCGACCGGCTGGGAACAGCCCGATACATGACGACTCTTGACCTCACAAAAGGGTATTGGCAAATCCCCCTGGCCAAATTGGCCAAAGAGAAAACCGCATTTGTAACCCCAGACGGGGCGTTCCAATATAAAAGAATGCCGTTCGGGTTACAGAAAGCGCTGGCCACATTCCAGCGGAAAATGGACCAGATGCTGAGGCCCCATCGGAAGTATGCTGTGGCTTACCTGGATGACGTAATTGTCCATAGCACAGATTGGGCCTCACATCTGCCAAAAGTGCAAGCAGTCTTGGACTCTGTTCGGGAAGCGGGGTTTACGGCTAACCCCAAGAAGTGTACCATTGGGCAGGAGGAGGCCAAATATCTTGGGTACACCATTGGGAGGGGAGTAATAAAACCCCAACTCAACAAAGTCGAGGCCATCCAGAGTTGGCCACGTCCCAACAGCAAGAAGCAGGTACGAGCCTTTCTGGGAATCGCTGGGTATTATCGGCGATTCATTCCCCACTTTGCTTCCAAGGCTGTGCCCCTAACCAACCTAACGAAGGGGAAAGGGTCGGTCATGATTAAATGGACCCCCGAGGCTGAGGCAGCATTCCAATTCTTGAAACAAGCCTTATGTAGCCAGCCAGTGTTGTACTCACCCGACTTCTCTAAAGACTTTGTCGTACAAAGTGATGCGTCAGATGTGGGGTTAGGAGCAGTATTGTCCCAGGTCTGGAACGGGGAAGAGCACCCAGTCATTTACCTCAGCAGGAAGTTGAAGTCCCATGAGGTAAATTACGCCACCGTTGAAAAGGAGTGTTTAGCGGTGAAGTGGGCTCTAGATTCCCTTCGGTACTACCTGCTAGGTAGGCACTTTGACATGGTTACGGATCACGCTCCGTTAAAGTGGATGGCTCAAAACAAGGAAACAAATAGAAGAGTGAATAGGTGGTTCCTGGCCCTCCAGGAATTCAACTTCACAGTAAAGCATCGCCCTGGCGTTCAAATGGGGAATGTGGATGCTTTGTCTCGAGTACATGAATGCCTGATTGCTGGTGTTCCAACCCCGAGGTTAAAACAAGAGGGGGGGGGGTATGTGACAGCAGGAAGGTAAAGTCACCTGGTTGCATCCAGGGGGGTAGATATATTTCGCCCAGATTCAGGCTTTACGCCGCCTTATACAACTAGGTGGAGAGTTGTATAAGCCCAGCTAAGGCTAGTGGGCTCATGGATGACTCGTATGTCTAGGGAGAGTGTGGGGCGTCGTGCAGACAGGGAGTTGATGAGACCAGCTGAAGCTTGTCAGCTCATTTAGGCCTCTATAAGAACTCCCAGCTTCATTAGGGGTTAGCTCATGCCTGGAACCAGACCTGTGTGGACTGTCTAGGGAGAGTGAACCCCTGTGCGGTGAGACAAAGCCTGTGTGGCTATTTGCTTGGACATTTAAAACCAGGGACTTAGGGACTAGGACAGCACTAGGCTGATCCCAGTTGTTAGTTAGGAAACCTGTATGTTTAGTCAGAGGTCAAGTTGACCAGGATTTATTTTGTTTATGTTTCTTTTGGCTTTGCTGTGTTTTGTCACTGTAAATAGAAAATAAACCGCACCTTTTTTGATTTTGAAAACCACAACCTCCGTTTGCTGGGCCTGTTTTTGTGTGGGGAGCCCATCCCGGGGGTCACACACACCCGCTGCCGAGCTAACCCCCTCACACTACCTATAGTTTTCTGTCCCTAGAAAAAATGTTTTTTTAAAGATGGTTGATGATCAATGCTTTAGCACACTATAGCACAAGGAGAATTTCCCTCACTGTCCTTCCCTGTCCCTAGAAACAAGGATTATCACAGTGAAAGAAACTGACACTCTTCCTACCTATAGTTTTCTGTCCTAGAAAAAATGTTTTTTTAAAGCTGATTGATGATCAATGCTTTAGCACACTATAGCACAAGTAGAATTTCCCTCACTGTCCTTCCCTGTCCCTAGAAACAAGGATTATCACAGTGAAAGAAACTGACACTCTTCCTACCTATAGTTTTCTGTCCCTAGAAAAAATGTTTTTTTAAAGATGGTTGATGATCAATGCTTTAGCACACTATAGCACAAGGAGAATTTCCCTCACTGTCCTTCCCTGTCCCTAGAAACAAGGATTATCACAGTGAAAGAAACTGACACTCTTCCTACCTATAGTTTTCTGTCCCTAGAAAAAATGTTTTTTAAAAGACGGTTGATGATCAATGCTTTAGCACACTATAGCACAAGGAGAATTTCCCTCACTGTCCTTCCCTGTCCCTAGAAACAAGGATTATCACAGTGAAAGAAACTGACACTCTTCCTACCTATAGTTTTCTGTCCCTAGAAAAAATGTTTTTTTAAAGATGGTTGATGATCAATGCTTTAGCACACTATAGCACAAGGAGAATTTCCCTCACTGTCCTTCCCTGTCCCTAGAAACAAGGATTATCACAGTGAAAGAAACTGACACTCTTCCTACCTATAGTTTTCTGTCCCTAGAAAAAATGTTTTTTTAAAGCTGATTGATGATCAATGCTTTAGCACACTATAGCACAAGTAGAATTTCCCTCACTGTCCTTCCCTGTCCCTAGAAACAAGGATTATCACAGTGAAAGAAACTGACACTCTTCCTACCTATAGTTTTCTGTCCCTAGAAAAAATGTTTTTTTAAAGATGGTTGATGATCAATGCTTTAGCACACTATAGCACAAGGAGAATTTCCCTCACTGTCCTTCCCTGTCCCTAGAAACAAGGATTATCACAGTGAAAGAAACTGACACTCTTCCTACCTATAGTTTTCTGTCCCTAGAAAAAATGTTTTTTTAAAGACGTTTGATGATCAATGCTTTAGCACACTATAGCACAAGGAGAATTTCCCTCACTGTCCTTCCCTGTCCCTAGAAACAAGGATTATCACAGTGAAAGAAACTGACACTCTTCCTACCTATAGTTTTCTGTCCCTAGAAAAAATGTTTTTTTAAAGACGGTTGATGATCAATGCTTTAGCACACTATAGCACAAGGAGAATTTCCCTCACTGTCCTTCCCTGTCCCTAGAAACAAGGATTATCACAGTGAAAGAAACTGACACTCTTCCTACCTATAGTTTTCTGTCCCTAGAAAAAATGTTTTTTTAAAGACGGTTGATGATCAATGCTTTAGCACACTATAGCACAAGGAGAATTTACCTCACTGTCCTTCCCTGTCCCTAGAAACAAGGATTATCACAGTGAAAGAAACTGACACTCTTCCTACCTATAGTTTTCTGTCCCTAGAAAAAATGTTTTTTTAAAGATGGTTGATGATCAATGCTTTAGCACACTATAGCACAAGGAGAATTTCCCTCACTGTCCTTCCCTGTCCCTAGAAACAAGGATTATCACAGTGAAAGAAACTGACACTCTTCCTACCTATAGTTTTCTGTCCCTAGAAAAAATGTTTTTTTAAAGACGGTTGATGATCAATGCTTTAGCACACTATAGCACAAGGAGAATTTCCCTCACTGTCCTTCCCTGTCCCTAGAAACAAGGATTATCACAGTGAAAGAAACTGACACTCTTCCTACCTATAGTTTTCTGTCCCTAGAAAAAATGTTTTTTTAAAGACGTTTGATGATCAATGCTTTAGCACACTATAGCACAAGGAGAATTTCCCTCACTGTCCTTCCCTGTCCCTAGAAACAAGGATTATCACAGTGAAAGAAACTGACACTCTTCCTACCTATAGTTTTCTGTCCCTAGAAAAAATGTTTTTTTAAAGACGGTTGATGATCAATGCTTTAGCACACTATAGCACAAGGAGAATTTCCCTCACTGTCCTTCCCTGTCCCTAGAAACAAGGATTATCACAGTGAAAGAAACTGACACTCTTCCTACCTATAGTTTTCTGTCCCTAGAAAAAATGTTTTTTTAAAGACGGTTGATGATCAATGCTTTAGCACACTATAGCACAAGGAGAATTTACCTCACTGTCCTTCCCTGTCCCTAGAAACAAGGATTATCACAGTGAAAGAAACTGACACTCTTCCTACCTATAGTTTTCTGTCCCTAGAAAAAATGTTTTTTTAAAGATGGTTGATGATCAATGCTTTAGCACACTATAGCACAAGGAGAATTTCCCTCACTGTCCTTCCCTGTCCCTAGAAACAAGGATTATCACAGTGAAAGAAACTGACACTCTTCCTACCTATAGTTTTCTGTCCCTAGAAAAAATGTTTTTTTAAAGACGGTTGATGATCAATGCTTTAGCACACTATAGCACAAGGAGAATTTCCCTCACTGTCCTTCCCTGTCCCTAGAAACAAGGATTATCACAGTGAAGGAAACTGACACTCTTCCTACCTATAGTTTTCTGTCCCTAGAAAAAATGTTTTTTTAATGACGGTTGATGATCAATGCTTTAGCACACTATAGCACAAGGAGAATTTCCCTCACTGTCCTTCCCTGTCCCTAGAAACAAGGATTATCACAGTGAAAGAAACTGACACTCTTCCTACCTATAGTTTTCTGTCCCTAGAAAAAAATGTTTTTTTAAAGATGGTTGATGATCAATGCTTTAGCACACTATAGCACAAGGAGAATTTCCCTCACTGTCCTTCCCTGTCCCTAGAAACAAGGATTATCACAGTAAAACACACTGACACTCTCCCTACCTATAGTTTTCTGTCCCTAGAAAAAATGATTTTTTAAAGATGGTTGATGATCAATGCTTTAGCACACTATAGCACAAGGAGAATTTCCCTCACTGTCCTTCCCTGTCCCTAGAAACAAGGATTCGCACAGTAAAACACACTGACACTCTCCCTACCTATCCTTCTCTTTCCCTAAACTAAAGGAATCCAGGTTAAGCAAGAAAAAAAAAATTTCACTGTCCCTGCCTATGCTTCTCTTTCCCTGCTCCGGAACACACTACACTAGGCCGCCGTGCTGGCGGCCTTTTATAGTGTGGGGCGTGTACTAAACACCCTCAGCAATAATTGGCCACAGGCATCCTGCCTGTGGCCAATCATTGCTCTCCTCGCTGCCGGCGCTGTGATTGGCCAAGCATGCGGGGTCACAGTGCATGCTTGGCCAATCACAGCGCCTGGATGACACTGCGATGGCGTAGTGCATTGTGGGCCGTTCGCGTCACTTGAATTAGGCGCGAACGGCCCAAATCGTTCGATCTTTGTCGAACGATCGAACAGCCGATGTTCGAGTCGAACGTATGTTCGACTCGAACACCGAGCTCATCCCTACCCATCGGTTTTCCTGACGAGATTCCTGGCAAGCTTTTCATGCAAAGCCGTGCATACAGATGGCCATTCAAAAGAACCGTCGTTCTTTTGAATGGCAAGAACGCGGTGACGTCATCAACTATGACGAGCATGCGCTCATCACATTCAATGCCGTCGCTGCCATCTTGCTTTACCCTACACTACCCTTGTAAGCTACCGCGCATGCGTCGAAGTCTCATCGAGCATGCACGGGTTTACTGGAGGACAGGTAAGCTTGTAGCATCGTACACACACACGGTTTTCTCGTCGGGAAACAGGCCAACGAGAATCCCGACGAGAAAATAGAGAGCAGGTTCTCTATTTTTCTCGTCAAGATTCCCGGCAGTTTTCTCGACGAGAAACCATGCACACGAATGGTTTTCTCTGCAAAAAGTTCTTTCAGCAGTTTTCTTGCTGTTTCTTGCCGAGAAAACCGGTCGTGTGTACGAGGCTTAAGAGTATTACTGTTTATTGTAAATCCATCAGACATGGAACCCAAGGTGTCAGAGGTAAGAGACAATCTGCAGAGTCGGGATGGCCCATGGGGTATAGAGTTAATCAGCAGCCCCCATGGGGGTACCGCTACACTAATACTCCATATGGATCATATATGCATGTTTGTTTTGTCTTGTATATACAGTTTTTTTTTTAATGTTCATTAAAAAATCAGGTCTGCTTTTTACCTTGTGAGCAAAAAGGAGAATGCGGTCTTTTTGGGACTGGACTGCATTAATGATATGTGTAGATCATCCTCCTATTTCCATAAGAATGTTTCATGGCTGTGTTTCAGAGGTCAGCTTAGAGTAAGACAAATATAAGGAATGTCTTAAATGGGTTTTGATCATTAATCAACAGATTTATCTGGAAATATAGAAGCCCTTGTATTTCTTATAAGACATTGGTAAGACCTAAACTAACCAGGGGCTTGTGTGTTCCAGATTTTGAGAAATACCATGATGCTGCAGTATTGCAGAGAATAATGGGATTGGGTACATGGTGCTTCCCAAAAAATAAAATAAAAATGGGTGCAGCTGGAGGGAGAATTAAGTGGTGTTTTCCTGGGACAGAAAATCTGGCTGCCAAAACAACATAGAGACTTAGCCAGGGATCTACCCTCGATTACGAAGGAGACCCTTAGACCTTGGGATAACCTATTTAAAAACATGACCTGATTATATCCATTCTACATCAATGGACATTAGAGTAAAAGTAATTAATTATAAACTGTTAGCAAAGTGGTATTATCTTCCAACAAAAATGCATAAGATCAATCCAAACATATTGCCCCAATGTTGGAGTGAGTGTGGGGGTAAGGGAACACATGCCCACTGGTGGTGGCACTGCCCCTTGATTCAGCCTTATTGGAAGGAAGTTCTGCGATTAAGAGGATCAGTAACATTGAAGTTGGGCAAGATCCTTGGAAGTGTTTGTTTCATGTAACAGGTGTCCAAAGGAAAAAAAATATAGAGCAACTATTATACCATTTTTGTTAAACACAGCAAAAGCATTAATTCCGAAATACTGGAAAGTAAAGAAAACTCTGACAATAAAGGACTGGTTTAGGGAAGTGGATAGGATCAGGTTAATGGAAGAATTGGTGTCTAAACATGAATGATAGTGGAATCTGATTTTATAGAACTTGGAGTAGCTGGCTTGAGTTTAAACAGTCTCCAAGCTATATGAGTTATATGGATAACGGGGTTAACTCCCAGGGGGGCAAGGGGGGCCAGGATAGGGGAAACTATTTGAAAGTGAGAGGGGTATGGAGATGATTGGGGATGAGAGGTTAAGCTTTATTGGAGGGTTTTTTTTCACAGCCATTTGTGGGTTTTTTGGGTAAGTTAACCGGTTCCTGACCGGCTCACGCAGATATACTGCGGCAGAATGGCTCTCCTGGGCGAAATCCCATATATATATACGGCTTCACCCAGGAGAGCCACTAGAGGGCACACACGTGCCCCCTGCACGGCAGGGAACCCGATGCGCGTGTGTAAACACAAAAATCCCTGTGCTGTCTGAGAAAACAAGACAGATTGTGTCTTTCTACAAAGTAGAAAACACGATCTGTCACCTCCTATAGTCAGTCCTCATCCCTCCCACAGTTAGAATATAAAATAGAGAACAAAGTTAACCTCTTGATCGCCCTCTAGTGTTAGCCCCTTCCCTGCCAGTGACATTTACATAGTAATCAGTGCATATTTGTAGCACTGATCGCTCTGTAGATGTCAATGGTCCCAAAAATGTGTCAAAAGTGTCTGACCTGTCCGCCGCAACATCGCAATACCGCAAAAAATAAAAATCGCAGATCACCGCCATTACTAGTAATAAAATAAATAAAAACGCCATATACAGTTGCAAAAAAATGTATGTGAACCCTTTTGGAATGATATGGATTTCTGCACAAATTGGTCATAAAATGTGATCTGATCTTCATCTAAGTCACAACAATAGACAATCACAGTCTGCTTAACCACTTCTCTACTGTGCACGAAAACCCCCTTCCTGCCCAAGCCATTTTTCAGCTTTCAGCGCTGTCACACTTTGAATGACAATTGCGCGGTCGTGCGACGTGGCTCCCAAACGAAATTTGTGTCCTTTTTTTCCCACAAATAGAGCTTTCTTTTGGTGGTATTTGATCACCTCTGCGGTTTTTATTTTTTGCGCTATAAACAAAAGAAGAGCGTCCAGTTTGGAAAAAAAACACTATTTTTTACTTTTTGCTATAATAAATACCCATTTTTTTTTTTTAATAAAATTTTCCTCAGTTTAGGCCGATACGTATTCTTCTACATATTTTTGGTAAAAAAAAAAAATCGCAATAAGCACGTATTGATTGGTTTGCGCAAAAGTTATAGCGTGTACAAAATAGGGGATAGATTTATAGCATTTTTATTTTTTATTTTTTTTATTAGTAATGGCGGCGATCTGCGATTTTTTTATTGTGACTGCGATATTGCGGCGGACACATCGGACACTTTTGACACATTTTTGGGACCATTCACGTTTATACAGCGATCCCTGCTATAAAAATGCATTGATTACTGTATAAATGTGATTGGCAGGGAAGGGGTTAACCACTAGGGGGGCGGGAAGCGGTTAAATATGTTCCCTCAATGTGTTCTTACTGTGGGGGGAGGTGACTGACTGGGGGAGGTGACCGATGGTTGTCCCTATGTACAAGGGACACACCATCGGTCCCCTCTCCCTCACAGGACGTGGATCTCTGTGTTTACACACAGAGATCCACTTTCCTGTTTGTTTCCCGTGAACACGGCGAGCGCGCGCCTCCTAGCTCGTTTTAAAGGGAGGACGTCATATGACGTCCTCCCAGAACAAGAGTATCCTCTGCCCGCCATCAATTGACAGTGGGCGGGGGACAAGTGGTTAAACTAATAACACACAAAGAATTAAATGTTACCATGTTTTTATTCACATTCACAGTGCAGGTGGAAAAAGTATGTGCACCCTTGGATTTAATAACTGGTTGAACCTCCTTTGGCAGCAATAACTTCAACCAAACGTTTCCTGTAGTTGCAGATCAGACGTGCACAAGGTCAGGAGTAATTCTTGACCATTCCTCTTTACAGAACGGTTTCAGTTCAGCAATATTCTTGGGATGTCTGGTGTGAATCGCTTTCTTGAGGTCATGCCACAGCATCTCAATCGGGTTGAGGTCAGGACTCTGACTGGGCCACTCCAGAAGGTGTATTTTCTTCTGTTTAAGCCATTCTGTTGTTCATTTACTTCTATGCTTTGGGTCGTTGTCCTGTTGCAACACACATCTTCTGTTGAGCTTCAGCTGGTGGACAAATGGCCTTAAGTTCTCCTGCAAAACGTATTGATAAACTTGGGAATTCATTTTTTCTTTGATAGCAATCCATCCAGGCCCTGACACAGCAAAGCAGCCCAAACCATGATGCCCCCACCACCCTACTTCACAGTTGGGATGAGGTTTTGCTGTTGGTGTGCTGTGCCTCTTTTTCTCCACACATAGTGTTGTGTGTTTCTTCCAAACAACTCAACTTTGGTTTCATCTGTCCACAGAATATTTTGCCAGTACTGCTGTGGAACATCCAGGTGCTCTTGTGCAAACGCTAAACGTGCAGCAATGTTTTTTTTGGACAGCAGTGACTTCCTCTGTGATATCCTCCCATGAAATCCATTCTTGTTTAGTGTTTTACGTATCGTAGATTCGCTAACAGGGATGTTAGCATATGCCAGAGACTTTTGTAAGTCTTTAGCTGACACTCTAGGATTCTTCTTCACCTCATTGAGCAGTCTGCGCTGTGCTCTTGCAGTCATCTTTTACTACTCCCTCCTAGGGAGAGTAGCAGCAGTGCTGAACTTTCTCCATTTGTAGACAATTTGTCTTACCGTGGACTGATGAACAGCAAGGCTTTTGGAGATACTTTTATAACCCTTTCCAGCTTTATGCAAGTCAACAATTCTTAATCGTAGGTCTTCTGAGAGCTCTTTTGTGCGAGGCATCATTTACATGCTCGCAATGCTTCTTGTGAAAAGCAAACCCAGAACTGGTGTGTGTTTTTTATAGGGCAGGGCAGTTGTAACCAACACCTCCAATCTCATCTCATTGATTGGACACCAGTTGGCTGACACCTCACTCCAATTAACTCTTGGAGATCTCATTAGTCTAGAGGTTCACATACTTTTTCCACCTGCACTGTGAATGTTTACATGGTGTGTTCAATAAAAACATGGTAACATTTAATTCTTTGTGTGTTATTAGTTTAAGCAGACTGCGATTGTCTATTGTTGTGACTTAGATGAAGATCAGATCACATTTTATGACCAATTTGTGCAGAAATCCATATCATTCCAAAAGGGTTCACATACTTTTTTTTTGCAACTGTAAATGCCATAAATCTTTCCCATAGTTTGTAGACGCTATAACTTTTGTGCAAACCAATCAACATACACTTATTTCGATTTTTTTTACCAAAAATATGTAGAAGAATACATATCGTCCTAAACTGAGGAAAAAAATTGTGTTTTTTTTTTAAATTGGGATATTTACTATAGCAAAAAGTAAGTGTTTTTTTCAAAATTATCGCAATTTTTTTGTTTATAGAGCAAAAACTAAAAACCGCGGAAGTGATCAAATACCACCAAAAGACAGCTCTATTTGTGAGGAAAAAAAAGATTTTTGTTTGGGTACAACATCGCACGACCCCGCAATTGTCAGTTAAAGCGACGCAGTGCTGTATCGGAAAAAATGGCCCGGTCGTTTGACAGCCAAATCTTCCGGGGCTGAAGCAGTTAAGGGGAGTGTATATGTTTAACAGTATGTTAACTAGGATTTGGTAGGGTAATGTGTATTTTTGATAGGTAGGATTGAGGAGCTCTCAATGGTAGGGCCACCTAAGTCCTCCTGCATGCACAATATATGCTATTTTTTCATATTCCTATCACAATTTTCTTTTTTGGGTGAACTGGCGAGACAGCAGTTAGTATCTCGGGTTTACCCCTTAAACACAGTAAATCTAAAATTTCACAATAATGGATGAGTTTTCTATAAAAGCACAACATTGGATATTTTGAGAAAGGGGCTGGTATAAGGGTGTGTTTTCGTGTGTGGTGAATTTTTTTTTCCCTGTCTCTCTCTCTCTCTCTCCCCACGGGAGAGCCCCGGAATCATTTACCTACATTTTAAGGGGTATTTGGAGTGCTTTGTATATGTATATGTGGAATGTGATAATCCATCTTGTATTGTTGTTTTTCTTTCCTTTTCTTAGTTTTTTTTTAGTTATGTCTTGTAGTAATGTTTCTCTTTTTTCAAAATTAATAAAAATAATTTAAAATTAATAAAAATAATTTAAAATAAAAGAAATTGGAAATGGGTTTTGTCCGGATAAACATTCAAAAGTAGTAAGTAGTCATAAGTCCTGGTTAAAGCAGAAAATCGATTTGAGATGAGAGGCCAGTTGTTTACATCTCATAAAAATCCAATTCAGATTCAATAAGGAGTTAGCCATTTCAGTTAGTGGCTTATTTTGGTGGCAAAAATTAATTTCATAATTGGTCCTGTCCAATTAGATTGTGGAACTGTGGATCTTTCACACTATGAAGGAACTGAGGAGTGCCCAGAAACAGTATCAAAGGGCTTGGTGATGTAGAGGGGTTTGTGTTTTGGAAGAGAGTCGTAATTACAGTAATTAATAGTAGTAGCCCCTATAAGTGGGTGACCAAGTATATCTCTGGAAAACACGGTTGGGATATCTGTGCTCGATGGGAAAGGGAAGAAAGGATTTTTCTAGGGCAATCCAGAGTTTATTGATTTTTTGTGCGCACCAGTAGTCTGGCCATGTGGACCACCGCATGGTGCTTAACTGGGTCCAGAAACCCTATCCCTCCCTTCTACTTCGCCAAAGCCATAGTTGTTCTATTCATCCTGGGCTTTTTTTCCCTTCCAAAGATAGGAAAGAACTCTGGCTCTCAAGTTGCCCAACAAGCTAGGTGGAATTTTATTCAGGAGTGTTTGCAAGAGGTTTAATAGGCATGGCAGAATAGTCTACTACTTTGAGTTCCCCATAGGGGAATACCTCATGGGTAGCAATGGCCAAAACCAGGCACAAGGAAACTGCGGCAAAGGTTTAGGCATAGGCCTCGTACACACGACCGAGTTTCTCGGCAAGAACCAGCAAGAAACTTGCTGGCAGAGATGTCTTGCCGAGAAATTCGTTCGTGTGTATGGTTTCTCGTCAAGAAAACCGACAAGTAATCTCGACGAGAAAATAGAGAACCTGCTCTCTATTTTCTCGTCGGCATGTTTCTCGACGAGAAAAGTGAGTGTGTGTACACTTACCTGTCCTCCGGGAAGCCCGCGCATGTTCGAAATGAATTTGACGCATGCGCGGTAGCTTCCTAGGCATAGATAGGGTATACCAAGATGGCGGCGACGGCATCGAATGTGACGAGCGCATGCTCATTGTAGTTGATGACGTCACCGCGTACGCTCCATTCAAAGAACTGCGGGTTCTTTGAATCGAGCGTCTGTACACTCGGCCGGGACAAGTTTATTGTCCAAGAATCTCGTCGAAAAAAACGACATGTTTTTTTTCAACGAGAATCTCGGCCGTGTGTACGAGGCGATACATTCACTCTACTGAAAGCATGCAAAACACTCAAACCATTCAGGGTGATGACACTTCCCTTGTACCAGAGGAAGACCCTATTTTAACACTGATCTCTGTGAACAATTCATAGTTACATAGTCAGGTTGAAAAGTTCATCTAGTTCAACCAATTAAAAAAAAAAAAAATCCTACAATCCTATACCCACAGTCAGGGCCATCTTTAGCGCAGGGCAAATAGGGCAGCTGCCCAGGGCCCAATCACGGTTGGGGGGCCCAAAAGCAGATGCCAATTGAGCCCATGCTGCTGCCCACCAGAATTCCACCGCTTGTTAGCTGCTCACTAGTCACTACTGTCAGTTGTAAATACAGAGAAGCGCTGCTTCTGTATTTACAAGTGACAGTGCTCCTCTGTCTATCGGCTGCCACTCCGATCGCTCTCGGCTCTACACATCTCTATGAGAGCAGAGGAGTGAGAGCGAGGGGGGAGGAGGAGGGGGGCGGGGAATGTACACAGGCAGAAGCTCCTCATGAAGCAGCCTGCACGGACGGACGTCCTGTAAGTTAAGTTGATCTGCTGTAGCTGCACTCTGACTGATGTTTTCTAGATGCTAGGAGAGGATTTGGGGAGGGAGAAAATCTCTACACTAGAGGTGGTGGGGGACAGGGAGTGTGAGCTCTGAACTGAAATCTGGGGGGAGAGAGCTTTGTGCACAGGAGGATGGAGAACTTGGATGTACACAGCCCTCACCTCTGAACCCCGCATTCCTTATGTAGTGCTCCCCTGAATCCCGCATTCCATACGTAGCGCACCCCTGAACCGGGGCATTCCATACTGTGGTGGATATTTTGAACATTTCATATTCATATCCTGGACTCTAAATAAAGCACCATGCCCCCAATGAATGTATATGTAGGGGGATGGGTATAACCGTATATGATGTTACAGGAATATATATATTTTGTGATATAATGCCAAGTTATATTCTAAAAGGACAGTTGTACAGTCTACTGAGAATATAAATTAGGTTTCAGGTGATACTTAAATATCCTTTGTCTTGAAAGGGCCAGTACAGATAGCAAGACTCCAGCACCGCAGGGGCCCTTAGCATATATTGTTTTCAAAGGTCTGATCATCTCCTACCAGTTGAGAACCCAAATTAGGTTTCAGGTGATACTTAAATATCCTTTGTCTTGAAAGGGCCAGTACAGATAGCCAGACTCCATCACCGCAGGGGCCCTTAGCAGGCTAATGTGGGCGGAAGGTAGATAGGCGAAAATGGCTTGAGATTTCAACCAATCAGGTGGTCAGCTTTAAACCAATGAGACCACGGGATTTTGGATCCTGGTTGATGGGGGGGTAGGCATAGAGGGGGTATAAATCAGTCAGCCAGAGCCATGATTAAGTGCTGGAGAATGAAGACCTGACCTGAACAAGACATGGTGACGTAGTATCTCTCTCCCCCTCTCCCCCCTCTCTGCCTCCCCCTCTCTCTCTGCCTCTCTCTCTCTCTCTGCCTCTCTCTCACTCTCTCTCATTTTTAAGAAGATTAATCTTGCTTCTCTTTTGCTCTCTTGTTCCTATTGGTATTATCATGTAAAATTGGTATCATCGTTGTCATAGGTGATATCATTTTAGGTTATAGCAATGTTCCCATTTTGTATTGTGTAACATTGGTATCATCTTGATATGAGGTGGTATCATTCCTGTATAAATAAATGTAATGGTTTTCTCTTTTTGCACCGCTATCGTTTGATTTCATTTTATATAGACAAAAGGTTTTAATCACTTATTGTAATCATTTAAGCGAGACGCATAGGTCCGTAACAATACGTAGCACACCCCTGAACCCCGCATTCCATACGTAGCGCACCCCTGAACCCCGCATTCCATACGTAGCGCACCCCTGAACCCTGCATTCCATACGTAGCGCACCCCTGAACCCCGCATTCCATACATAGCGCACCCCTCAACCCCACATTCCATACGTAGCGCACCCCTCAACCCCATATTCCATACATAGCGCACCCCTCAACCCTGCATTTCATATGTAATGCACCCATCAACCCCGCATTCCATACGTAGCGCACCCATCAACCCTGCACTCTATACAAATTTTACCCCTCAACAGTGCACTCTGTACATAGCTCAACCCAGCACTCTGTATGTAGCTCATTCCTCAACCATGCACTCTGTACATAGCGCACTCTTCAACCCTGTACTCCATGTAGTGCACTCCAGAACCCTGCAGTCTGTATATGGTGCACTCCTGAAATCCTGGTTTATAACAATGCCTCACTGTTAGTGCAGTTTAGCCACACTCACAATTTGATCCAGAGGTAATGATATGCAGTAACTTCTAGCAACCAATCGGTTAGCAGTAATGATGCGTAGTAACCTCTAGCAGCCAATCAGTGAACGGTAAGTATTTCCAGTAACCTCTAGCAACCAATCAACAAGTAGAAATCATGTGTTTTAGCTTCTAGCAACCAGTCAGTGAGTGGCAATGATATGCTGCAAGCTTTGGCAACCAATTGCAATTGCTGCCTGATCTGCTGCAGTAAACCGATTTTGAATTCTAGTTGCTATTTAATGTGTATCTCAGAATTCAACGTTTCTCTTGATTGGTAAGGAATAAGTATGAGCTCCGGCGCGTTCGCACACCCCACGTGCAGAGCCCTCCAGGAAGTCGGCACTGCGCTGCGCTAATCACGGGCAGTGAGACATTTCCCGATCTCTGCAGCCGCGCATCGGGAAAAGGATGTAAGGAAGGATAAGGAATTTCACAAATGTAATAACTGTTTATTGTTTTGTGTGTGTGTGTGTGTGTGGGGGGGGGGGGCTAAGAAAATGTTTGCCCAGGGTCCAATCAATATTAAAGAGGGCCCTGCCCACAGTTGATTCAGAGGAAGGAGAAAAACCCCAGCAAAGCCTGATCCAATTTGTTACAGCAGGGGGAAAAAAACATTTCCTGATCCCCCGAGAGGCAATCAGATATTCCCTGGATCAACTTTACCTAGAAATGTTAGTACCCAGTTATATTATGTACATTTAGGAAATAATCTAGGCCTTTTTAAAGCAATCTACTGAGCTTTCCAGAACCACCGCTGGAGGGAGTCTATTCACAATATTTGGAGATGAAATCTCTTTTCCTTTAGACGTAAAGAGTGCCCCCTTGTCCTATGTGATGACCATGAAGTGAATAACTCAACACCAATTTCACTATAAGGACCCCTATGTATTTGAAGATGTTGATCATATGCCGCCTTAATCTCCTCTTCTCAAGAGAGAATAAATTCAGTTGCTCTAATCTTTCCTCATAGCTGAGCTCCTTCATGCCTCTTATCAGTTTGGTTGCCCTTCTCTGCACTCTCGAGTTCCCCAATATCCTTTTTGAGAACTGGTGCCCAAAACTGAACTGCATATTCCAGATGAGGTCTTACTAATGATTTGTACAGGGGCAAAATTATCTCTCTCTCTCTCTCTCTGGAGTCCATACCTCTCCTAATACAAGAAAGGACTTTGTTTGCTTTGTAAACCGCAACTTGGCATTGCATGCTACTATTAGGCATATGATCTACCAATATAATAATGATGATGATCTAAACTGAAAACATATTATTATAAGTGGCGCAAAAACATGTAACTAAATACATAAACTACTCCAATAAATATAAATCAGATTATGGCTGAAAAAAATATATATTAATCCAGTCACTATAAATCAGCAAGAACCCGTGCATGAAGTGACAATAGTGTTTAAAGTTCATAAATTAATAATCAGTGTCTTCAATCTTCATTTCTTCCACCACACCCAAGTGTTCAGTGAGACCTCTCCCTTCAGATAAAACACTCACCAAAAAAAAAAAAAAAAAAATATGCCTCACACTCGTGTGTTCGGCGTGCAAGCAAAGCAACAATCCTTTCAATGGGAAACCAGATTATGCACTTCATAAAGTGTCCTCCAGGTGGCTCCGTATATGTGTAACAAAAAAATATAAGGTGCACAATAGTGTGATATCGTAAAACCAGTTTAATCAATAAAAAACCTTCAAAAGTTACACTCACAAGAAAATTATGAAAGCAAGCCGTAATGCACACCAAAAACATCCAGACAACTACAGCCAGTGAAGGATGGTCACGGCGGACCCAGGATCAGCAGTGATCAATTCTAATATGAACGCTCTCACCGCTCGCTTCCCATATACGATCCCTCGCTTCCTACTGTGGCTGGATGCGTAACACGTCACACGTCACTCCTTCACGATGGTTCAAGCACTCAAACGATCGCAATGTAGCCACGCCCCGACATGTTTCGTCACGATGGACTTAATCATGGGATCCCATGATTAAGTCCATCGTGACGAAACATGTCGGGGCGTGGCTACATTGCGATCGTTTGAGTGCTTGAACCATCGTGAAGGAGTGACGTGTGACGTGTTACGCATCCAGCCACAGTAGGAAGCGAGGGATCGTATATGGGAAGCGAGCGGTGAGAGCGTTCATATTAGAATTGATCACTGCTGATCCTGGGTCCGCCGTGACCATCCTTCACTGGCTGTAGTTGTCTGGATGTTTTTGGTGTGCATTACGGCTTGCTTTCATAATTTTCTTGTGAGTGTAACTTTTGAAGGTTTTTTATTGATTAAACTGGTTTTACGATATCACACTATTGTGCACCTTATATTTTTTTGTTACACATATACGGAGCCACCTGGAGGACACTTTATGAAGTGCATCATCTGGTTTCCCATTGAAAGGATTGTTGCTTTGCTTGCACGCCGAACACGCGAGTGTGAGGCATATTTTTTTTTTTGGTGAGTGTTTTATCTGAAGGGAGAGGTCTCACTGAACACTTGGGTGTGGTGGAAGAAATGAAGATTGAAGACACTGATTATTAATTTATGAACTTTAAACACTATTGTCACTTCATGCACGGGTTCTTGCTGATTTATAGTGACTGGATTAATATATTTTTTTTTCAGCCATAATCTGATTTATATTTATTGGAGTAGTTTATGTATTTAGTTACATGTTTTTGCGCCACTTATAATAATATGTTTTCAGTTTAGATCATCATCATTATTATATTGTACACAGTTTGATTATTTAAGGTGGCAGCATTATAGATTTACTTTTCATTTGGATGTATATGTTAGTACCAGTGTGCCTAAGTGTACGAAGTTATCCAACATATTCATCACTTGATATATTTTTATTTATATATATATTTTTTTCTTTTTATCCTGAAGCGCAGTGGGGATATCAATAGGGCGCATTTTTTGATTTCCACTTATTCATATGATCTACCAAAACCCCCAGATCCTTCTCCAATATGGATTGCCCCAGTTGTACTCACCCTAGTATGTATGATGCATGCATATTCTTAGCCACCAAGTGCATAACTTTACATCAACATTAAATCTCATTTGCCACATACAGTAGTTGCCCAATTAAACAGTGCATTGAGGTTGGCGTGTAAATTGGAGACATCCTGTAAGGATGTTATTCCACTGCATAGCTTGGTGTCATCTGCAAACACTAAAATTGTACTTTTAATCCCAGACGTATATCATTTATAAATATATTTAAAAACAAGGGTCCCAACACTGAACCTTGGGGTACACCACTAATAACATTAGACTAATAAGAGTAAGAATCATTAACCATAACCTCTGAATACGGTCTTTTAGACAATTTTCTATCCATTTACAAACTGATCTTTCCAAGCCTGTAGAATTTACACATTAGCCGTGTGTGGGGAACAGTGTCAATCACTTTTGCAAAATCCAAGTATACTACGTCCACAGCCACCTCTTTGTCCAAGGTTTTACTTACCTCCTCATAAAAATAAATCAGGTTTGTTTGACAACGTCTGTCTTCATAGATCCATGCTGTCTGTTGCTTAAAATATTTTTTTCCAGCAAGAACTCATCTATGTGTTTTTTTATTAAACTCTCCAGTTTCTTCCCGAATATATAAGTTAAACTAAAAGGTCTAAAGTTACTTGGTAAAGACTTTGATCTCTTTTTAAATATAGGCACCACATTGGCCCTATGCCAATCCAGAAGCTATTCCAGTCATTGACGAGTCCCTAAAAATGAGAAACATTGCCTTTGAAATGACAGCGCTCAATTCTTTTAGGATCCGTGGGTGGATGCCTTATGGTCCAGGTGCTTTATCCACCATTATTCTGTCAAAATATTTCTGGACTATATAACTTTTGAGCCAGTGTGGATCATTTGGGGCTGTGTCAATACCCTCCTCATTATGGACTTGAGCTCCCCATGCTCCTTTGTATACACAGAGCTGAAGAAAGTATTTAATAAATTTGCCTTCTCTTTGTCCCCAGTCAGCCACTCCAGATTATTTTGTAAAGGGCCCACATGCTCAGACCTGACCTTTTTACTATTAATATATTTGAAGAATTTTATGGGGTTTGTCCTACTATCTGTCATTCGTTTTAAATTTTTGCTTTTTTATCTTTGGCCATGAGCCACATAGGTTTTATTTTTAGCCTTTTAAACTTGTTGCCCATGGGAATATACTTTGCATTGAGTTTGCATACAGTCTGTTTGAAGAATTCCCATTTCTGTTCATCAATGCCAATATTCCCTCCCAGTCTAAGCCTTGGAGAGCAGCCCTCATCCTTGGAAAATTTGCTCTCTTAAAGTTAAGTGTTTTTATATTTCCCGTTTGTTGCTTACAGCTAACATTAAACAAAACCATATTATAGTCACTGCTACCTTCTTTTATATGAATATTGGTAATGAGCTCTGCATGGTTTGAGATTACCAGGTCCAGCAGAGCATCATTCCTAGGCGGGGTCTCAATAAACTGGACCATAATAGGTTTATACATTTTTGCCCTTTAACTGTTCCAGCAGTGCCATTACTCTATCTGTGCAAGAAGCTGAGTCTTCACCTCCTCATTAACACTGGGAGGTCTATAACAAACTCCAATGATAACTATTGTAGTACGCACACCCATGTACAGTTCCACCCATAATGCTTCAGACTCATCACACTCTCCAACAACTAGGTCCTCTTTTACACTCGCTTTTAGGTTCAATAAGTTTTTATTGTTTTAACATAAATTCAAACAGAAAGAAAAAAGAAAGGACAGGACCAGGTGCCTGTCAAGGGGCGACCTGGTCTGCAGAACATGAAACAAACACATACATTCTCTTGCAAACGGTGGTGTACAAATAGTTAACTTGTGAGTACGTCTGTAAGATCCAATAAAACATACAGTGCTAACCTGCATCAAAAAGCTACTTCACTTGGCCTGGACGCCCCTGGGGGAACCTGCTGCGTCCAGGAACCGAAGAAGTCGGAGTGAAGTGACTGAATCATACATTTTATCTGCATTGATGAATTGTTAAGTCTCACAAATAATGGAAATACACTTATAGAAAGGACCGAATGCATGTGAGGTCTCGGAGTAGCCAAGCATAGCCGGCCACAGAAAAAGTAGGGAAAGATAAAGACAAAGATAAAAAGGGGGAATCTAGCAGAGAGGAGGGGGGAATGCTGGGAAGGGGGGAGGGGTGGGGGGGTAAAGAGACAGCGAGCCGCAGTCCAATGGGGACGAATCATTCTAAAATGTGGGGTCCTAATTACGGGGTTAGTTAAACTATCAGGGGGCATTCGCGGGTGGGAGTCTGTTCCTTAGTTTATCTGAAGTAGAGTAATGCCTCCATATACTCCAGACAAAGGAAAATGTTGCATGTCTGTCAAGAGACTCGGCATGCATCTCCTCCATAAGCATAATAGTATTCATCTCACTAACCCATTCTACAAGGGTTGGAGGGGAGGTGGTTTTCCAGTGTCTAGAGATGAGTTGGCGGCCTGCACTGAGGAAGAATTTAAGGAGGTTGTGTTTTTGGAATTTGACTGTCCCCGGTAGAACAGAAAGGAGGGCAATAGAAGATGAGGGCGTGAGAGGTTTATCGTAAATTTCTGAGTAAATTTGGAAGATGTGTCCAAAATGGGCGGATTACATCGCATTCCCACCAGATTTGGCTGTACGTGCCCTTTGCTAAAGTATGTCTCCAGCAGGTGTCGGTAGCTGATGGAAACATGATCCTGAGGGTGGCCGGCACCCGGTACCACCTGGATATCACCTTGTAGTTTTTTTCCTGAGTGTGGCTTGATATGGATGATTTGTGGGTAAAGAGAAAGGCCTTACTCCACTCTGCCTCAGTGATGTCTCTCCCAAGTTCCTCGGACCAAACTTTAGAATATTTAGGTAAGGAGCCGGTGGTGTGATCTAAAATCAGTTTGTAGATCAGAGAAAGGGTATGGCGAGGGGTTTCCGAAGATGTGCATATTTGTTCAAAGCTGGTCAGGGGTCTGTGAATCTGTTTGGAGTCGTGGTGTTTTTTGCAGTAGGAGGTCAGGTGTATGCGAGTAAGCCATGTCACTCTGGGGGATGTAGAGTCGCGATTCGTCTCAAAGGTACCAAGGGTGGTGTTGACAAATTGTTGTGCTGTGGGCCAGGAGGCTCTGTTGTAGTCATCTAGGGTGTGGATTGATCTGCTCTCCGGGAGGGCTGGGTTATCAAATAAGGGGGTAAGGGGGCTGGGTTCAGTGGATAGAGCGTAGGTCTCCCTTCTGCGGTACCAAGTGAGAGGGGACAGCGAGGAAAGAGATCTATGTGTCTGATCGTATCCCCAAAGGAGGGCGCAAAGGTCTATTAAGGACAAATCTTGTTCCACCAGGGTGGCGGCTTTGATCAGGGGGCGGGGGAACCACTCCAGGATTCGGGAGACCACTGCCGACAAATGATAAAGCTCGAAGTCTGGAAGACCCATTCCGCCTTTAGCGGTGGAGGAGCATAAGAGTTTATGTTTCAGCCTTGGGTGATTCCCCCTCCACACAAATCGTATGGCCATAGAGCAGAGGGTACGAAAGAATGCAAAGGGAAGAGCGATCAGGAGGGCTTGGAATAAGTACAGTAGTTTGGGAAGTATATCCATTTTTAGCGTGTTCATGCGACCAAACCACGACAATGGTAAATCCATTCGGTCGTCAGTGAGGCGTCTGAGTTTTGTGAGGAGTGGACTAAAGTTTAAGGCATATATATCGGACGTGTGTGCTGGGATGGCTGTTCCTAAATATGAAATGGATTTTGTCTGCCATTGAAAGGAGAAATTGGCTTTAAGGGAGTTAAGGGTGGACTGTGGTAATGAAAGGTTCAGTGCTTCCGTTTTGGAAATGTTCAATTTATAGTTGCTGAACAGGCCAAACTGGTTAATCTCTGCTAGTATGGATAGGATACTGATATGAAGTTGAGTTACACAAAGTAGCAGATCATCTGCGTATAAGGAAAGTTTACATTGGGAGGAGGGGGTTTGGATACGGTGTATGTTCGGGTTTGCTCTAATAGCTTGGGCCAGGTGTTCAATGATGAGGGCAAAGAGGAGAGGGGAGAGAGGGGAGAGATGCCATTTGTTATCGTAAGTGTTCCTGATTGGATGCCATTCACTAAAATGGAAGCAGATGGTTTGGAGTATAGGGACATGATACGCGAAAGCATTTTTGGGCCTAGACCTATCTGGGCGAGGGTGGACTGAAGAAACGGCCAACTGACCCCATCGAAGGCCTTCTCTGCATCACAGGAGAGAAGGCAGGTCGGTATGTGATTATGATGAGCATAGGCTATAAGGTGTATAGTTTTAGTGGTGTTCCGATCCTCACGGCCAGGGACAAAACTCACCAGGTCCCTGAGTATAACTTTGGGCAGTAAGGTTGCAAGACGATTCGACAGGATCTTGGCAAACAATTTAAAATCTATGTTCAATAGGGATATCGGGCTATAGTTGGCACATAAGGAGGAGGTGTCTTTACCGGGTTTTACAATAACTACAATCTAAGCTTGGAGTAGGGTGGAGGAGGGGGAGAGGTTCTCATCTATGGCATTAAATGCTTTCGTGAGGAGAGGGGCCAGCTTGAGCGCAAATGTTTTATAAAAGCGTGAAGAGAACCCGTCTGGGCCCGTTTTTGAGTTTCTTGATGGCCAATTGGAATTCAGCTTCAGAAAGGGGGGACTCCAGTTCCCCCACATCGGAAGCTGGAATGGTTGGCAGAGCAGTGTCTTGGACATAAGATGGCATGTCTTGCAACGGGGGTATAGAAGTTTGGGGAGGTAGGTTATAGAGAGTGGAATAATATTGGCGGAATTCTTTCGCTATGGCCGAGTTAGTCAGTAATTTACCCTTAGTTGAGGAGTTAATGAAGGGAATACGTTTCCGAGTCTGTCAGGGTTGGAGCGTAGTTGCCAGGTGTCTACCACACTTGTTGGCTTGGGAATAATGGGCAAAACGCCCCTTATCCCTTGCCACCAAGGAGCGTTCCGTGAAGATTTGTAGGAGATCCCTCCTAGCGTTGGCCAAATCAAATTGTATTCTGGTGTCAGGGGTTTCGTTTGTGTGACTCCTCCAGAGCAGCTATAGTGGCAAGTAGGTGTGCTATGTCGGCCGTGCGTGTGTGTTTAAGTCTAGATCCATATTGGATGAATTTACCTCTAAGGACACATTTAAGTGCTTCCCACTTCGTAAGCGGGTTAGTATCGTCGTGTTCGTGGACTGTAATAAAGTGCTTAATGGTCTGTAGGATGTCTTGGGTGCAAACTGAGTCAGACAGTAGGTTATCATTAAGCCTCCAAGAAGATCTGGGCTTGGAGGTGGGGACTTTCCCCAAGCTCCTGTGTATGGGGGTATGATCAGACCAAAGGGTGAGACCAATAGAAGTGCTGGGGGAGTAGTCTAACAGGGATTGAGAGATGAATGTGTAGTCCAGTCTCCTGTAAGAGGAATGTGCAGGGGAGTAATATGTGTAGTTCTTAGTAGTGATGAGCCGAACACCCCCGGGTTCAGTTCGCACCAGAACCCGCGAACGGACCGAAAGTTCGCACGAACATTAGAACCCTATTAAATACAATTGGATGTCAACGTTCGGATTCTAAAGTGCTAATTATAACGACTATTATCCATGTTATTGTCCTAAACAGAGTTTGGGAACCCGGGTTCTGCACCAGGGGACATGTATCAATGCAAAAAGAAGTTTTAAAAACGGACGTTTTCCGGGAGCAGTCATTTTAATAATGCATAAAGTGAAAAAAAAAAAGTCAAATATTCCTTTAAATATTGTACCTGGGGGGTGTCTAAAGTATGCCTGTGAAGTGCCACGTGTTTCCCGTGTTTAGAACTGTCCCTGCACAAAATAACATTTCTAAAGGAAAAAAAAGCCATTTAACCACTTAACGACCGCCCACCGCCGATTTACGTCGGCAGAATGGCACGGACAGGCAGAATCACGTAGATCTACGTGATCGCCTTTGTGCAGTTGGGGGGTCCATCCGGACCCCCCTTCACTGCAGTGAGCGGCCGTTAAGTGTTCGGGAGCGATCAGGCATGAGGGGGCGGCCGCTCGATTCCGCCCCCCCCCCCTCGCGATCGCTCCCGGCCAATGAAATTGCTTCCTCCGCCATGTGATGTAAACACAGGCTGGAGGAAGTGATGTCATCTCCCTCGCCGCGGTCTTTTCGTTCCCGGCGCCGAGGAGTGAAGACAGAGGTTAGTGCTCCAACAGTCCACTGACACGTAGGTACACATAGGCACACAAATCACCCCCCAGTCACCCCCAGATCACCCCCCAGGTCACCCCAAAGCCCCCAATCACAGTGTCACTGATTGCAGTGATCATTTATTTTACTGATCACTGCATTTAGTGTCATCTGTGATTGTAAAAAGTTGCAAGGCAGTTAGGATTAGGCCCCTTTAGGTCCAGGGTAGCCCCCTAACCCCCCCTAATAAAGGTTTAACCCCTTGATCACCCCCCAGGTAACCCTTTCACCCCCTAACTTCAGCGTCACTAAGCGATTGTTTTTCCGATCGCTGTATTCGTGTCGCTGGTGTTTTAGATAGGCAGTTATTTTTTTTTTAGGTTCGCCACAGGTTTTTATTGGTGTCAGGTACCCCCATATTTAACCTAATAAAGGTTTTAACCCCCTGATTGCCCCTAGTTAACCCTTTCACCAGTGATCACCATATAAAGGTTACGGGTGACGCTGGTTGATTAGTTTGCTTTTTATAGCATCAGGGCACCCGCCGTATATTACGCAATAAAGGTTTAACCCCCCTGATCGCCCGGCGGGTGAGATCAATTAGGTTTTAGCGCCAGAGAGGGTCTGCGTCGCCCCAGGCAGTGTTAGGTTAGTGCCAGTAACGCTAACACCCACGCGCAAAGCATACACCCCCCTTAGTGGTATAGTATCTGATCAGATCTATACTAGCATCCCCAGCGGTTTAGGGTTCCCAAAAACGCAGTGTTAGCGGGATCAGCCCAGATACCTGCTAGTACCTGCGTTTAGCCCCTCCGCCCAGCCCAGCCCAGCCCACCCAAGTGCAGTATCGATCGATCACTGTCACTTACCAAACACAACACACATAACTGCAGCGTTCGCAGAGACAGGCCTGATCCCTGCGATCGCTAACAGTTTTTTTGTAGCGTTTGATATATTTGCTGACGACAGTCAGGTGCTTTTTTTCCTGTGAATCTTACTAGTGTACCCCTAAATTTAGAGCCCAAAATGGCAAGACGAAGGTACACTAGTAAAGAGGCCTACGAGATTCTGAGCATGACAGATAGTGAAGAGGAGGTCACGTATCTGTCAGATTCAGGCTCAGAATATCTTCCCGTAGAAGACAGTGACGTCAGCGGCCCCACGTCAGATAGCTCTGACGACGAAGTTGAGGTCCCTGCTAAGGTCAGGCGTACCCGATCCCGATCTTCTGAGGTTGTTGAGGAGCAAGAACCGCAGGTCTCTCGTATCATGGAGCAGAGTAGTACTAGCGCCGCTATTCCTTCTGGTGAACTGGCAAGCACCAGCGGCCTAGTACAGCCTGGACGTACATCCAGCACTGCAGTAACACTTGGTGACGTGGCGAGTCCCATAAGTGCAGTTCAAGCTGGCGAGGTGGCAAGCACAAGTAGTGTCCCGCTGCCACCAAGAAGACAAAGGCAGGCCCGTCGTGCCCATACTGCCCTTCCTGCAGAATTCGCCTATCCTGATTGGGTCCCCACCACTTCTGCAGAACCCGTACTTCCCCCATTCACTGCCCAACCCGGTATTCAGGTGGAAACAGCTGATTTTATGCCAATCGATTTTTATTTGCTGTTTTTCACGGAAGATCTCTATAGATCTATTGTGGACCAGAGTAATTTATATGCTGGTCAATTTATCGCCGCTAACCCCCAGTTGCCTAAAATTGCCAGAAATTGGAAACCAATTACGGTTTCCGAATTTAAGACCTTTCTGGGCCTTTCCCTCAACATGGGCACACATAAATTTCCGTCATTGCGTGCTTATTGGTCCACGCACCCAATTGACCACATGCCCGTGTTCTCTGCCTCCATGTCCAGGGCACGATACGAGCAGATTTTGCGGTTCATGCACTTCAACGACAATGAACTTTGTCGTCCACGTGGGGACCCTGAATACGACCGGCTCTATAAAATTCGGCCCCTCATAAACCACTTCAACGAACGTTTTGCAGCCTTGTTTACTCCCGATCAAGTTGTCTGCGTTGATGAGTCCCTGATTAAATTTTCTGGCCGCTTGTCTTTCAAGCAGTACCTTCCCAGCAAGCGTGCCAGATACGGGGTCAAGCTCTACAAGTTCTGTGACAGGGCAACAGGCTATGTAGTGAACTTTACGGTTTATGAGGGAAAAGACAGTCAGATTGAGTCGGTCAACTGCCCGGATTACATAGGGAGCGCTGGCAAGATAGTGTGGAACTTGGTGTCACCCTTATTCGGAAAGGGGTACCACTTGTATGTGGACAATTATTACACGAGCGTGCCACTGTTTAGTCACTTGTTTGATCATAAGATTGGAGCATGTGGCACCGTGCGACCTAATCGCCGGGGCATTCCCCAGCGGCTTGTAGATGCCCGTCTTAGGCTGGGGGAGAGAGCCTGCTTGAAGTGTAATAACTTGCTCGCTATGAAGTGGAGGGACAATAAGAATGTTTTCCTTCTTACCTCCCTTCATGCAGACACGACAGTCCAAATTCGTACGGCGACTGGTGTTGTGGAGAAACCCCTCTGTGTCCACGAATATAACCAAAATATGGGAGGGGTGGACCTCAACGACCAGTTGATGGCGCCGTATCTAATTGACCGTAAGGCGAGACGCTGGTACAAAAAAGTGTCTCTATCATTATTCCAATTGGCTTTGCTGAACGCTCATGTGCTATACAGAGCTTCAGGCGGGACGTTATCTCTTCTAAAATTCCAGAATGAGATAGTCACAGAACTCCTGTATCCAGGCGGTTCTGCACCTCACCATCCCCAACCAAATGCAGTAAGCCGGCTGCATGAGAGGCATTATTCGTATGTCCTCCCGAGTACCCCTACCCAAAGCCACCCCCAAAAAAGATGTCGTGTCTGTAGCAAGCGCGGATTTAGGCGTGACACCCGTAGTTTTTGTCCACTCTGTCCTGACAAGCCTGGTCTTTGCCAAGGTGAATGTTTTGAACGCTACCACTCAAAAGTGAAGTTTTAGCGTAGGGTACAGCATTTCACAGACTAGGACACACTTACACAGGGTCTCCCAAGATGCCATTACATTTTGAGAGACCCGAACCATTACAGTTGTAAAGTTACAAAAAAAAGTGTAAAAAAGAAAAAAAAAAACACAAAAAAAATATAAAATAAAAAAAACAAAAATAGTTGTCGTTTTATTGTTCTCTCTCTCTCTATTTTCTCTCTATTGTTCTGCTCTTTTTTACTGTATTCTATTCTGCAATGTTTTATCATGCTTGCTTTTCAGGTATGTAATTTTTTGTTTTCAGGTGCGCCATTCAACTGCAGCGCGGAATTATTTATCTTGACAGCAACAGCG
>CM055121.1:29600489-29777596 GCA_029206835.1 Rana muscosa | reverse complement strand
TCCGTTTGCAGACCCAACTTTTGTCCGATGAAAACAAAAAAAAAACACAAAAGTTTGTCCGATGGAGCATACACACGGTCGGATTGTTTGTCCAACTTGCTCAAAATGAAGTTTGTTGGCCAAAAGTCCGACCGTGTGTACGGGGCTTAAGTATGACTAAAAAATCCTATTTTTTCACACACTGTAAAAGACCAAGTATAAGGAAGAAAACGCTCCATAAACTGCTGTCTTCAAGCCATTCAGATACTGTATAAGAGCAGGCAATCTAGCGATTTCTTTTTTCCTATCTTCTTTAGCAGTGTGTTTGGTTCCTTCAGACTTTACAATGACGTCATCACAAACACCGACTTCCCAGTACACTTGCCAGCCAGCCTGCAAAACAACCAAATTGACCCTGTCTAACAATTTACGGTTAAAACGGAGGGGTTTGTTTGCACACATTTTCAAATACAGTAAATGCGCAAGTGGCAGTGCCCACGTCAAGGTTCCTCTGTTTACTGCAGTCCTAACTCCTATAATTTCCAGTCTACCAAATTAGAGCATGTATAACAGTGGATAGATTAGCCACTTAAGGACCAGGCCTATATTTCAAACTTGTTTACAAGTTAAAATAATTTTTAATTTTTTTTTGCTAGAAAATTACTTAGAACCCTGTTGTTTCCAGAGCAAAGGGATGCAGGATTTAGCAGCATTTAGCAAGTGGCGTAATATGGACTTTTTATAGATTCTAGCGGGGATAGTTGAGATATGTAGCAAAAAGAATGCCGGGTCATTAGGGATCTGAAAGTCCGTGAATTTTTGGGAGATCAGTCAGTTTAGGGCAAGCCCAAAAAATGTGTAAGATCGTCCCCTTGTCTTTCCAGCATCGCCAGCAATGGTCTGGGGTGTCGGGGAAGATGGTATGTAATCGACTGGGCGTTGGGTACCATCTTGTTAGTATTTTGAAATTGGTCTCCTGTTTTTTAGTGCACAGAGATGATTTAAGAGAGAATCTGATCACATTTTTTTTTTGGGATGCAGTGAGCGTGCAGTGGAGGTCGGTTTCCCATTTCGCTAGGCAAGGTAGTTGCAGTTGTTCCGGGGGGTGTATTTAGAAGTGCATATGTTTTGGAGAGGACTTGGGGTAATGAACCAGTTCCGGAGCAATATTCCTCGAAAAGAGGTTAGCTGACGGGTGAAGTTCTGGGGGTTGGGGGATAGAATGGAGGAAGTGATGCAGTTGTGCTGCATTCCAGAACGTGAGTTGAAAGGGGCCTGAAGGGTCCATCAGCCCTGCTATGGTAGGATACCTCCCCTCAATCACAAACCTGGAGGCATAATCATAGTTGGAATTATGTAGTGCTACGAAATCTGTGGGTGAGAGTCCCGGGGGGAAGCGGGGGTGTCCCAGGACCGGGGTCAGAGGTGACTCCTTTGTCATTAGGGAGGCTAGTAGAGTGGCCTGGGAACATTTGTCGCAATGTATTTCCTATCAGCGGGTGGGACTTTAGCTCTTGAGGGAGGGAGTCGCAGCACCATAATGCACTTTTTAGTGGGATTATGGCCTGGCTCTGTTCTATCTGCACCCAGAGTTTCGACTCGGAGTGGCGTCGCTAATCGATGACTCTTCCAAGGTGGATTGCCTGGTAATACCTACGGATATCAGGCAGTGCTAGGCCACCAAATTGTTTCGGGAGGGATAGTTGATTGCGGGGAGTACAAGGTTTTTTGTTCGCCCAGATAAAGCGAGTGAATAACGTTTGAACCTGTTTAAAATAAGAGGAGGGAATCCTAACAGGCAGGGCTTGGAATAGGTATAGTTATTTTGGTAGAATCATCATTTTTAACAGGTTGCACCTTCCAAACCATGAGTGCAGGCCTTTATGCCATTTGTCTAATAACAGCCTGGTCTTATGCCCTGTACACACGACCTGATTTTCCGATGGAAAAAGTCAGACGGGCTCTTTTTCATCGGATATTCCGACCGTGTGTATGCCCCATCTGATTTTTTCCTTCGGAAATTCCGATGGACTTAGAGAACATGTTCTCTTTTTTTCCGACGGACAAAAATTTCTATCGGAAAATCCGTTCATCTGTATGCAATTCCGACGGACTAAAAACCATGCATGCTCAGAATCGAGCATAAGAGCCAAACTGCCTATTGAACTTCATTTATCTCGGCTCGTCGTACGTGTTGTACGTCACCGCGTTTTTGACGGTCGGATTTTAGTGTGACCGTGTGTATGCAAGACAGCTTGAGTGGAATTCCGTCGGAACTCTGTCGGACAAACCGTCGGACTTTATTCCGACAGACAATACGGTCGTGTGTACAGGGCATTAGTCAGCAGTGGTGGGTAATTGTGTTCGTAGATATGGGAAAGATCAGATGGGATATATGTACCAAGGTATTTCAATGCGGACGTCGTCCATTTGAAATGGAAGTTAGATTGTATCATTGAGAGGGTATGTGGCGGCAATGCTATTCCCATCGCCTCCGATTTGGAGAAATTGATCTTTAAAAATTGGAGAATGATCCATAAATATAAATTCCTCTAAGGAGGTTTGGCAGTGTTATCTCTGGGTTTAATGAGAAGAGCAGGTCATCGGCATAGGTGGAGATTTTATGCTGGGCGCCACCGACTGGTAAGCTCTGTATATCTGGATTCGATCTGATTGTGGATAAAAAAAGGTTCTAATGAAAGGGCAAATAGGAGAGGGGATAAAGGATATCCCTGCCCCGTCCCATTCTTTCATTCTTTATTGAAAAGGGGTCAGAGAGAACTCCGTTCACTTTCACTTGGGCTGTCGGGTTGGAGTAGATCTTGGCTATCCGATCAAGCATAAACACCCCCCCCCCAGGCCAATATGTCAAAGTACCGAGACCATGAATGTCCAATTCACCCGGTCGAATGCCTTTTCGGCGTCCGTGTTTAAGAAGACACATGGGGTGTTCGTGGACCTTGCTAAATGTAAGAGATTTAGCACTTTGGTCGTACTGTCCCTTGCTTCTCTGGAGGGGATGAAGCCAACCTGATCGAGATGAATTAGTTTCTGGAGGTGTTGTGCCAATCGGGTAGCCAAGATCTTAGTGAACAATTTAAGGTCCACATTTAGGAGTGAAATTGGTCTGTAGCTACCACAGGATGTGGGATCTTTCCCTTCCTTGTGGATCACTGAAATGTGGGCCCTCAAGGTGTCTCTGGGGAGATTTGTTTCAGAGTAAACCGCATTGAACAGTGTGACCAGGTGTGGGCCTAATATCGGGAGGAGTGTCTTGTAATACTGTATAGTAAAGCCATCAGGGCCCAGGACTTTCCCCGGTTTCATCGCTCTTATAGCTTGTTGGAGTTCTAGGGTGATTGGGGAGTCCAATTCTTCCCGGATTTCAGGAGAGAGGGAGGGAAACTATTTCTCCATTTCTGCTTGATTTGATTGTACATGTGGTAGGTTATAGAGATGTGAATAAAAATCTTTGAATTCTTAAGGCGTCAGTATACCAAGACATTTTGGACAATTTAGAGCTCCCAACTTCGTGGGAACTATTTGGGGACACCACCTGTATGAGAGTGTCCCTACTCTGGATGAAGGAGCACAGGGGGCACCTTTGGGTGGCAGCATTGTCAGTCTATGGGAAGGGGAGTATTCAGTGTATTAGTAGATTAAGCTACACTAACTATTTGAAGCCAGCTCACACCGCGTTTACACAAGCAGTTACAGTAATATTTTTTTTTATCCTTTTGGGATAAAGGTTTTACATGAATAAATAAAAGCTTATTACTGTAAGCACCTTTTGTCAGTGACCAATGGTTTGTCTCAACAAGCTAACTGCAACATCTACAGGAAAACTTGTTCTGTCGAAAAACAACAAGTTTACTGGCTGGCTCACCAGATGAAAATAAGGGGGAAAAAGTCACAAAAAAATATATAATTCATGTTTGATTTGGGGGTTATTAGTGCTTTAAAGGCATTGTACACTTTAACATGTTTTTGTTCTTTAAACTAGGTATTGGGCTTCATGTACACTTAGGGTTGCCACCTTTTTGTCAAGCCAAACCCGAACACTTCAGCAGCGCACGCCAATTTATTTATTTTTTGTAGTACATTCAATGTATTACCTCTGTACAAAGCAATGCACAGCAATTTTGTGATTAAATAACATTTCTAATCATATAGAGTTAATTACAGGAGTTCCCCTTTACATCAGAGTCAACATAGTTCCCCTTCTACATCTGAATACACAGAGTTTCCCTTTATATCTGAATCTGCAGGAGAGGTGTGCGGAGGGTATGATGGGGGCAGTACTTACAGGAGAAGAGTACAGAGGGGGGGATATGGGGGCAGTATGTACAGGAGAGGAGTGTAGTGGGTATGATGGGGGCAGTATGTACAGGAGAGGAGCGTGGAGGGTATGATGGTGGCAGTCTGTACAGGAGAGTAGTGTGGAGGGTATGATGGGGCAGTATGTACAGGAGAGGTGTGCAGAGGGTATGATGGGGCAGTATGTACAGGAGAGGAGTGCAGAGGGTATGATGGGGGCAGTGTGTACAGGAGAGGAGTGCAGAGGGTATGATGGGGGCAGTATGTACAGGAGAGGAGTGCAGAGGGTATGATGGGGGCAGTATGTGCAGGAGAGGAGTGTAGTGGGTATGATGGGGGCAGTACGTACAGGAGAGGAGTGTGGTGGGTATGATGGGGGCAGTACGTACAGGAGAGGAGTGTGGTGGGTATGATGGGGACAGTACGTACAGGAGAGGAGTGTAGTGGGTATGATGGGGGCAGTACGTACAGGAGAGGAGTGTGGTGGGTATGATGGGGGCAGTACGTACAGGAGAGGAGTGTGGTGGGTATGATGGGGGCAGTACGTACAGGAGAGGAGTGTGGTGGGTATTATGGGGGCAAAATGTACAGGAGAGGACTGTGGTGGGTATTATGGGGGCAAAATGTACAGGAGAGTAGTGTGGAGGGTATGATGGGGGCAGTATGTACAGGAGAGGACTGTGGAGGGTATGATGGGGCAGTATGTACAGGAGAGGACTGTGGTGGGTATGATGGGGGCAGTATGTACAGGAGAGGACTGTGGTGGGTATGATGGGGGCAGTATGTACAGGAGAGGACTGTGGTGGGTATGATGGGGGCAGTATGTACAGGAGAGGAATGTGGAGGGAGTGATGTCGGGAAGATAAGGAAGGAAAGTGACCATGGAATGATGTCCCTCAGCTGGGGGGGGGGGTAGGAAGCAGCTCTGAGTGATGTCTGTATGAAGTGGTCTGGGGGTGATACAAGCTGGGGGGAGTGGGGGGCTGAGAAGTGGTCAGATATCGATCTCTATAATGAAAAAAAAAGCTCATCTACTACTATATACAACAATACTGCTCAATGAAAACTATCTGGTATAAGAAGTACATATCTATATATTGTAAGCCAGCTCCCAGCACTCTGTATACCTGGATGATGTGAAGTTAATGGATGACCATTCATGTAACACTGTGTTATCCAAGCTCTGATGCCGCGTACACACGATCATTATTCACGGCGGTTAAAAAACCGCCGTGAATAATGACATTTTAAACAAGGGAACAGCTTGTTCCCCACACACGGTCATTTTTCTCGTCATTTTTTAAAATGACGAGAAAAATGATCGTCTATGGGCTCCGCGGCAGTGTTTCCCTATGGGAAACACTGCCGCGGAAGAAATGTCAGGAAAAACGACGAGAAAAATTAGAACATGTTCTAATTTTTCTCGTCGTTTTTAATGCCGTTTTTCACATCGTGAAAAATGACAAAAAGACCACACACTGTCGTTTTTCTTGTTGAAAACAAAAAATTTCATTTTTCACAACGTGAAAAATGATCGTGTGTACGCGGCATGAGTCTGTACAACCACATACACACACTGGTTACATGACTGGTCATAAATGACTTCACATTATCTGGACTGAGCATTTGGGGATGTTTGTACAGAAGTGTGTTCAGGCCTGGGAGATACACTGTCAGCTGTGATCCTGCAGACTCCTCACCCCCACACACTCACTATCTCTTCCGATTCTAATGTCCCCTTAACCCTTCACTGCATCAGCAAAACAAATCCTCCTGAAAGTTTACAGCTTTCCACCCACAGAGACTTGTCACAAACAAAACTCAACTCACCTCTCCGTGCATGCAGTGAAAACAGCGCCATCCCGACAGTAGTTCCAGTGAGCTCCGCCTCCCGATTCTTTTACTACACCGCACTAGTGATTGGGGGGAGGGGGGGTGTTTCAGTCAGAGATCAGAGAGACCCTGCCTACAGGAGACTAGAGGGGGGGGGAGACAGAAAGGAGCTTTGGATCCTCAACACACACCACAGGCAGTGTATTTAGAGGAAATGCCTCTTCTGCGGTCTCCACAGTGGCAGGTGTTTTAATGTTCCCCCCTGCACAAATGGTCTATCCCTGGTCTGCGGAGACCAGTCACCAGCTAGCCTCCACTGGGCCAATCACAGACCGCTTGCACAGACGTCACATGACCCATGCAGCCAATCTCGCACAGGCTGATGTGACAGTGAGTGTGTAATGGCGGCGAACACGGCAATCTCTAGATGTTGCGGTTATGTGCCCGGGTTTCAGGCTGCTTGAAAACCGGGCACATGTGTCCAAACCCGTACTGTCCGGGTCAAAACCGGACAGGTGGCAACCCTATGTACACTTGAGCAGCATTTGTCGTAGGAAAACGCGGTCAAATGTTCCTACCCTGAACGTGATTCTTTTGGGTTCAGGAGAGGGAGGTTGAACCTCCCCTAACCGCAGTAGTTCATGAACTCTACTAAAAGCTTATGTGTACATTGGCACATAGACTTTCATGGAGTTAAGTTTAGGAGCTTTGGCAAGAAAAGCCAAAAGCTCCTAAACTCAAGTTTAGGAGCTGCAAGTGTACATGAAGTGTAGTTAAATTCCATCTGTCATTTGTTTGTCTTACCTTGTAAGGCTAAATGTACACTAGACTACCCTGATCGTGGCCACGGCAAAACGCAAAATGTGGAAAAAATGTAAACCACGTTTTTGCCGTGATTTGCGTCTTCCGGCGGTCAAAACTTTCCTATTCTAATCACAATTCTTCCGCGTTAGAGAGGGAGGTTTAACCCCAAGAAACATGGTAGCTCCTAAACTCTGCTAAAAGCCTACAGTATGTGTACACATAGGGGTTGATTTACTAAAGGCAAAAAGACTGTGCACCTTGCAAGTGCAGTTGCAATTTATTTCCCCAGTGCTCAGTGAAGTTGGTGAAGATTTGGTGATTTCCATCATCCATCATGTGCAAGCAAAAATACTTTTTATTATTATTATTTTCCTTGCAGCTGATTGGGGGGAATTCTTCACAAGGTGAAGCTTTACCACAAAACATTTACTAAGGAAAATTAGTTCAACTGCATTGCAAAGTGCACATTCTATGTGCATTTAGTAAATCAACCCCACTGGCTTTTATGGAGTTAAAGCGGTTGTATATCCAAAATTTTTACTTTTACCTACAGGTAAGCCTATAATAAGGCTTACCTGTAGGTAAAAAGAATATCTCCTAAACCTGTACGGTTTAGGAGATATTCCCCTCGCAATGAGCCACTGACTGCAGCGGCGCATGCGCAGCGGGGATTATCGGCTAAAGCCCGGCAGCCGCCGGACCTTGCTGACGCGCGGGAGTGACGACATCGCCGCTCCAGCCACTCGCAGCGCTGGAGCGGCGATACCTGGAAGACACGCCGAGGCAATATGACATCTACCTCGGCGTGGACCAGGTAAGTTCCCGATGCCTCGTTCTAAGGTAAGTATTTCATAATGAGCTAGTATGCGGTGCATACTAGCTCATTATGCAGTTTGCCTTTCAGGTATGGGAAAAAAAATAAAAAATCAGCAGCAGGTATACACCCGCTTTAAGTTTAGGATCTCTGGCAAAAAACTGTGGCCGCAGTTTGTAGTGTCATGGCTGATCCCCTATGTACATATAATTCATTCACTTAGCTTGTCCTTATTCGCCAATGGCACACGCAACATTTTGTTCAGGATCGTTCAGCGTCCAATCAATGTTTTGCCATCTCTCTGTGTTGCATCACAAATGTGGGAGTGCTAATGTGATGGAAACATAGTTACATAGAAGGTGATGTTGAAAAAAATACATAACGTGTTATTATAGGTCAGTATTACATTGTATATCCCTGTATGTTGTGGTCGTTCAGGTGCTTATCTAATCGTTTTTTGAAACCATCGATGCTCCCCGCTGAAACCACCACCTGTGAAATGGAATTCCACATCCTTGCCGCTCTTACAGTAAAGAACCCTCTACACTGTTTAAGGTGAAACCCCTTTTCTTTTAATTTTAATGTGTGTCTTGTTAAACTCCCTTCCGCAAAAAAGCTTTATCCCTATTGTGGGGTCACCAGAATGGTAGTTGTAAATTTAAATCATATCCCCTCTCAAGTGTCTCTTCTCCAGAGAGAATAAGTTCAGTGCTTGCAACCTTTCCTCATAACTAATATATCCTCCAGACTTGTATTAGCTGTGTTGCCCTTCTTTGTACTCTCTCTCCATTTCCAGTACATTCTTCCTGAGGACTGGTGCCCAGAACTGGACAGCATACTCCAGGTGCGGCCGGACCAGAGAGAATTATCGTTTTATCCCTGGAGTTAATCCCCTTTTTAATGCATGCCAATATTCTGTTTGCTTTGTTAACAGCAGCTTGGCATTGCATGCCATTGCTGAGCCTATCATCTACTAGGACCCCCCAGGTCCCTTTCCATCCTAGATTCCCCCAGAGGTTCTCCCCCCAGTGTATAGATTGCATTTATATTTTTGCCACCCAAATGCATTCTTTTACATTTTAATACATTAAACCTCATTTGCCATGTAGTTGTCCACCCCATTAATTTGTTCAGATCTTTTTGCAAGGTTTCCACATCCTGCGGAGAAGTTATTGCCCTGCTTGGCTTAGTATTGTCCGCAAATACAGAGATTGAACTGTTTACCCCATCCTCTAGGTCGTTTATGAACAAATTAAACAGGATTGGTCCCAGCACAGAACCCTGGGGGACCCCACTACCCACCCCTGACTATTCCGAGTACTCCCCATTTATCACCACCCTCTGAACTCGGCCTTGTAGTCAGTTTTCAATCCATGTACTCACTCTGTGGTCCATGCCAACGGACCTTACTTTGTACAGTAAACGTTTATGGGGAACTGTATCAAATGCTTTTGCAAAATCCAGATACACCACATCTACGGGCCTTCCTTTATCTAGATGGCAACTCACCTCCTCATAGAAGTTTATAAGATTGGTTTGGCAAGAACGATTCTTTATGAATCCATGCTTCCCTTAGTTGCTCTGCCTGCTTATACCAGTTTCAGATCTAATTAGAACAGAGATCGTGGTATATATAGTTAGGTAGGTACAAGCCAACAAATGACACAATGAAACTGCATTGCCAATGCACAATCTTATGCAAGTGAAAACACAAGGTGCAGATGGGAAGGTTTATAATACCTTTAACGACAGAAAGGAGGAGCCAGGAGCACCAATGGGGTACCTGCGAAAAGGAGTTTCGGGGCTGCTCTGTGCAATTCCTTTTGCACAGAGCAGGTTAGTATAGAGATGTTTTATTAATTTTTTTCCTTTTCCTTTTACAATAACTTTAATCTCTTTATGACCGTATACCTTACATATACGGCGGCAAGATGGCTCTGCTGTGCCAGATCTCGTACTACTTATACATGAGGCAACCTGGCTGTGCTGTGATTATACACAGTAGATGTCGATCAGCAGGTGCCAGCCTATGGATGAACTCTGGCACCCGCTGATCATCTGGAAAACACAGGAAAGGGCTCTGTCTATGTAAACAAGGCAGAGCTCTGTCCTGTCAGCAGGGAAGTAATAGATTTTCTTTCCCTGCAAAGCAGGAAATAAAATACATTACTTCCCTTAGTAAAGGTATCACACACAGTACACCAAAATACTGGTTAGGCACACATTTAACCCTTTGATTGCCCTAGATTTTTAACCCCCTCCCAGCCAGTGTCTTTGTACAGTGACTGCATATTTTTAGCCCCGATCACTGTATTCGTGTCACTGGTTCCCACAAAGTGTCAAAAGTTTTAGATTGTCCACCGCAATATCGCACTTTAAGTCTCTGATTTAAGTCTCGCCGTCATTACTAGTAAGAAATAAACAAAACTTCCAGTATATGTATCATAGTTTTGTAAACGCTATAACTTTTCCCTGAATTAATCAATTTATACGCTTATTGGGATTTTTTATTACCAAAAATATGTAGCAGAATAAATATCGTCCAAAATGTATGAAGACATTTTTATTTTTATTTTGTCCATGGACGGACACAGCTCCTTATAATTCTTGACTTGTGGGTTATGTTCCTGTCTATTAGACCCCTTTCACACTGGGGCGGGCAGGTGCGGTGGCGGTATAGCAGCGCGATTTTCAGCGCTGCTATACTGTCGTTCTTACCGCGGTATGCGGTCGCTAGGGGGGTTAATTTAACCCCCGCTAGCGGCCGAAAAAGGGTTAATACTGCCCGCAAACCGCGGCTATTGCCGCGGTTTGCGGGCGGTATTACCGCGCTGTCCCATTGATTTCAATGGGAGACCGCGGTAAAGGAGCGGTGAACACACCGCTCCTTTACCGCTGTAAAGAAGCGGCTAGCAGGACTTTTGGAGCGTTCCTGCTAGCGCACCGCTTCAGTGTGAAAGCCTTCGGGCTTTCACATTGAAGGCACAGGGCAGGATTTTTTCATGCGGTATAACAGCGCTATTATTAGCGCTAAACCGCATGAAAAACGCCCCAGTGTGAAAGGGGCCTTAGCAGAGGACTAGGCAGACATGTTAGACATTTAAAACATGTAACTTTAGCAAAGCTAAACAGTCCCTCTGGTCATAACCCCTCACACTGCCTCAGCAGCTCAGCTCAGTTTTTTTCTGCCTAGTAGAGGAGAAGGACCTGGCTCCCTTTGGGCCCAGGGTCCTGAAGAAATTTTTTATGATTTTATTTTAAGAAATCTTCTATCAACTGCCGGCTGGGTAATATAGATCCTTGTAGTCCCCCCAGTCCGGCCATTGAGCGTGAGCAGACCTTAGCTACGTGCGGGGTCGGCCACAACATACCCCGTGGCTCCAGGGGTGGCCGGTGAGCTATATGCTCTGGGGTTCACATATGACTGGGCTGCTTGCTGTCACAGTGGACCGGGCCAACAGCTACTCCGTACTGCTCGGATGTAGGTCTGTCAGGAACGCACCAGCCATTTTCTTGTGGCCATGCTGCTGCTGTATGTAATGTAGCTGGCGGCCGCTTGGCACCGTTTTTTTCGAAACTATGGTGCCATTTTCTTTTGGCCACGCTGCTGCTGTATGTAATACAGCTGGTGGCCATTTTGTTGTGGCCGCACTTGGCGCAGTTACTACCGGCGCCCATTTTCTGGAAGCTCAAGCTCCTTTTTTATCTGAGGCATATGGCGGCCATATTTGTGTGGGTTTTCCACAGGTTTTGGCCTCTAGTGCTGGAATGGCCTTCTGAACAGCGCGGACAGCGCAGTTCACCCCTGAGACACCCAGATACACACTGTGCAGTGTGGGAGAGCAGACCGCGGTGCAGCTAGGAGGGTGGGCCTCTTTTTTAAGGTACCTTGTACTTAACTGTAGCCCATGAGGCGGTTCAAGGTGTGGGTCAGCATGGAGCCTGAAGCTGTTTCTTCCCCAGTCATTGGTGGCAACCGGTGCCCCTGCTCCTGAGCCCTAAGGACGCTTTGTTGGCGGTCCTGGAACCATTGTTGCCAATATGGAAGCGGAGCGTGGCGCAGGGGGGTTTTAAAAAGGCCCCCTTTCCCCCGCCATATTCTGGGGATGGCTCTGTCTCAGACTCAGGCCTGGCTGTGGCACAGGGCCCCTGCTCTGACGGGGCAGGGTCTGCTGACCAGGACCGTTCGGACAGTATGGGGGTCTCCATGTCCGTGTCCACGCAGGTCAATAATGCTGGGGCATCTACTGAAGTCCCTTCTGGGTTCCTCAAGCCGGCCTGCACTGAAAGGTTTTTCCTTATGGACTTAAGGGGCGGATTCCAGCCTTGGCTGTTTTCTTACAACGACCTTTAGCTCTTTCACTGGTGAGTACGTTTGCGCAGGGGGTCCGACATGTGGGCATCTGTCAATGCTTGCTACCCAGGTTGAACATGTATTTCTCTCTCTCTCTCTCTATATATATATGTGTGTATAAATACATATATATACATATACAAACTAAGAATCCATTTTTAATGCAATAGTTTACCATGAATGTGTAAGGGTATATAGTAGTGTGCAGAGGGTTAGTTCAGAACTTTCAGTGTTAAAGGGGGGTTCCACCCGTGATTTTTTATTTTTTTTAAAGTCCGCAGCTACAAACTCTGTAGCTGCTGACTTTTAATAAGGACACTTGCCGATCCCTCGATCCTGCCAGCTCCCGGCGCCACCATCCTCAGTAAGGGAAACAGGCAGTGAAGCCGTGTGGCTTCACTGCCCTTTTCCTACTGCGCATGCGCGATTCTCGCGGCTCTTTGTGAATGGGCCGGCTGCTCTCTGGGATACACACAGTTCCCAGAAGGCAGTGCACCCCATTCACAAGAAGACACCGAGTGTAGGACGAGGAAGAAGATCCACCGCGGAGGATGAAGAGGCAGATTAGGGACTTCCGCATAGCAACTGCTATTTCTGGTAAGTAAAAAAAAAATTTTTTTTATTTATTTGTAGATTTTTGGTGTAAAAAATTTTCAGGGTGGAACTCCACTTTAACTTACATATATCATGTATATTATGTGATATATGTAAGTTTTTTTACTTTAAGCACATATCTGTGACAAGACCTGAGTCTGTAGCTCTCCTTACACCATGTATGTTTTACTATATGTTCATTAAAATATGCTTACTAAACTAGAACAAAAGGGGAAACATTTTTTTTATATTGGATAGAGAAGGGTAGGTTATAAACTTTGTCAGGTTTTTTTCTTTTACCCTCTGTGTCCCATTAGGGATATTTTTTCTTTACCTGTCCCATAGCCAAAACAGGAAATGCGAGGAAATCCCTACAATATGACGGAATCACTTGTCAGCAAAACTAGTGTCCATATTGGAAAATTCTCCCTCTATTACTTTTTTGGATAGAACCCAAAATGTGGGATTTTCCTTTACTCTTACATTTGATAATTGTAAACATGACCCAGTAGGGAATGTGAATCTTCCTAACGGGAGCACAGACTATACACTATTGGTGTTCTAATCCCTCTCCACTCTATCCAATCCTAAAAAAAAAAGTTTTGCTTTGGCTTCAGTTATACATTGAGTGTCTCTTCTAAAGTGAGTTTTTAACGTTTTTAATGACTGTATGTAATACTATACATTGAGCAAGCGCCACGTTTCTTGTGATAAATCCTCAAACACAATATAAAATGCAAATGTGATAATACTTGTGCAATTATACACAAATAAACATTTTCTTCACACACCATAAAGTGCAACAATAATAAAGTGACAACGCAGTAAAAACATGTGATAAATGTGCCTAATCTTAAAGTTCATAAATAAAGTGCTTGTGCAGAAAATTTAATCCAGTAAATCCAAATGCTTACACCATCCGTAGTGCGCCAGGGATTTGCCCCAGCCTCTCACATTAGACGAAGACCCCTACAGGTCTAGTGAAGCCTCTGTATAACCGTGACTCCAAGCTCTAAGGCAGTAAAATGTAAAAGTCAAGTTAAGAAGTCACGTGATCTGTGACGCAACGCGGTGGGGGGAACCGGGTGACGTCACTTCCGGTCGCGGCCGAGACTGTAAGTCCTGTTTTTTGTTAAGCTGAACATCGCTATTTTAAACTGTACATTTGCTCCTTTGTTTAATAAATATTACATTGGATTACTGCACCATGGAGAACTTTTTTTGTTGCCTGTGAACTGCATATGGTGGGAAGTGAGAACCTCTAAAGAGATTATCAGCACCAGTGGGAGCCTTATTGTCTATCTGGCTGGATGTCATTGGAGAAAAGTTAACAGAGCAGGTAAGTATGACATGTTTATTATTTAAAGGAAAACCAACAAGACTTTAGTATCACTTTAACCATAGGGTACAAGTGTCACTGAAGATCCATAGATGGTAAACATACCTGCTTGCAGATGCAAAGACCCTCAAATCACTGTGTCAGGTAAACATACCGTATGCTGTAATTGTTGTAGATTATCACAATATTTTATTTGGTAAACTGCAGGAGGTGCCATACCCAAATTGTGTAGTATTACTCGTCATTCATTTCATATGCTTACGACATGTTATCAAGCCAGGATTCATGCATCCAAAAGCATAAAAAAATTCCGCTATGTGTCCTCCATGTTTCTTATCAGCACAAGTTGTTGTTGTTGCCCATGTGTACTGGTCCTGTTGTGTGATTTTTGTTATAACTTATGGTACAAATCACTCTGGAGGCTGCTAAAACCCAAAGAGCTTGAAGCTGGCAATACACGTATCAGTTTTTTTTTGATCAGTCCGTGGGCTGATCAAAAAAACTGAACAGATTCCCTCATCCACACATTTGAGGTGGATGAAGGAATCCTCCCTGCTGTGCCATTGTATTCTGACAATGAAGACTCTCCCAATGTCAATGTTCACTGATAGGGATGAGCTTCGTGTTCGAGTCAAACATACGTTCGACTCGAACATCGGCTGTTCGATTGTTCGACGAAGATCGAACGATTTGGGCCGTTCGCGCCAAATTCGAGTGACGCGAACGGCCCACAATGCACTACGCCATCGCAGTGTCATCCAGGCGCTGTGATTGGCCAAGCATGCACTGTGACCCCGCATGCTTGGCCAATCACAGCGCCGGCAGCGAGGAGAGCAATGATTGGCCACAGGCAGGATGCCTGTGGCCAATTATTGCTGAGGGTGTTTAGTACACGCCCCACACTATAAAAGGCCGCCAGCACGGCGGCCTAGTGTAGTGTGTTCCGGAGCAGGGAAAGAGCAGCATAGGCAGGGACAGTGACATTTATTTCTTTCTTGCTTAACCTGGATTCCTTTAGTTTAGGGAAAGAGAAGGATAGGTAGGGAGAGTGTCAGTGTGTTTTGTGCTTGTGCTATAGTGTGCTTTAAAAAAACATTTTTTCTAGGGACAGAAAACTCTAGGTAGGGAGAGTGTCAGTTTCTTTCACTGTGCAAGTCCTTGTTTCTAGGGACAGGGAAGGACAGTGAGTGAATTCTTCTTGTGCTATAGTGTGCTTTAAAAAAACATTTTTTCTAGGGACAGAAAACTCTAGGTAGGGAGAGTGTCAGTTTCTTTCACTGTGCAAGTCCTTGTTTCTAGGGACAGGGAAGGACAGTGAGTGAATTCTCCTTGTGCTATAGTGTGCTTAAAAAAAACATTTTTTTCTAGGGACAGAAAACTCTAGGTAGGGAGAGTGTCAGTTTCTTTCACTGTGCAAGTCCTTGTTTCTAGGGACAGGGAAGGACAGTGAGTGAATTCTTCTTGTGCTATAGTGTGCTTTAAAAAAACATTTTTTCTAGGGACAGAAAACTCTAGGTAGGGAGAGTGTCAGTTTCTTTCACTGTGCAAGTCCTTGTTTCTAGGGACAGGGAAGGACAGTGAGTGAATTCTCCTTGTGCTATAGTGTGCTTAAAAAAAACATTTTTTCTAGGGACAGAAAACTCTAGGTAGGGAGAGTGTCAGTTTCTTTCACTGTGCAAGTCCTTGTTTCTAGGGACAGGGAAGGACAGTGAGTGAATACTCCTTGTGCTATAGTGTGCTTAAAAAAAACATTTTTTCTAGGGACAGAAAACTCTAGGTAGGGAGAGTGTCAGTTTCTTTCACTGTGCAAGTCCTTGTTTCTAGGGACAGGGAAGGACAGTGAGTGAATTCTCCTTGTGCTATAGTGTGCTTAAAAAAAACATTTTTTCTAGGGACAGAAAACTCTAGGTAGGGAGAGTGTCAGTTTCTTTCACTGTGCAAGTCCTTGTTTCTAGGGACAGGGAAGGACAGTGAGTGAATTCTCCTTGTGCTATAGTGTGCTTAAAAAAACATTTTTTCTAGGGACAGAAAACTCTAGGTAGGGAGAGTGTCAGTTTCTTTCACTGTGCAAGTCCTTGTTTCTAGGGACAGGGAAGGACAGTGAGTGAATTCTCCTTGTGCTATAGTGTGCTTAAAAAAAACATTTTTTCTAGGGACAGAAAACTCTAGGTAGGGAGAGTGTCAGTTTCTTTCACTGTGCAAGTCCTTGTTTCTAGGGACAGGGAAGGAAAGTGAGGGGAATTCTCCTTGTGCTATAGTGTGCTAAAGCATTCCTCATCAACCATCTTTGAAATCCTTGTTTTTTGGACAGTCAGGGAAATTGTCGTTGTGCTATTCTGTGCAAAAGCAATCATCCTCAACCATATTTAGAAATCCTTAAGTAAAGGGACAGAGAAGGACACCTGAAGGTAGCCCTTATTGCTTTTTTCCCATCTCCCTGCAGGCCATCTATTAGAATGTCTGGAAGGCAAACAAGGAGAGGCAGACAGTCAGGAGGCAATAAAAGAGGGCAAGCAGGCTCTGTGTCTGGGGGCAACAGTGCTGGTCGTGGACGCGGTGCATTGTCATCAGCACATGGCCATGGGACACGCTTGTCCTTCTTTTCGGCAGCTGGACATGTTGAGCCACATCATGCCGAAGACTTGGTAGAGTGGATGACCAAGCCCTCCTCCTCCTCCTCATCCTCTCTCACCCAGGCTCAGGGTACTGGCAAAGCAGCTGCCAAAGCGTCCTCTTCCCTGGTATCAATGTCAGACTCATCATCAGTCACTCCTTCCCTAGACCCACCATGTCCTCCTCCTGAGGAGTCCCCCGAACTGTTTGAGCACAGTGTTGGGTACATGCTCCAGGAGGATGCCCAGCGTTTCGAAGGGTCTGATGATGAAACCCAGCTACAGGAAGGCAGTAGGGTGAGAGCAGACAGAGGGGATGCTCAAGAAGGACACCAATCTGGCAGTCATGTTCCAGCAGCTGCAGCATACTGCCAGATTGGCTCCAGTGATGAGGAGGGAGGGGATGATGAGGTCACTGACTCCACGTGGGTGCCTAATAGGAGAGAGGAGGAGGAGGAGGATGAGGAGGAGGCACATCTCCAACGAGGCAGGATGCCCTTTGGTGGCCAGCGTAAGGGCAGTACACCGACGGAATCACACCGCAGAGCTCCGCCTGTGCAGGGCGCTGTCTCTGCCCGTCATTCAAAAAGTTCCTTGGTGTGGGCCTTTTTTGAGGCTAGTGCATCAGATCGCACAGCTGCTGTTTGCAACATATGTCTCAAGCGTATATCGCGTGGCCAAAACATCAGCCGCTTGGGTACCACATGCCTGACCAGACATATGTTGACCTGCCATGCAGCTCGTTGGCAAGCCTACCTCAAAGACCCACACCAAAGAACAAAGCGGACCTCTCCTTGCACCGCATCAGCTGGGATCTCCAACCCCACTATAACTTCAGTCCTCTCTGAAACATGCACTGAGAGGAATGAAGGTGTAGAATTAGGTGTGTCACAGCCAAGTACTTGCGGCCACTCTGCTAGCAGTACACCGACGTCCGATTCTAGCAGGCAAATTTCCCTGCCCCAGCTGCTGGACCGTCGAAAGAAGTTCACTCCCAGCCATCCACATGCCCAGCGGTTGAATGCTAGCTTGGCTAAATTGCTAGCGCTTCAACTGCTGCCTTTTCAGTTGGTAGACTCGGCCCCCTTCCGTGAGTTTGTGCAATGTGCGGTTCCTCAGTGGCAGGTTCCCAAACGCCACTTTTTCTCACGGAAGGCTATTCCGGCTCTCTACCGGCATGTGGAAGGCAATGTCTTGGCCTCGCTGGACAGGGCGGTCAGCGGTAAGGTGCATATTACCGCTGACTCATGGTCCAGCAGGCATGGACAGGGACGTTACCTTTCTTTCACGGCCCATTGGGTCACTCTTTTGGCAGCTGGGAAGGATGCAGGACAAGGCGCAGTAGTGTTGGAGGTTGTCCCACCGCCACGCCTCCAAAATGCTACTACTGGTTGTGACACACCTCTCTCCTCCACCCCCTCCTCTTCTTCTTCCTCCATGGCCTCTTCCTGTGGTTTGTCCTATGAACCAGCGGTGCTCCGTAGCCGTTCACGGGGCTACGCAAGTACGCAGGCAAAAAGATGCCATGCCGTGCTTGCGCTGGTGTGTTTGGGGGACAGAAGCCACACTGGGGCAGATGTCCTGTCTGCTCTGCAGGGCCAGGCCGAGAGGTGGTTGACGCCACGCCAGCTTAAGCCAGGAATGGTGGTTTGCGACAATGGCACCAACCTCCTCTCCGCCCTTCGACAGGGACAACTGACCCATGTGCCCTGTGTGGCTCACGTCCTTAACCTGGTGGTGCAGCGGTTCTTGGGCAGGTACCCGGGCTTACAGGATGTCCTGAGGCAGGCCAGGAAAGTCTGTGTGCATTTCCGCAGATCTTATAATGCCAGTGCTCGCCTGGCTGAGCTGCAAAAGGAGTTGAACCTGCCCAAGAACCGCCTTATATGTGACATGCCCACCAGGTGGAACTCAACGTTGGCCATGCTGCAGCGGCTGCACACGCAGCAGAGGGCCATCAATGAGTACCTGTGCGACTACGGCACCAGGACAGGGTCAGGGGAGCTTGGTTTTTTTTCTCCACGCCAGTGGGGCATGATCAGGGATGCATGCACTGTCCTGGCACCATTTGAGGAGGCCACGAGGATGGTGAGCAGTGACAGTGCATGCATCAGTGACACTGTACCTCTTGTCCACCTGTTGGAGCACACGCTGCGTGGAATAATGGACAGGGCACTTGAGGCAGAACAGAGGCAGGAAGAGGAGGACTTCCTTGCCTCTCAAGGCCCCCTTTACCCAGACAGTGTTCCTTCTGTCCCACCCATCGCACAGGAAGAGGAGGAGGAGGAGGATTGTGTCAGCATGGAGGTGGAGGCTGGCACTCAGCATCATCAGCAGCAGTCTTTTAGGGATGATTTACAGTCCCAAGAAACCAGTGGACTTGTACGTGGCTGGGAGGAGGTGACTGCGGATCATGTCGTCCTTAGTGACCCAGAGGACTCCGGAGCAAATGCCTCAGCAAACCTACGCTGCATGGCCTCCCTGATCCTGCAAAGTCTGCGGAAGGATCCTCGTATTCTTCGGATCAAGGAGAGGGACCATTACTGGCTGGCCACTCTCCTTGATCCACGGTACAAGGGTAAGGTTGCGGACCTTATGTTACCGTCGCAGAGGGAGCAGAGGATGAGACAACTCCGGGAGGCCTTGCAGAAAGGTCTGTGCAACGCGTTCCCAGAGACTGGGAGGTTACAAACTCCTGGTCCTGGACAACGAGTTGCTGAGGCTTCGGCCAGTCAAAGAAGGAGCGGTGGGGAAGGTGGCCGTCTGACCGATGCGTTCAGACAATTCTTTAGTCCGCAGCCCCAAAGTGTCATGGATATGCATTAATGTCTGTCTGCCATCTTACCTTCCTCCTCATGTGTTCATCTAGAGACCAGACCTCCTTCACCTGGCTTCCTTTATAATCTCCTCCCAGCCTGACTCCACCCCAGGCCCTATCACTGAACACTATATTAACCTGTGCACTGCAAGCCTGCTTTGCTGATCAACGTGTTTGTTAGGCATTGTGTGTTTGGGTTCCTGCCTGCCGTGTGCTACGTCTGTCTCTCTGTTACGTTATTGGCTTGTCCCCGACCATCCCTGTCTGCTCGTGACCCTTGACCTTCGGCTCGTTCTTCGTTATCCTTGTCTGCTTGTGGCCCCTGACCTTCGGCTTGTTATTCGGTTCTCTCTATCGTGTGCTGCTGCTTCCCCTTATCCTACGGGGCGTGAGCTAGGAAACTCCAGGGGCCGCGACCTGGTCCCAGCCTGCAGCGTAACATCCTCACCACTAGAGGCCCTGGAGAAGACCAGCTGGGTCTTAGACTCCGCGCCCTGGGGAATCTTGGCTCTCGCTTCCGTTGGGATCCCGGTTGTGCTCCTCTGGTCCCGCTTTCCACAACCACCCAGTTTCCTATCCACAGAAGCCAGCCATAGGGTTCACTACCTCGCGGTGCACTCCTGTCCCCCTACGGTGTGCATCTGTCACCTGGCCACAGGTGACCCTGACAGTTTGATCAGCCATGAACCCGGCTGACATCCCGCTTCCCGCGGATGATCCATTGCAGGGCATAGTTCGCAGACTTGAGACCCAGGAATCAAATCAGACCCAGGTGATGCGATTCCTCCAGGATCTGGCTTCTCGATTCGAGCAGCTTCAGGTCTCCTTGGGAACCCCGAATCCGCAACCCCAAGTACAACCAGCGGCTGTACCTATCGCACCAGTCGCAGCCTCACACTCACTAAGATTGCCAGCTCCGTTCCGTTTCTCTGGGGACTCCAAGGCCTGCAGGGGGTTTCTCAGCCAATGCACTATTCATTTTGAGCTTCAGCCTCAAAGCTTCCTATCTGACCGGGCTAAGGTAGCCTATATCATTTCCCTCCTCTCCGGTGAAGCTTTGGCCTGGGCTGCCCCCCTGTGGGAGAGGAACGATCCGGTGGTTTCCAGTCTGTCCGAATTCTTGAAGCTCTTTCGTAATATCTTCGAAGAGCCGGCTCGGGCTTCTTCAGCGGCTAGTGCTGTCTTACGTCTTCGCCAAGAATCTAGTTCAGTGGGGCAATATGCTCTTCAGTTCCGTATCCACACAGCTGAATTGAGCTGGAATAATGAGGCCCTGGTCGCTACCTTTTTTCATGGCCTCTCTGACCGAGTGAAAGACGAATTAGCGGGAAGAGCCATTCCCGTCGGTCTGGACGATGTAATTTCATTATGCAACCAGATCGACATTCGTTTTCAAGAGAGGTCCTTAGAAAAAAGACGCCAGCACTCTCTGGGTCCTAGCCAGTCTGAGCTCCCCTCCCTTCATTCCGTGGAGCATCCTCTACCTGCTGAAGAACCTATGCAGCTGGGCCGGACCAGACTAACCCCCGAAGAACGTGCTAGGCGCAGAACTCTGGGCTTGTGCCTCTATTGTGGGGGCAAGGGTCATTTTCGTGACTCCTGCTCGCTTCGTCCGGGAAACGCTCGGGTCTAATACATTTGGAAGGTGGAGTATTGGACCCAGAAACATCACCTTCTCGCCTGCTCTTGCCGGTGTCCCTTCATGTAGGCACTTCTCCTCAGTCAACCCTTGCATACCTGGATTCCGGGGCTGCCGGCAATTTCATGGATTGGAGAACTGCTTCTTCTATGAAGCTTACCCTTTCACCTCTCACTACCCCATTGGTAGTCTCGGCAATTGATGGCACTGTTCTCCCAGGGGGCCCTATTCGCTTCCAGACGCTACCCATTAGGATGTCGGTAGGGATTCTCCACCAGGAGTGGATATCCTTTCTTATTCTACCCAAGGCCTCTACCCCAGTTGTATTGGGCCTCCCTTGGCTACAGCTCCACTCTCCACATGTGGACTGGGTCTCTGGGCAGATCCTGGCCTGGGGTTCCTCATGTTTCTCGTCGTGTCTTCTCAAGGTGACCCCCAAGGAGAGTCTTCCGGTTGCTGCCACTTCTGTTTCTTCTGATCTTCCCGCCGCATACAGCGATTACCGGGATGTGTTCTGTAAAAAATCAGCTGAGGTGCTTCCTCCCCACAGGTCTTTTGACTGTGCTATTGATCTTGTCCCCGGAGCAACTCTACCCAGGGGTCGTACCTACCCTCTGTCCATCCCAGAGACCCAGGCCATGTCGGAGTATGTAGCAGAGAATCTGGAGAGAGGGTTCATCCGGAAATCCTCATCGCCTGCAGGGGCAGGGTTCTTTTTTGTTGCCAAAAAGGATGGTACCTTAAGACCCTGCATCGATTATCGGGGTTTAAATGCGGTTACTATTAAAAATCGATACCCCTTACCCTTAATATCTGAGCTATTCGATAGGTTGAAGGGTGCCTCCATTTTCACCAAGTTGGATCTCAGAGGCGCGTACAATCTCATTCGAATACGGGAGGGTGACGAATGGAAGACTGCATTTAACACTAGAGACGGGCATTACGAATATCTGGTGATGCCTTTTGGTCTGTGTAATGCTCCAGCCGTGTTTCAAAACTTTGTCAATGAAATCTTCAGAGATCTGCTGTACCAGTTTGTTGTCATCTATCTGGATGACATTCTGATCTTTTCTGAAAATCTGCTCGTCCACAGAAACCATGTCCGCACTGTACTTCAACGTCTTAGAGAGAACAATCTCTATGCCAAGCTGGAGAAATGTTCCTTTGAATGTTCTGAGGTCCTGTTTTTGGGGTGCTTTGTCTCATGTTCGGGGCTTCGTATGGACCCTGGGAAGGTCTTGGCTATCACCAACTGGCCTCTTCCTGCTAGCCTCAAGGCCACACAGCGCTTTCTTGGCTTCACTAATTATTATAGGCAGTTCATAAGGAATTACTCTTCCATTGCCGCGCCTATTATCGCTTTGACCAAGAAGGGTGTGAATGCCAGAGACTGGCCTCCCGAAGCTGTCTCTGCATTTCACAACCTGAAACAGGCCTTTGTTTCTGGCCCCCTCTTGAGGAGACCAAATCCTGGGAATGCATTTTTTATTGAAGTGGACGCTTCCTCAATGGGGGTGGGAGCTGTGCTTCTTCAAATCTTTGAGAAGAGACGCCAACCATGTGCGTTCTTCTCCAAAAAATTTTCTCAGGCAGAGAGGAATTATGCCATCGGTGATCGGGAACTTCTCGCAATTAAATTGGCGTTAGAGGAGTGGCGTCATCTCTTGGAGGGTTCCCCTCACTCCATAACGATCTTTACCGATCACAAGAATTTACAGTATCTACAGAATGCTAAACGTCTGAATCCTAGACAGGCCAGGTGGAGTCTCTTCTTTGCCCGTTTTAATTTCACGATTACCTACAAACCTGGTTCCTGCAACGGTCGGGCTGATGCGCTCTCTAGGTCATTTGACACTTTGGACGAGGAGTCCGCCCCTGAACCTGAGCCGATCATTCCCACCTCATGCATTGTTGCCCACTCTACCACCCTGAAGTCTAAAATTCCGCCTGGTAAGACCTTTGTCCCCACTGAGCTAAGAGCTAAGATCCTTCGTTGGGGACATGATTCCAAGGTGGCAGGGCATTCTGGATTCCTCCGATCCTTCCTACTCATCAGTCGTCACTACTGGTGGCCTAATCTCCGCTCAGACGTCAAAGACTACGTTAAAGCTTGTCATGTCTGTGCTCAGTCCAAATCCTCCACACAAGCTCCTGCTGGTCTCCTCATGCCCTTGCCTATTCCTAAGGAACCCTGGGCCCATATTGCCATGGATTTTATCACCGATCTCCCACTGTCTGAGAATAATACAGTCATTTGGGTGGTAATCGATCGATTCTCCAAGATGGCTCATTTTGTTCCTCTTCCTGGTCTTCCTTCTGCCCCTGCCTTGGTTCCCATTTTCATTCGAGAAATTCTCCGCCTACATGGGGTCCCTTCTCATATTGTTTCCGACAGGGGAGTCCAATTCACGTCTCGTTTTTGGAGAGCCTTTTGCAAATCCCTCAATATTGTCTTGGATTTTTCTTCTTCTTACCATCCCCAATCCAATGGACAGACTGAGAGGGTTAATCAGGAGTTAGAGGTCTTTCTTCGCACCTTTGTGTCTTCTCACCATGACGATTGGTCCTCTCTACTCCCGTGGGCAGAATTCTCCCATAACAATCATGTGAATACCAGTTCGCAGAAGACACCCTTTTTCACAGTTTATGGAAAACACCCTCAACTTCCTCTTCCTATGATCTGTTCTCCAGACATTCCAGCTTTGGCTTCGGTTCAGGAGTCTCTCAATTCCGTTTGGGGTCACGTTCATGATTCCCTCCGGGCAGCTGCTGAAAAATTCAAAGGCTTTGCCGACCGCCGCAGGCGTAAACCGCCTTCTCTTCAGCCAGGGGACAAAGTCTGGCTCTCTACCAGGAACATCAAGCTCCGAGTTCCTTCTCTGAAGTTTGCTCCACGATTCATCGGTCCATACACGGTAACTGCTAAACTGAATCCGGTTTGTTTCAAACTCCAGATTCCTAAGAGCCTTAAAATCACTAACTCCTTTCATGTTGCTCTTCTAAAGCCTTTAGTCCTCAATAAATTCTCTCGTCCTCTTCCTACCGTGGCGCCTGTCTCGGAGGATAATCAGGAGTACGAGATCAGTCAAATTCTGGACTCCCGACTCTGTAAAGGCGTTCTTCAGTACCTCGTTCATTGGAAAGGGTTTGGTCCTGAGGAGAGGTCTTGGATCACTGCATCTGAGGTCTTTGCACCTCGTCTGTTAAAGGAGTTTCATCTGAAGTTTCCCTCTAAACCTGGGCCCAGGCGGGGAAGGGGGGAGGCCTCGTAAGAGGGAGGGTACTGTCATGGATATGCATTAATGTCTGTCTGCCATCTTACCTTCCTCCTCATGTGTTCATCTAGAGACCAGACCTCCTTCACCTGGCTTCCTTTATAATCTCCTCCCAGCCTGACTCCACCCCAGGCCCTATCACTGAACACTATATTAACCTGTGCACTGCAAGCCTGCTTTGCTGATCAACGTGTTTGTTAGGCATTGTGTGTTTGGGTTCCTGCCTGCCGTGTGCTACGTCTGTCTCTCTGTTACGTTATTGGCTTGTCCCCGACCATCCCTGTCTGCTCGTGACCCTTGACCTTCGGCTCGTTCTTCGTTATCCTTGTCTGCTTGTGGCCCCTGACCTTCGGCTTGTTATTCGGTTCTCTCTATCGTGTGCTGCTGCTTCCCCTTATCCTACGGGGCGTGAGCTAGGAAACTCCAGGGGCCGCGACCTGGTCCCAGCCTGCAGCGTAACATCCTCACCACTAGAGGCCCTGGAGAAGACCAGCTGGGTCTTAGACTCCGCGCCCTGGGGAATCTTGGCTCTCGCTTCCGTTGGGATCCCGGTTGTGCTCCTCTGGTCCCGCTTTCCACAACCACCCAGTTTCCTATCCACAGAAGCCAGCCATAGGGTTCACTACCTCGCGGTGCACTCCTGTCCCCCTACGGTGTGCATCTGTCACCTGGCCACAGGTGACCCTGACACAAAGTATGATCGGTTCCAGCAACCATCGCCAGCGTCTGATAAACATGGTGCAGGAATATCTAGGGGCAAGGTCAGACTTGGACACCTTCCCCACCGAAAATCCTCTGGCTTACTGGGTCTTGAGGATGGATCACTGGCCAGAGCTTGCACAGTATGCAATTGAGCTACTGGCCTGTCCTGCATCCAGCGTTCTTTCGGAACGCACATTCAGTGCTGCTGGAGGATTTGTCACGGATCACAGGGTGCGCCTGTCCACCGACTCGGTTGATCGACTGACTTTCATCAAGATGAACCAGTCTTGGATCACCACCAGCTACCACACACCTGATGCTGATATAACAGACTAATTGATTTTAACATGTCACATCCCTTCAAGACTGATGCTGATGCTGAGTGCCTGTGCTGTTATGTTGACTGGCTATCCTCCTCCTCCGAGTCCTCAATGATACGATTGATGATGATAGCTTGGAAGATCATTTTTGTTTATGGGTGCCGCCACCAGTGGCTAAGGCCCAATTTTTCAGCCCCTGTTTTACAGGGGCGTGTACTTACAATTTTTTTAGCAATAATTTGCCATAGGGCTCATTGCTGTGCTCCAAGTACAGTATCTGTGAGGGGTTGGAGTGTTGTGGCACCAGTGCCTAAGGCCCAATTTTTCAGCCCCTGTTTAACAGGGGCGTGTCATTACAATTTTTGAAGCAATACTTTGCAACAGGGCTCATTGCTGTGCTCCAAGTACAGTATCTGTGAGGGGTTGTAGTGTTGTGCCACCAGTGCCTAAGGCCCAATTTTTCAGCCCCTGTTCAACAGGGGCATGCAATTACAATTCTTGATGTAATAATTCACAGCAGGGCCCATTGCTGCACCCACCAAGAGTAACTCTGAGGGCTTACAGTGTTGTGGCAACACCACCACCACCACCACCACCACGAAAGGCCCAATTTTTCAGCCCCTGTTCAACAAGGGCATGCAATTACAATTCTTGATCTAATAATTCACAGCAGGGCCCATTGCTGCACCCACCAAGAGTAACTGTCAGGGCTTACAGTGTTGTGGCACCAGCACCACCATCAAAGCCCCAATTTTTACTACCACTGTTCAACAATTATATGTAATTAAAATTCCTGATATAATAGTTGACAGCAGGGCGTTCCAGCACCAACCAAGAGTAACTGTGAGTGCTTACAGTGTTGTGCCAACACCAACAACTAAGGGGCCTATTTCTGCAGAGTATATACGGCAGGTCCCTACTTTCAAACATCCAACTTACAAACGACTCCTACTTGCAAACGCAAGAAGACAACAGGAAGTGAGAGGAAATCTACCCCTAGGAAGGAAAATTCTCTCCTGTAAGAATATGGGAGAAAGGTGTCTCCTCTGTACTGATGCTTTATCAGCAATCCTTGTTTCAAGAAAAACACCACATTTCAAAAACAGTTGTCATTGGGACGGAAAGTGAGGTGAAATGTTCTGAACAGGGGCACAGACAGCAAAACAAATGTTACAGGGGTGATAACCCTTACCTATGTTTTCCAAAAAGTTTAAAAATAGATTTTTGGGCTGGAGCTACACTTCAACAATGTACCTGTTCAAAATTACAAACAGATTCTACATAAGAACAAACCTACAGTCCCTGTCTTGTATGCACCGCCTGTATACGGCTGTTCAGAGTATATAGGGCCTTTTTTATTTTATGTGCGGGGTTCCCCTTAATATCCATACAAGACCCAAAGGGGCTGGTAATGGGCTGAGGTAGGGGGGGGGGGTCATGGGGTAGCTATGCCATTTTTCTTAAAGATTTTCATCCATATTACCGGGACCAGACATTACATTAAAGCCGCAAGCAGTTTTAAATGGCTTTTTTTTCCTTTAGAAGTGTCATTTTGTGCAGGGACAGTTCTAAACACGGGAAACACGTGGCACTTCACAGGCATACTTTAGACACCCCCCAGGTACGATATTTAAAGGAATATTTGACTTTTTTTTTTCACTTTATGCATCATTAAAATGACTGCTCCCGAAAAACGACCGTTTTTAAAACTTCTTTTTGTATTGATACATGTCCCCTGGTGCAGAACCCGGGTTCCCAAACCCTTTTTAGGACAATAACATGCATAATAGTTGTTATAATTAGCACTTTAGAATTCGAACGTTCGCATCCATTGTATTTAATAGGGTTCTAATGTTCGTACGAACTTTCGGTCCGTTCGCGGGTTCTGGTGCGAACCGAACCCGGGGGTGTTCGGCTCATCACTATTCACTGAGCTGCAGTGCTGATGGAAGCAACAATTTCCAACAAGCCTGTTTAAGAGCAGTCGGTCCTTAGATCGACTACCCTGGAACAGAAACGGCTCATGAACTGTGTTGCTATGGATATTTATGTGATTTTTTTTAGCATATGTATTTGTTAGTTAGTATATTTTTGATACCATGTGTTTTAAAAATCAAGGATCCCCCCTATTGATATGCAAATGTACCAGTTGGACTGGTCTCAGAAAAAGCTCTTTACAGGAAGTGGGGGGGGGAGGCTTATGATTGGGAAAGAAGCATGTGGTCAGAAGGTGGGGGGGTTGGTTTTGGAAGACAGAGGCAAGACATGGCTGCTTCATGCTGGAGGACTTTGGAGAAGTTTTGAGTTGGACTTTGACCAAGGAACCTTGAAGGACATTACATCTTGATTCCATCTCTAAGTTGAGTAACAGTTTAGATTACTTATTGCATACATATTGTACATGCTTATTTTGGTAGAAAGGAAAATTGGCTTGTGCATGTTGTAGATATATTTCGTAAGCTATGAATTGCGTTTTGTTCAGTTGTATGTGTGACTTTTCTGTTTAGTAAAAGCATTGATACACTACAGAAGTCTAAGCTTCCTTGGTTTTACCACAAGAACCTTTATTAGACACCAAGCAAAACAGGTACATAGATGGATCGAAATTCGTTTGGTCCCTGCTGTACCAGCCAAATTTAATTCCATCTATGGCCAGCTTTAGTATCAGCTGAATGCCACTATAGGACTCCACCCTCCATACATGCATACTTACATTGATCTGACAGCTGCATCCTTGCATGTGTGCTTACATTCAGTGCCACAAGTCTCACGCTCCTCCTGCTCATTGCAGCCTTAAAAACTTTATCCTTGGGACTAGGGATGAGCTTAGGTGTGTTTGGACATGAATCCAAACCCACTTGAGCTATCCCACCAGAAAACTATCAAAGCATAAAGCCAGTCATAGGCAGCAGAGGCATGTGTCAGAGGAATTACCAACTCAGCCGCGCCAGCCGCACTCCTGCGCGCATGCTCGGTGGAACGGCGCTTCGGCGCGGGCCGGTGGAACCGCGCACGCGCGCTAGTGCGCCAATCTGAGCTCTGGCGGACCTATATAAAGTGGCCCAGGTACTCTGACAGGTTGCTGGTTTGTTTTCAGCTTCCTGTCTGTACCTGGTTTCCTGTTACCTGCATCTGAACTTCTGTTGTGACCCGGATCGGCTTGACTACTCTGCTCTTCTCCTGGACCTGACCTTTAGCTTTCTTTACGGATCTGCCCTGCTACCTGTGTTTGACCCCTGGCCTGTGACTCGGATCTGTCTCTTGTTTCCACCCCTTGACCTTCTGCCTGCATCTCGGATCTGCTACTTGTCTCCAGCCCCTGACCTGCTGCTTGTACTTCTTGGACTTGTTACTTGTCTCTTGTGCTAGACCCTCAGCCTGCACCTTCAATAATGAACCCTCAGCCTGCACCCAGGCTCAGTCTTCTGCCTAATTGCTCTGACCCCTGTTGTGCTCTTGACTTGAGTCTTCAGCTAGGATCCTGCAAAGAGCCGCACCTATCAGGTGTTTGACCCTCAGCCTGCTCTTGGTGGCTTTCCTTCTGCCCTCGCTCAGCTGTTAAGCTCTACTGGATCATCTAGCAAAACCTACCCTTCCTGCTGGTAGCCAGTGCCTGTTCGTGCCATCCTCTTCCTGTGAACCGCTCTCAGCATCTCGGCCTCAGTGAGTACACACGTGACAGCATGCCCCACAGTTCCATATATGCCTTCTCCACCTATGAGTGGCTGTCTGCTATGACAGCTTCTGGCAGCATAGCTCAGGTGGGTTCAGACTCGTGTCTGAACATGCCTGAGCTCAGTGAGACTTGCGGCATTTGATGCAAACAATCACTGAAAGCTGCAGATGTGACACCACCTCCCTGCCTGTTCTAACCCCATTTTCACTGAACAAACGTTCCACAACCAGTGTTTCCCCATGCACTTAACAGGGTTGCATCTGGCAGGCCAATCGTGAAATGCAGGTAAGCTTGTGGGGGGGGGGACGTTAAATTTATGCAGTTGAGCAACCACCTGTCTAAACCTAGCATTACAGGTAGACTGCAGCATTGACTAATATTTCTGTGTATAATGAAGTGCAATATCCGGTATGCAGTCTAGAAATTAGTTCAAGCGGTAATACAGTCCACTTTGTGATTTTTACCTACAGGTAAGCCTATAAAAAAAGCTTACTTGTAGGCAGTGCTGGGACAAGGCCATTTGGTGCCCAGGGCGAAGATGGCAAACTGCCCCCCCCCTCCGTTTTTAAGAAAGATTCAATGTCGTTTCATAACAAGAATATACTTAAACAATACCAATTCAATTGGGTTTAAAGCGAAAGAAACAGAGTTCACTCACACATTTTAATTATATGTTTTTTTTATTGGAGGCATTTTGAAAAAATAATGCAAAAATTGTCGCTCTTTTTTTGTTTATAGCGTAAAAAATAAAAACCGCAGATGTGATCAAATACCACCAAAAGAAAGCTCTATTTGTGGGGAAAAAAATGAATGTATTTGGGTACAGCGCTGCACGGCCGTGCAATTGTCAGTTAAAGCAGCGCGGTATCGGAAAAAATGGCCTGATCATTAAAGGGGTACAACCTTCTGGAGCTGAAGTGGTCAACACATACAAAGAAAAACCCTCTCTTACTATTCTGGGGTGGGTGACCCGACCGTGAGTTAACCCAAAAGTTATTTTGAAAGACTGGAGATCAGCTTGAAAACTTATGACTGGGAAGGTGTCCACTATTTTAATAATTCATTTGGTTAGATATAATAGCAGATTTACAACAAAGTGTTACATAAATACAGCAATGTATTCTGAATGTGAACGAAGACTGTAGCTGAAATACTTTCACGGGTAATATTATTCATTAGGTAGAGATTCGGAAAACAAAATGTTCTATGTTCTAATTAGAATCCTCCTCCTCTCAGCCAGCCAGACACCCCGCCAGTACCACCAAAGCCCCCCTCAACCCCAAAACGAAGTAGCTGATTTACTAATATGTATTAATACTAGTATGGGCTTACTTGAGATCCTGCACGTTGCAGAGCTTAGCCCCTCCTCCTCGGCTCCTCTAGGTTGCGGCTCAAGCTGCGCTCTCTGCTCCTCCCATCACGCTGCGCTCTCTGCTCCTCCCATCACGCTGCGCTCTCTGCTCCTCCCATCCCGGTGGGAGGTCTGATCTCCTGCTCCTCTGCGCCTCCTCCCATCACGCGGCGCTCTCTGCTCCTCCCATCATGGTGGGAGGTCTGATCTCCTCCCTCCCATCACGTGGGAGGAGATCTGCTCCTCCCAGCTGGTGACGTCACTCCGGGCTGGGACTACAGTACAGAGCGACTGTCAGGGGGAGAATCTCCGTTGACAGGGGCGCAAGGCAAATGAAAAGCTTGTCTGTGTAGGCTTGTGTTCGGTGTGCAGGACTCAGCGCACTCGGCACATCGTTACAAGTGCAGGCTATAGTGGCTGAAGCCTCCGAGCAATCACTCCAGCCACGTTTTTAGAAGGACACTTCACTGCGCCCCCCCCCACCCCCAATAAATTGTACCGCCCAGGGCATCCGCCCCTCCCCCCCCTGTACCGGCTCTGCTTGTAGGTAAAATTAATATCTCCTAAACGTGCACTGCTTAGAAGATATTCACCCTGGATTCAGCACTTGACATCACCAGCGCATGCTCTCTGGAGGTCTTGCATACCATGCCGGACTTTCAGAGCACTGTTCCATAACCGAGGGCACCCACGCGCATGCCTGAGAGCAATGTCATTGTGGTTTCAGCCATTCACACAGTCGAAGTCCGCGAACCCAGAAGAAAGACTGGGGGGGAGATGGATGCCCTTGCAGCGTTGTTAGAGCGCCATGTGGCGCAGATTCCCCCTGTTTGAAACCCCCTGATATTTCAGCAAAGTCCCATAATGGGCTCCTAAAAAAATCTCTAAAGAAATAATTTAAAAAAATTGTGAAAAATAATAAAAACTACTGACACTATCCATTGCCCTACTGACACTGTCAGTATATATAGACATGCATGTGTTTGAGCTTTGGGGTGCACATTCTAATGTAATAGGCTGTGCACACCACACGCACTGCACAGACATCGCATGTGATTTGAATAGAAATGCAGCGCGATTTCTATCCAAATAACATGTGGTAACCCGCATAGCATAAATGTGAAGGTTAACATATACTCAGTGGCGGCTGGTGCTCAAAATTTTTGGGGGGGCGCAAACAAACTGAAAAAAAAACATCAATTGCCGCCACTGTGCCCATTAAACGCAGCCACTGTGCCCAAACGCCACCAGTTTGTCCCCTCAAATGCAGCCAGTTTGTCCCCCATATACAGCCAGTTTGTTTCCATATGCAGCCAGTTTGTTTCCATATACAGCCAGTGTGACCCCCATTTACAGCCAGTGTGTCCCCCATTTACAGCCAGTGTGTCCCCATATACAGCCAGTTTTTTTCCATATACAGCCAGTTTTTCCCCAAATACAGCCAGCGTGTCCCCATATACAGCCAGTGTGTCCCCATATACAGCCAGTGTGTCCCCATATACAGCCAGTGTGTCCCCATATACAGCCAGTGTGTCCCCATATACAGACAGTGTGTCCCCATATACAGCCAGTGTGTCCCCCATATACAGCCAGTTTGTCCCCCATATACAGCCAGTGTGTCCCCATATACAGCCAGTTTGTTCCCATATACAGCCAGTTTGTTCCCATATACAGCCAGTTTGTTCCCCATATACAGCCAGTGTGTCCCCATATACAGCCAGATTGTTCCCATATACAGCCAGTGTGTCCCCCATATACAGCCAGTGTGTCCCCCATATACAGCCAGTGTGTCCCCAATATACAGCCAGTGTGTCCCCCAATATACAGCCAGTTTGTTCCCAAATACAGCCAGTTTGTCCCCCATATACAGCCAGTGTGTCCCCCATATACAGCCAGTGTGTCCCCCAATATACAGCCACTTTGTTCCCATATACAGCCAGTTTGTCCCCCATATACAGCCAGTGTGTCCCCCATATACAGCCAGTGTGTCCCCAATATACAGCCAGTGTGTCCCCCAATATACAGCCAGTTTGTTCCCAAATGCAGCCAGTTTGTCCCCCATATACAGCCAGTGTGTCCCCATATACAGCCACTTTGTTCCCATATACAGCCAGTTTGTCCCCCATATACAGCCAGTGTGTCCCCCATATACAGCCAGTGTGTCCCCCAATATACAGCCACTTTGTTCCCATATACAGCCAGTTTGTCCCCCATATACAGCCAGTTTGTCCCCCATATACAGCCAGTGTGTCCCCCATATACAGCCAGTGTGTCCCCCATATACAGCCAGTGTGTCCCCAATATACAGCCAGTGTGTCCCCCAATATACAGCCAGTTTGTTCCCAAATGCAGCCAGTTTGTCCCCCATATACAGCCAGTGTGTCCCCATATACAGCCACTTTGTTCCTATATACAGCCAGTTTGTCCCCAATATACAGCCAGTGTGTTCCCCAATATACAGCCAGTGTGTCCCCCAAATGCAGCCTGCCCCCCCCAGCCCTGCACTTACCTTCCTCTGGTCCGCGCCGTCCTCGATGTCGCTTCAGCCAATCAGGTTACCGGTAACCAGATCCGGTGAACCTGATTGGCTGAAACCCCCACAGTCTTTCACAAGGAACGCACCCCCGTGCGTTCCTTGGAGGAGTTTTTGGAAGCCGATTACAGCGTGAGAGCCCGGTGACTGCCATTTGTTTTTTCACCGTAATGCATAAGATGCATTAAGGTGAAAAAACACAAGGTTTGACCTCATATTACATGGTTTTGTTAAAAATAAAATAATAAAACTACTGACACCATCCATTGCCCTACTGACACCGTCAGTATATATACACATGCATGTATTTGAGCTTTGGGGTGCACACCCTAATGTAATAGGCTATGCGCACCACACAGACATCGCATGTGATTTGAATAGGAATGCAGTGCGATTTCTATCTGTCATGGATATGCAGTAATGTTTGTCTGCCATCGTACCTTCCTCTTCATGTGTTCACCTTAGAGGCCAGGCTCTCACCTGGCTGCTTTTATAATCTCTCCTCCCAGTATGCTTCACCCCAGGCCCTATTAGGGAACACTATATTAACCTGTGCACTGCAAGCCAGCCGTGCTGATCAACGTGTTTGTTAAGCATTGTGTGTTTGGGTTCCTGACTGCCGTATGCTATGTCTGTCTCTGTGTTAGGATATTGGCTTGTTCCCGACTATCCCTGTCTGCTAGTGACCTTGACCTTCGGCTTGTCCTTCGTTTATCTGTGTCTGCTTGTTGCCCGGACCATGGCTTTTCCCCTCACTATTCTTGTATCCTGTGCTGCTGCTTCCCCTCTATCCTCTTTACCCTACGGAGCGTGAGCTAGGGGACTTTGGGGGCCGCGACCTGGACCCAGCTGCAGCGTAGGCCATCCTCACCACTAGAGGCTCTGGTGAAAACCTGCTGGGTCTTCTACTCCGCGCCCTGGGGAATCTTGGGCTGTAGCTCCCTGTGGATCCCTGTTGTTGTGCTCCACTGGTCCCGCTTTCCACAACCACCCACAGCAGTAGGCCATAGGGTTCACTACCTTGTGGTGCACTCCTAACCCCCTACGGTGTGCATCTGTCATCTGGCCACAGGTGACCTGACACTATCCAAATCACATGTGGTGTCCCGCACAAAATATATGTGAATCCAGCCTTACAAGGTGAAGGTTTACATACAAATGTATGCTTTAATTTCATGATTACAAATTAAAAATAAATTTGACATATGAAGGGGGAAGCGAATACATGCTAAGTACGTCACTGACCACACACTTTCTCAAAGACTCATTAGTCTAAGACCCCATACACACTATACAACTTTAGTTGTCTGGTTTCCTTTAGATTTATACAAACCATGTAGTGGAGGGGCCTGTCTGATTGCGTACAAATTGAAACTCTTAAGGTTTGACCTCATATTATATGGTTTTGGTAAATCTGAAGGAAAAAATCTACAGAAAATTGCATAGTGTGTATCCAGCTTTAGGTTAAGTTTACACTTACGGGGGGGCGTGGCTTAGCAATGGCCGAGTAGAGTCATGCTCTACGGGGGGCTCCCGGCCTGACCCGACCTCTGAGGACCAAAAAGCCACTTTAAATGAGTGTGAAAACGGCATGAGCAACCCCACAAAATACCGAACGAGAACGGCGACTCGGGGGACTCGCCAAAACAGCTCACAACTGAGCATTTCCAGTTTTTTGGGGAACAACCTGAGACCGGCCTCAGGCGCCATCGAGAATACGCCACGTGTTACTCGCAGAGACACAGCTTGTACTACACCGCAGGCAGGCACCTACGTACCTCCCCCAGACCTAGAAGACCACACGGGGACTCCGGACTTGTTCAGACCGACCATGGCGGGCCCTTCACAGTCACAGTTCCGGCTAGATGAGGACCTCCGAGACATGCTCAGGGCACTACCAACACGGGCGGACATTGAGGCCCTACCCACGAGAGCAGATATAGAGGGCCTGATTATGCGCATAGAGGAAGCCCACAGCAAAGAGATACAGGAGGTCCGAGAGGAACTGCACTCTATAGAGACCCGGGTCTCCTCTGGCGAGACGCAGCTGTCCTCTCTGGAAACCAGGGTAAGATCCCTAGAACAAACCCAAGAAACATATGCTAGGGACTCACAAGAAATGCAGCTCCACTTAGAAGAGATGGAGGACCACAGCCGCCGCAACAACCTACGGCTGCGAGGCATACCTGAGGTCACTGGCACTGAAGACCTGGCAATGACAGTAACAGCCATATTCCACAGGATCTGGGAGAATCCACCTGCCAATCTGGAGATGGACCGGGTACACCGCTCTCTGGGCCCCAAATCTACAGACCCGGCGCGGCCCCGAGACGTCCTCTGTCGGCTACACCGCTACACCCAAAAAGAGATCCTGCTGCGCAAGGCGTGGGAACATGGGGACATTGATTTTGATGGCGCCAGTATACAGATCCTACCAGACTTGTCCAGAGCCACGTTACAAAGACGCGCCATGCTGAAGCCAGCCCTGGAGGTAGCCAGAAGACGGGGGTGCACCTACAGATGGGGATATCCTCTGGCGGTTATTTTTCGCTCAGACCGTTCCTCTTTTACACTACGTGCACCTACTGACCTACCTGCGTTCTTCAGCTTCCTAGAAACGGATCCTGTACGCGTCCCGAATTGGCTACAGAAAATCCCAAAACCAAATGGCCGCACAAACGCATCATTGGGAGATCGAACCCACCTGCCCGCTCTCAGAGATCCCGGGGAAGGTCCCGTACCATTCCTGATGACAGCACACGTGAGCCCTAAATGTTTTTTTCTTTTTTTTTTTTTTGTTCTCTCTTTTGCTTGACTGTGCTGTATGTGACATGACCATAATGTTTGCTGGATGTTGGAACTTGCACGCCGCGCGCTGTGGCCCCTATATGCCCCCCCTTTTTTTGTAGATAGGCCAAAGAGAAGCAAAGCCATCGACACACGATCTGATATCCACTACTCTCCTTACAGGCGCAAACCCCACTTACTGTGTGTCTCGGACCTACACCCCTGCTCTGGAGTTTGAGGAGACGATCTTTCCATTGCAGGAGGGATCTATACAAAGCTTTGCCCGCTAGAGATGTGGCTGAAACTCTTTCATCATTTGGGCAGACCCCCCTCCCCTCCACACAGACCTCGAGACTCCCGGGTGATGGTTCCCTTGCTCTCCCAGAGAAATGCACAGATGCCAGAAGAAGATCTGGCTTCTAGTTACAAGCTCGGAGGCGGCTGCACCTCTCCTTGCTATGCACACTTTAGCTGAACGCTTCCGCATTGGGAAGGGAGACCCATCCTCTTTACCTGTTGGGCCCGGGTCCCTCTGCCCGCCAGTCCCCCCTCAGCACCACTATGGAAGGAGAGGAGACCTAAATGAACGTACCCTGGATATCAAGCTCCATGCAGTGGAGGACTATGTGAGTCGTTCTCCTGGGGGACTGGGGGGTGGTGGGGGGAGGGGCGATCTCGGATTTCTATCTATGCCACACACCGGGACTTGATGTTTAATGTGGAGGCTATATTGGAACCAAGGAAGGGGAACGGTTAGAAACTATCGATCGGATGCCATAGGTACTGTTGATTTTTTCTCTAGACTAAGGATAACGGGGGGCTGATACTAGAAAATGAGTGAACTTGCAGGTCGCTGCTGTGGTGCGCCTTCTCCCCTGATTGCGTGTACACCCACGGGGATTACGGAAGAGGGAGTCCAGGACTCTTATCCTTCGGGCCTCTGCACGCGGTCGGGGGAGGAGGGGCACTGCTTAGAGACCAGGAACCAGCATCCACTTTTGTAACACTTCACTGCAGCCAGCCAATGCCCCTCAGAGATACTCTGGTAAGGTTGCCGGGCTTAGACCCTGAACAATCTGTATGTTAATGCTATAATGTTTTATTCTGTTTAATTTAGACGGTTTTTATGTGCCCCATATGTTGCTGCCACTCACATGTTTAATGTATAATTATTCACACTCTTACATACACTTAAGGCCCGGAGGCCGGGAAGGGCGGGGAGTTTCTCCTGTTTGCCCTTGCTGATCACTCCCTCACATAGGAAGACGCCTTCCCAGCTAGTTCTGGCAAGGTAGTACTACAGCGACTTGCTGTACCTTTAGAGGTAGCACTGCTGGACGGTGTTTGCTGAGAGCAAATACTTTCCTGTGACTGGTCTGGGAAGACCGGCTCTCACCTTTTTTCTTTCTCAACCTCTCTCATCCTCTTGGATCCCTAAACCCCCATCCGTCTCGATCTCTCTCCCCCTACCCAACCCACTTTCCCTTGTTTCCTCCTTCCTCCCGTGAACATGGATACACTACAGATAGTCACCCTAAATGTCAAAGGACTGAATGTCCCAGAAAAAAGGAAAATGCTGTTAAACGACATGAGGCGCATGAAGGCAGATATTGTACTTCTGCAGGAGACTCACTTCAGAGAGGATACGTATCCAATTTTGAAGAACAGATGGTACCCGATGGTATACCATTCCACCTATCTAGAAGCCAAATCTCGGGGTGTATCTATCCAGATTGCAGCCAGAGTCCCTTGGAAGTTAGTAGAGTTAAGAGCTGACCCAGCAGGCAGATTTCTATTTCTTAAAGGGCTAATAGGAGACGAGAAGGTGACCATTGCCAACCTGTATGCCCCAAACAGCCAACAGGACTCTTTTCTCAAAAAGACCTTATTATCACTCCGCGGTTTCACAGAAGGCCAGCTTATAGTGGGGGGAGACTTTAATGTCCCCCTGATCCCAGCAGAAGATACCTCTACGGGTACATCATCCTCTTCCCGTAGCACCCGAAAGACAATTCACGAGACTTTACATGACATGCAGTTAATAGCTACATGGCGACTCTCACACCCTGGAGAACGAGACTACACCTTCTTCTCTCGCACGCACCAGGTATACTCCCGTATTGACCTTTTGTTACTCCCACACAACCAACTTCAGGCACTAAGGAACACGAGTATAGGATCAATTACGTGGTCCGATCACGCCCCGGTCTCTATGCAATATGCACTAACTGACCACAATAGTAGACAGAGACAACCTTGGAGACTCAATGAGAGCCTGTTGCAAGACCCGGAGGTGGTATCAGATGTGACAAAATAAATCACACACTACTTCCAGACAAATCTAACGGTAGATTGTAACACGGGACTGGTCTGGGAAGCTCCCAAGGCGGTCATACGGGGAGTACTGATAAAACATGGCGCGAGGCTAAAGAAGCAGCGAACAGCCCAAATTGCAACACTGATAGACAAACTCCAAAAACTTGAAACCAGACATAAACAGACACCAACCAGACTGCTGGGGAACGAATTAGACACAATACGTAGGCAAATAACGGATATACTCCACTTTAAAGCCAAGGCGGCAATGCAGATCTCCCGCAGGAAAGTATATGAATCAGGGAACAAATGCGGTAGATTGCTTGCGCAATCCCTACGATCCCAAACAGCAGCCTCTTACATCCCACACATATACTCCACAACAGGTCAAAAAAAAACTCTGCCCCGGCAAATAACCCAAGAATTCAAATTGTACTATCAATCCTTGTATAATCTGCCGGCGAATCCCCCTACAGCAGGGAGGGTAACGGATTACATTAAAAAGTCAACAATGCCCACCTTACCGACGGACACGCGTGACCTTCTGGACGAACCTATAACTCTGACAGAACTGCAACTGGCAATAAGGAACACGAAACGTAATAAGGCCCCAGGACCAGATGGACTTACGGTCCAATACTATAAAAACCTACTTCCCTCTCTAGGAAATCAAATGGTAAACATGCTTAACGACCTCAGTAAGGAAGGTAATTTACATGACACCACATTACAGGCCCAGATAGCGGTGATCCCTAAGGAGGGTAAGGACCTGTCCCATTGTGGGAGTTACCGCCCAATATCGTTATTGAACACGGACCTCAAGCTGTTCACTAAAATAATTGCCACTAGATTGCAAACCCACATACCCCGTCTAATTCACCTAGACCAAGTGTGTTTTGTCCCAACCAGAGAAGCTAGAGACAATACCATCAAAGTATTGAACCTGATCCATAAAGCCACCACCTCCGGTGCACCCAGCGTCTTTCTCAGCACAGATGCTGAGAAAGCATTCGACAGGGTGAATTGGACATTCATGCTCGCCACATTGAAACATGTAGGATTGGGCAATAACATGATGAAGTGGATAAAGGCAGCGTACACGACGCCGACAGCTAGGGTGAGAGCCAATGGAGTACTCTCAGACCCCTTCCCAATTACGAACGGGACGCGCCAGGGCTGCCCACTTTCGCCCCTCCTGTTCGCCCTATCCCTTGAACCCTTCTTATGTCACATAAGGAAAAACCCGAACATATCAGGTATTACAATAGGCCACACCCAGTACAAAGTCTCTGCTTATGCAGATGATTTGCTATTCTCCCGCTCAAACCCATCAATATCACTACCAAACCTTCTCCACGAATTTACTCTATATGGGACACTCTCCAACCTAAAAATCTACTTTGACAAGTCAGAGGCAATGGGCGTACGGATCCCCAACTCTCAGCTCGCACACCTCCAATCCAGTTTTAAATTAAAATGGACCAAAACTGCCCTTAAATACTTGGGAACTTATATACCCAGCACGCTGTCAAAATTATACGAGCTCAACTTCCCCCCACTTTTAAAACAAGTCAAATCATTGCTGACTCAATGGACCTCGGGCCTGTACTCCTGGCTAGGACGTTGCAACATTTTAAAGATGATGATACTCCCGAAGTTTTTATATCTTATGCAAGCCCTGCCCATACACATCCCAGTCACATATTTCAAACGGGTGCAGACAATTTTTACAGAATTCGTATGGGCCAAGAAAAAGCCTAGACTAGCTAACAAATTACTAGTACTCTCCAAGCTACACGGAGGCCTAGCTCTCCCTAACCTTCGCGCCTACTATCAAGCCACGCATTTGGTGAGGCTCATAGACTGGTGCCGCCACCAAGAAACCAAACTGTGGACTTCCATAGAACAAACGCAAAGTGAGATCCCCCTCCCAGGCACCCCATGGTGTTATTTGGGACTACCACCAGAAGTTAAATCCCACCCATTAATAGGCAATACATCAAGGATATGCGCCCGAATAGTGACCCAGACGCCTCTCTCCTCTCAGGACTCGCCCCTACAACCCATTTTGGGGAACCCATCATTCACACCAGGACTGACAGACAGACGCTTTCGCAACCTATCTGACTCGGGCATCTACCAGGCCTCCCATTTTAGCTCAGGTGGGCGGTGGAAATCAGCCACGGAACTCTCGGACCCCACAGGCCCGTTCCGCTTGGATTTTATGAGGGCACTCCAATTGTGTCACTTCCTGAACTCCATGCCACCCCCGAGGGATAATGACCAGACACTAACGGCATTGGAGGACTTGTGCAACGAGAGGGGTCCCATACCACATACACTTTCTTTGACCTACACTCTCCTGAACGCACCCCCAGAGGAATTTACACCCCCAGGACTGCTCAAATGGGAAAGGGAGCTGGGAATCCAATTCAATGACACCAAACGACAACGTATTCTTAAGTATACCCATAAATCTTCCATATGTGCAAAAACCCAGGAAACCAATTACAAAATACTCTCCAGATGGTACAAGACCCCTGCATTACTACATAAACTATTCCCACTGACATCAGACCGTTGTTGGCGCTGCCAGACGGAAGAGGGGTCCCTGTTACACATTTTTTGGTCCTGCCCTAGACTAACACAATTTTGGACAGTGATACGTGAGACCATGCAGAAATTCACTGAAAGGACACTTATAGACGACCCAGCCTTCTTCCTCTTGCATGCATCCGACATTCCAGACAGAATCTATAAAAAATCAGTACTTTGTCATTTATTAGATGCAGCTAAAGCCTGTATCCCACTATGTTGGAAGTCTGCCATCCCCCCGACCATTAAACTATTAAACTATGGCTTCGTAAGGTAGAGGAAATAAGAAAAATGGAAGATCTCATTTTAACAGCACAGGAAAGACACGAGACGTACACCAAAACTTGGCGATTGTGGAGTATATTTATATACTCGGACGAAGGCCAAACTCTCTTAGGTTCAGATGACACTGAGTGAACAGCAAAAATAGGATACTAACTTGGAGGTCTACACGTGATGACGGATGGACATTGGACCCCAACTTAACATAAGATCTAGGTGCGCTTCGTGGCCACGGGACGCAATCCCTCTCCCCTCCCCATCCCTCTCATGCCCCCTTCTCCCCCCCCCCATCCCACACTCTCTGTCTACTCCCTTTTCTTTTCAATTTCTTTATTATGCTCTCCCTTACTCTCGGTTGGCCTCGCCCGCCTGCGCTGCAGCTCCCCACAAATGGGGAACTGGGGGTGGGGGGGCGACGACAACTACTTGATTAAAAAAGGAAAATAACTGGGGGCTGGACCCGCGGGACCACGAGACTCCTTATACTTTGCAATGAGGCATACTATATGCAACATGTAATAGGGGAGGTAATTATTTGCCACCCCCCCTGCTCGCAGATATCACCAAGAACACCCCGAACATGATTCACCCTATACATACATTCTCTCCTCACTAGGCAGGAGAGGATTATTCAATTTTTGTACACTACAACTGTTATGAACCTGTTTTGCATGATTACTGCCTACTGTTAGTTTCTTTTCTAAGAGGTGATAGGTATTGTTGAACCATTGCCTGTATTGTTTGTTGTTATGTAACATGGTGGTCCGTGTGGGCCCTGCTCCTTGAAATAAACAAAAAAAAAAAAAGTTTACACTTACGGTGAGGGAGAACTGAAGGCCGGGGTTGCAGAACCAGTTGAAAGGTGATACATTTGTATGCACATGTAACATACACAGGCCTTATTACGTAATTTTAAATGTGAGTGTATATTTGTTCTATGACAATTTTGAATACATTTTAAAATGATAAAGCACTATTGCAAGATCTGATTGCTTTGCATGTGGTCAATGAAATTGGAGTTTGGGGGCAGCAATAAGGAGGCATTATACTAAAAGGTGATCGATGTGATCTGAGCCCATGGGCAGTTTATAAGAAGGAGCACTCCAGAGGATTGATTATTCTCAAAGGCGCATTTAAATAGCCTATAAGGTGAGGGCATAACCGGTGGAGGGATCACAAGGATTTTGAGATATACAGAGAGGTGGATGAGTGTGAAGCAGGGACATGCAGTCAGGGGGAAGCCTCACCTGCCATGATCATAAAAAAAAAAACCCCAGAAGAAAGACTGGGGGGAGATGGATGTCCTCCCAGCATTGTCAGCATGCGGCTGGAGGGCTTAGTTTTAGGGTAAGTATTTTATAATGTGCTAAAATGCGATGCTAATCACCCCGTGTGGTGCAAATTCCCCTTGTTTAAACCCCTGATATTTCAGCAAAGCCCCATAACGGGCTCCTAAAGAAAACCTGTAAAGAAATAATAAAAAAGAAAAAATTGTGACAAATAAAAAATAAAATAATAAAAACTACTGACACCATCCATTGCCCTACTGACACCGTCAGTATATATACACATGCATGTGTTTGAGCTTTGGGGTGCATACCCTAATGTAATAGGCTGTGCACACACCTCTGCGCACCGCACAGACATCGCATGTGATTTGAATAGGAATGCATCGCGATTTCTATCCAAATCACATGTGGTGTCCCACACGGCATATGTGAATTCAGCCTTACAAGGTGAAGGTTTACATATACTTTAATTTCATCATTACAACTAATCGGACTAAACAGAGCCTCACCTGCCATGAACAAAACAAAAAAAAAACGATCTACTTTGAGGGTCGTAGCTCAGCGACCTGGGGTCACAGATTTGGGGGGTAGGTAGCCGAAGTCCTACCCCACCAATTTGGGACTCCTACGACCTATGGTTCCGGAGTGCAGCCTGTCAGAAGCTACATACAGAGCGGCCAGTTTAAATACAAGCTGGCACACTCTGTTTACAGCAGACTGAGAGGATGTGCACAAAGTGCCTCTCCTCACTTCTTGTCAGAGACGCTGAGCTCAATGGACAGCTTGGAGTCTTGGACCAATGGTAAAGTACCATTAGCCCAAGCTGTCCAATAAAAATGCTGCAGTGGAGGCACACAGTGTCACTGCAGTGTCATAAAAGGGGAATGTGTGTAAAAGACAAGCCCAGCCCAGCCCTCTTAACCTCCCTGGCGGTATGATTCTGTCTGGAATTATGTACCAAAAGCGGTACAATTATTTTGCATGGAAATTTGGTGTTATGTATTGTAGGCCTGCAATTCTTAGTAATTACTTACTTAAACCTGACCAAACAAGAGTCTAGTAGACATCCCAGGTATGATAAAGTTTGAAACACAAAATCATAAATTATAATATAATAAATAACTATAAATAATTATGACAAATAGTAATGTAATTATAATAAAAATTATTCAATAATGTAATCAAATCAAAAACACTGAAATTTGCTCAGTTGCAGAATTGTCGCTGTCATTAGATTTAGTGTTTGATGACGAATTTCCCCACAAATCGCTATCGCTCAATTCTGCAAGTGATTCTAATTTATTATCGCTGTTTTCTAGCTGGTCTAAAACCACTTTTGACATAAAGGGACACTTTTTGGTTGCTATGGACAATCTCCAGTTTCCAGGCAGAAAGAAGAGTTTTTATCATCTAAAACTGCATGCAGGACACTGGGCAGACCACTAGGGACAAAGGGGGTGTGTAATTATTTGATACAGTACTGTAATCAGTAAGATTACTGTATACTGTATCTATACTGTCTTTTTCACTTTTTGAATTTGGCGCTGAACTCTGTCCCCGTGCGCCGCAACGTCGCAGGGAACGGAGCTCGGCACTCGGCAGTGTGAATCGAGCGAGACACGGCTCGCACACACTGCGGGGAGACATCGCAGGATCCAGGGAACAAGGTAAGTAACTTTCCCTGGATACTGCAATGCGATCCCGAGTCTGGCTCTGGGTTACCGCTTTTGGTATGAAAAACTCACCCCGAGACAGACTCGGGATTACCGCAAAGGGGGTTAACTACAAGGAAAAAACATGTGTTTATGGGTATAAGATTTAACCATAATGCCATGTTTTTCCTCACACAGTTAAGAGGGAGAATGAGAATCTGCTGCTGCTGAAAAGGTACTGTTATTTACAAGCTAAATCATATATTATTATGCTATATGTTATAAGATAATAATTTATTATTTATCTATTTACTGTGAAATTACTGGTTGGAAGTTATAACTTCAAACTTCAGTAAATTACCTTAAAAACAATATATAATAATTATTTGTGTATAAATTACTTATGAAAATTAACCACTTGCCACCCAGGCCAATTCTGACACTTCCCTCCTACATGTAAAAATCATTTTTTTTTTTTGCTAGAAAATTACTCAGAACCCCCAAACCTTAAATATATTGTTTTAGCAGACTAAATAAATGAATATGCAATAACAATGAATAAAATGGTGGTCATTGCAACTTTTTATGTTGCACAGTATTCGCGCAAAAAAAAAAAAAAACACTAAAGTTAGCCCGATTTTATTTATTTTTTTTGTATACTATGAAACATCGATGATGTTACGCTGAGTAAATAGATACCCAATATGTCATGCTTTAAAATTGTGCACACTCATGGAATGGCGCCAAATTTCGGGTACTTAAAAAATCTGCATAGGTGACGCTTTCATTTTTTTTACAGGTTGCGTGTTTTTTATTTTTTTGACAGAAATTTTTTATTAAAGTTTCAACACAACACAAAATAAAACAGAGTGCAGTGGTACATTCTCACAGAGTAGTAACATTCATTATATAAACAGTGTGGTGTTATAGTAGCCAAGTGGCAGCATACTCTTCACATTGTACAATATGTAAGGTTAGTTGGAGAATCAGGGGAAGGTACCTCAATCACCCTTACGTACGTATATTGGGTTAAACACATGAATGCAAGTAAGGTTCCAATAGCTAGCGCTCATAATATAATTATCCATTCCATTGTGACCGACCCTGAACTCTTATAGTCCCTTTTGCTAGCCAAATATTCTACCTATGCATTAACTTTTCCAAATGCTCCGCGTTCAGTCCAGGGGTAACCTTCTCTCGCGGACCCAGGAAGCCCAAATTTTTTCACATTTTTGTGGGCAGTTACGCCCAAGATATGTCAGTTTATACAGCGGCAGCGCCTGATCAATGAGCGACTGCCACTGTTGAACTGTGGGAGGAGTAGGTTTGTTCCAGCATAGCAATATTGCCTTCCTAGCATAGAAAGCTGAGTAAAAGACAAACAGTTTCTTAGCTTGAGGGGCTTCTAGCATATCGCAGATGCCCAGTAACAGGCACTTAGGGTCACAGGTCACTCCAACTTTTCCTACAGCATTAATCACGTCCACCACCCCCCTCCAGAACGTCTCAAGGTATCGGCAGGACCAAACCACATGGAAGAATGTACCAGTACAGGTTGCGTGTTTAGAGTTACAGAGGAGATCATTGCTCTCGCTCTACCGATCGCGGCGTATGTAACTGTAGCGCTACCCCCAGTTAAGAGTTTGGTTTGATTTCGGGCCCTGCACACAGTACCACCAACCCCTGGCAATCTTACTCGACCCACTCTGGCACAGTCAGTCTAGGGTTAAACTTCTATCACTCTCAGGTGTATTGTACTTAATAATCTCTAAACAGTCAGACAACACGCTGAGGCAAGAATATAAATATATATCAGCTTTACTGGTAACGAAGGATTCAAGGTATAACATGCAACATATACATGGGCCTGCAGAGCCCTGCATCAATCAATGTACTAGGTGCAGCACAATAATATGGCGCCGCGCAGTGTCCACCACGCGGAGCTATTATGGCGTGCGCTCTCCTATGGCGTAGTAACACAAACTTTCTAACTCCCCGCCTAAGTCAGGCCTGACATGGGATGGAACTGAGTCTCTTTTCCCTAAGGAAGGAAGGTTTCTTCACCGGCCAGCTTTCGTTGGTGCACTTGAAGAAATAACCATTTGTAATCCACATTGGGTGGTAACTTGAAATAACAGGGCAAAACGGGGGGGGGGGTAGGTACTTCAACTCTGTCCCGCTACCGGACCCCCCAAGAAACACTGGTGAGCGAACAGCGGGCCTAGGCAGTCTACAGGCCTGAACACAACTCAGTCTATTGATATGGGCAGGTGCCCGCTTACCACTCAGGGGGGGTGTCCCAGCCTGGGACTTCCACCGCATGTGTGTCGCACACAGCGTCTGCTCCGATCGAGTCCCCGATCCAACTCACGTCCTATCACGACGGGTCAGGATCCACCCAGGCTCCGCAGTATGGTGGAAGGCTCTTCGGACTTCAGGCCTTGCCCCACAGCCGATCCGCACAGGATGACTTGTTGCTTGAAGTGCCGTGTCCCAAGAGAGCGAGCTCCGCCTCGCCTCTCACTTAAGTAACCCCTCCCATGAGTCTCTGCGGTGGAACCTCTGCCCTGGGGCCGAATGGGGTTCTGGGTAACGTAGTCCTGGGGCCTTAAAAGAGACCCCGCTACACACTCCCCCCACTTGAACTCTTTGGTCCCCAAAGATAACATAACTTCAAGCTACACATTTAACAACATCCATCAATTCTCCATATGATGTCGGCAGAGGAAATTCCCACCAGAAACGAGGCAGTGAACTCCCCTGCCCACAGGACACATTAACAACAGCATCCTGTCTAACTGTGCCAGAGAGTGAGCTGGGGTTGCCTCCCACCAAATGAACAGTGGGAGGGTCAGGGTCTTCCATACTCCTTCTGGCAGTGAATACAGTGTCTTCCGCACTCTCCCCCATTTGTGGGTAGGTTAATCTCCTAGGAGGTTTTATTGCCCTCCGCTTCCTCTGTCCTCTTGGACTTTCTGTGGGAACAGATTTTTCTTCTGTAACCAACTCGGGAGTTCCTTCTAATTCGGGAGCATCTGGCTCCGGAGCAGGAAGATACATGGCTTCCCTTGGGTCCTCCTCGGGGAATAGTTCACCGACACTCTCCCAAGCATCTGACCAATGACTAGACGGAATGAACTCCGTAGCTTCTGCATTCAGTGTCTGATCCTCGTTATCTTCGTCAGGTGGAAGATCAATAGCAGAAGTCGTTGGGCCCTGGGAAGGCCAAAGCCAGCCAATTTCCTCTCCCTCATCTTCACTCATTTCTGAATCTTCTGTATCCTCTATCCGAGGGGTCTGAGACCGAGTGTTGGGTCTAGGGGTGTTCAGAATGGACATGGGTTCAGGAGAATCCATCCTAGGAGGCAACCGAACTGCTTCAGCTAGCGGAAGTAGGTGGTTCCGATGCCAAGTCTTCAAGGGCCCCAACTTCCCCTTGGGTTTAAGTCTGTAAACGGGTAGGCCCGGTAATTTTTTACAAATGACATAAGGTTCTGGTCTCCATCTATCTGCAAGCTTATGTTTTCCAGGGACCCCCAGGTTCTGCAACAACACTCTGTCTCCTGGTTGTAGGTCTTGGATCCTAACCTTTAGGTCGAAATTCCTCTTGTTGCGAGCCCCCCTCTGTTCCGAGGCTGCCTGAGCTTGCTCATAGGCCATCTTCAAGTTGTGTCTAAGTCTATCTACATATCCCTTGTGGGAAGCAGCAGAACAATGATCTATGGAAGTGCCGTAGGCCAGATCCACCGGCAATCTTGCTTCTCTCCCGAACATAAGTCTGTAAGGTGAATATCCTGTAGCATCGCTGACAGTGCTGTTGTAAGCATGCACAAGGGCCGCTATGTGATTACTCCAATGTTGCTTCTTTTCGCCACTTAAAGTTCCCAGCATGTTGAGCAGGGTTCGATTGAACCTTTCTGGCTAAGCATCACCTTGAGGATGACAAGGAGTAGTCCTGGTCTTCTTGAACCCTAAGGCATCTAGGAGTTTTCGTATCAGTTTACTCTCGAAATCCCTCCCCTGATCTGAATGGAGCCTTTGTGGCAGTCCATAATGTATAAAGTGCTTCTCCACGAGTATTTTGGCCACAGTAGAGGCCTTCTGGTCCTTGGCTGGAAAAGCCTGTGCATACCGGGTGAAATGGTCGGTTACTACCAGAACATTTCCTAGTCCCTTCAGGTCGGGTTCGAGGCAGAGGAAATCAATGCACACCAGGTCAAGCGGGCCTTCACTTTGTAAATGGCCCATTGGGGCAGCTTGATGGGGCAGAGTCTTTCTCTGTATGCATCGTGCACATGAATGGCAGTATTCCTCAACTTCAGCCCTCATGCAGGGCCAATAGAAACGGTCTCTAACAAGTTGGAAAGTCCTTTCCGCTCCCAGGTGACCATGGTTGTCATGCAAGGCAATCATGACCGTCTCCCTGTGTTTCTCTGGCAGGAACAACTGCCACTTGTCTTCTTGGTCATCAGAGGGGCCCCTTCGGTAGACCACTCCCTGATGCACCTGTAGCCTGTCCCACTCTTTTTTCAACAGGCGAGCTTCCTTCGAGGGGTGACGTAGGAGTATGTTTGGGTTCTGATTCTCTAATGCTTCTAAGACCAATCTCCCCATAGGGTCTTCCCATTGGTCGGATCTCAACTCCTTTTTGGTCAGTCTGGGTAAGTTGTCTTCCCCCAGTAAGGTTGCTCCACAGTACTGCTTGGGGACTCCTACGATAGTGACCCCTATCTCTTCTGCTTTTGAGCCTCCCTTGGCTTGGAGTTCAGCCCCTTGGCAAAGGGCCCGCACCCCGTCAGGTGCCACTTGGGTCCAGTCTTCAATACTGTGGGTGGGGACATGAGACCTCCTGGACAGGGCGTCCGCATCTCGGTTTCCCGCCCCAGGTCTATATTTCAAGCTGAAACTGAAGGCAGACAACGCCGCCAGCCATCTATGTCCTGTGGCGTCCAGCTTCTCTGTGGTAAACAGGTAGGTAAGGGGGTTGTTATCCGTTTTGACAGTGAAGTCTGCCCCATATAGGTAATCTCGAAGTTTGTCTACTACGGCCCACTTGAGGGCCAGGAACTCCAACTTATGGGTGGGATAGTTCTTTTCGGAGGGGTTCAAGCTTCTGCTCACATACGCAACAGGTCTCTGCTGCCCTTCATGCTCCTGGTAGAGTACTCCTCCCAGACAATCATGATTGGCATCCACATGGAGTACGTAAGGCTTCTTTGGGTCTGCATAGGCCAGAACAGGGGCGGTGGTCAAGCTCTTTTTCAGCATCTGGAAGGCGCCTTCACACTTCTCATTCCACTGGTCCTTGACTGACTCCCCCGGCTTCCTGGGGCCCGAGTCATCCTCTTCCCCCTCCGTCTTCAGCAACTCATTCAAGGGTCTCGCTATTCGAGCAAACCCCTCCACGAACCTCCTGTAATAGAAACAGAATCCTAGGAAGGACCTGAGTTCTGTTACGGTGGTAGGTTTTGGCCAGCAGGTGACAGCCTCCAGTTTTTCAGGGTCTGTGGACACCCCATTTTCGGACACTATGTGTCCCAGATAGTTGACTAAAGACTGGTAAAATTGGCATTTTTCAGGTGAGAGCTTAAGTCCTTCTTTACTCAGTCTCTTCAAGACCTTCTCCGTCCTTTCTTCATGTTCCTCCAAAGTTCTGCCAAAGACTATGATGTCATCCAAGTATACAAGGACCTCGATGAGGTTCATGTCTCCCACAGTCTTCTCCATGAGTCTTTGGAATGTGGCTGGAGCTCCAGACAGACTTTGAGGCATCCGGTTGAATTCAAAGAACCCCACTGGGGTTATGAAAGCCGTCTTTTCTTTGTCTTCTGGGTGCATCGGGATCTGATAATACCCATTCTTTAAGTCCATAACACTGAACCACTTGGCTCCGGACAAGCTCTGCAAGGCATCTTCTATCCTTGGAGTGGTATACTGATCCGGAGTGGTTCTCCTGTTGAGGGTCCTATAGTCAATACACAACCTTAGTGACCCGTTCTTCTTCCAGTCCACTACTATGGGGGAGGCATACGGACTTCTAGATTCTTGGATCACATCTGTTCGCTTGAGCTCAGCAAGCTGTTCCCTCAAATCTTCGAGGTCTGCCAATGGAACCCGCCTAACCCTTTCTCTGAAGGGCTTGTCTTCCTGGAGGTGGATTCGATGGGTGGCACTCCTAGCACACCCCACATCAAACTCATCATGTGAGAAGATCCTCTCCCACCGAATCAACAGGTTTGGATTCTCCATGGAAAGCTTCTCCCACACTGTACTCTCTCCATCTGTCTTCCTCACATCTGATGAGGCAACTGGTGTGGCTGTGCTCACCCGGCCCAATAACAGCCTGGCTGGGACTTCCATGGGACCATCCGTGGTGTTTCTGACACTCACAGGCACCTTGCAGTGGGCCTTCTTCAGGGCTCTCATCGGGACCACTTCCGGGACTACCTCCAAGCCCGGAGGTTCTTCTCTTGGGTCGGGTTCCAACATCACAAAAGGGCCCGGCTGCTCCCAAGTGAGTTTCACTGTGGCCTTCAAGCAGGTTACTTCACCGGGTTGCAGCACTATCCCTTTTTTTCCGAGTCTCCAGACCTTCCCTACCCCCTCTTCCGGGGCCTTTTGCTCTAAGATCAGCCGTTGGAAGGCGGTCTTCAACATTGGGTGAATCTCCGTGACTGGGAGGTTCTTCCTTCTTGTTAGCGGGACCAAAAGTCTTCGGACCAGATCCGTGTTGGTTCCTATTATCAAGGAACTCCTGTTAGCTCCAGGCGGTCGGGGGCACACCACAGCCAAGGTGTCGAACACTTCCCCCTTCCCAGCTATGGATGGGTCAAACGTCAGTTTTATGGGTAGATAGCCATCATAAGGAAACTTCTCTGTTCCAATTCCCCATATCTCCAAGTCTTCAATCTTCTGGATGGGTAGGTGACTTAGGTGCCTGTCGTAGAAGTCTCGATACAACAGGGTCACCTGCGCTCCAGTATCCAACAGGGCTCTTGTGTAGATCCCCTCTACTTGAATGGATACAATTGGAGAGGGACCCACCAGTTTCTCTGGGTACTGCTTCGAAGGGGTCTCTTTCCTTGGATCTTTGCATTTCCCTTTTTGACTTTCCTTTCTCCTTTTGTCTTTGGACCTAAGTCTCTCCTGAGCCTGGTATGCATTGATCTCTCTCCTCTGTATGGGTGTAACTACCCGCTGAGGGACATTATTGTGTTTCTTTGGAGTGCATTCCTTCTGAGGAACCCTTGGTTTCTTCTGTGGGGTCCTGGTCCCTTCTCTCATGTGCTTCTTATTCAGTATGGAGTTCCTTGATGATGATGGGCACCCGGTTGACTCCTTCACCGGGGCCCGTTGAAATTTTCCGGCGGCTTGCGGTTATTCAGTCTCTTCTTCTTGGGACTGGCACATACTTTGGCAAGATGGCCAGCTCCCCCACAATTGAAGCAGATCACATTTCCCCAATTTTCCAGGGATGCGGGTGCTGAGGTATTCGGGAACAATTCCTTCCTCGGACTTTCCCTCTCTGGTACCCTTGACTCCTTTTCCATCAAGGAGGTCAACATTCCCAGCACTTGGGACATCTGCGACTTCAAGGTATCCACCTCTGCATCTCTTTCTAAGGTCATGGCCGTCCTGACCATCACCGGAGGAGGGTTCACCGTCTCAACTGGTTGGCTCCTCTTTTTTTCCTCCAGCATAGCTTCTTCCTCTCTGACTACTCGGATCAAGTCAGGGTACTCCAGGCTCTTCCCGTCCTGTCTTGTACGTAGCGCCAGTGCGATGGGATCCAGGGGTTGAGATCCTCTCATCACCTGTTGGACCCGGGCCTCATCCACCTTCTTCGGGTCAATCCCCTTCTTTAGGATCATCTTGTGCAGTATTTTATCTAGGCGCATCATGAACTCTGATAGCTTCTCCCCTGCCTTTTGATAGCAATGCTCCAGTTGGTAGGTAAGTTCAGTGATCTTCTCTGTTCCGCCGAACACATTCTGCAGAATGTCTAGATAGTCCTGCGCAATACAGTCTGTCTTACTCATCTTGAGGTTGCGTACGGCCTCTAAAGCAGGCCCCTTCAAGCTCTCAGCAATTCTCTGCTTCTTCCTGTGGTCTGGGACTTCCCACTCCTCTAGAGCCTGAGTTGCACCGTCTAACCACTCCTCAAATCCTTCTTCGCCTGAAGGTACAGGTTTCCTTCCTGAAAACATTCTGAGTTTCCGGTATCCTGATATTTGATAATCTGCCGGGTCTTTCTTGCATTGCGCTATGATTTCCCCTAGAACTGCGCATAATTCTGTGCTGAGGGTGCCCTGCGGTGACCTGAGACTCTCTTCTTTCTTTACATCTTTTAGGTTGGGTGGGGCGCGTATTAGCTTATAAGTTTGTTTATCCGCCGTTTCTATGCTTGGCTTCTTGAAGTCTTCTGGGACTCCATCCTTCCATTTTATCAGTACATATGTCAAAGGAGGTTCTAATCTGACATCCACTATCTATGCCTTCTGTTGTGGGGACAGTGACATCACTAACTGTTTCACTGCATCTTCTTGCCAGATCCCTGGAAGTTCTATGATCACTGCCCCATTTGGATCTGTGTTGACTGCTGCGCAACACTTCACTACTTCTAGTGGGTCCATGCTGGTACTTTTTGGCTGCTATTTGCTGCAACAGGATCCCGGACTCACGAGCCCCCACGTGTAGCGCTACCCCAAGTTAAGAGAGCCGCTGGTTTGATTTTGGGCCCTGCACACAGTACCGCCAACCCCCGGCAATCTTACTCGACCCACTCTGGCACAGTCAGTCTAGGGTTAAACTCCTATCACTCTCAGGTGTATTGTACTTAATAATCTCTAAACAGTCAGACAACACGCTGAGGCAAGAATATAAATATATATCAGCTTTACTGGTAACAAAGGATTCAAGGTATAACATGTAACATATACATGGGCCTGCAGAGCCCTGCATCAATCAATGGACTAGGTGCAGCACAATAATATGGCGCCGCGCAGTGTCCACCAGGCGGAGCTATTATGGCGTGCGCTCTCCTATGGCGTAGTAACACAAACTTTCTAACTCCCCGCCTAAGTCAGGCCTGACATGGGATGGAACTGAGTCTCTTTTCCCTAAGGAAGGAAGGTTTCTTCACCGGCCAGCTTTCGTTGGTGCACTTGAAGAAATAACCATTTGTAATCCACATTGGGTGGTAACTAGGGGTGCGGAATTTAATCGTTGCATCGCGATTCGGGCGTCCCCGATGCGGCACCGATGTGGGGAAACCTATTAATCGATTATCCCCGATGTCTAGCCCCGCCCCTTCATTCCCGGGAGAGCCGTTTCCTCATTTGTTATTTTTTTCCTATGACGCGCTCATGTGACTGCCCGGCCCGCCTCTCTGCTTTCACGTCTCACGTACGCCAGGAGAGACGTGAAAGCAGACAGGAGAGAGGGCAGTCACATGAGCGCGTCCTATACACTCATGCTACAGGGATAGTCGGTGATTCTAATCCCTAACCTAATTCCTAATTCCAAACTAACCTTTTCTGCAGTAGTGAGAAGAACTTTCCTGTTGTGCCGAGAATGGTTCCCCCCGCCGGATTCTGTTCCCCTGGCTCTCGGGTCCTATCGGAACTCCGCCCCCCCACTCCCAGCCCTGTACATTGCCGCTCCCTCCTCCTACGAATGCTAATGCTCCTAATACTGCCCCGCCCCGCCTCTCCAGCCCTCGGCTACTGTTTAACGAATGCTAATGAGCAGAGGGCTGGAGAGGCGGGGCGGGGCGGTATTAGGAGCATTAGCATTCGTAGGAGGAGGGAGCGGCAATGTACAGGGCTGGGAGTGGGGGGGCGGAGTTCCGATAGGACCCGAGAGCCAGGGGAACAGAATCCGGCGGGGGGAACCAAATTTCGGCACAACAGGAAAGTTCTTCTCACTACTGCAGAAAAGGTTAGTTTGGAATTAGGAATTAGGTTAGGGATTAGAATAGGGTAAAGAAGTGTGAAAAAAGTTCATTAAAGTGGCAGTATTATTTTTTTTTTTGTTTTTTTTTTTATTGTTTTTTTAAAACGGATATTATACTTACCTACTGATCTTCTGTAGCATGTCCGCAGTCACCAACCATCTCCTGTAGCATGTCCGCAGTCACCGACTATCTCCTGTAGCATGTCCGCAGTCATCTCCTGTAGCATGTCCGCAGTCACCAACCATCTCCTGTAGCATGTCCGCAGTCACCAACCATCTCCTGTAGCATGTCTGCAGTCACCGACTATCTCCTGTAGCATGTCCGCAGTCACCGACCATCTCCTGTAGCATGTCCGCAGTCACCGACCATCTCCTGTAGCATGTCCGCAGTCACCGACCATCTCCTGTAGCATGTCCGCAGTCACCGACTATCCCTGTAGCATGTCCGCAGTCACCAACCATCTCCTGTAGCATGTCCGCAGTCACCAACCATCTCCTGTAGCATGTCCGCAGTCACCAACCATCTACTGTAGCATGTCCGCAGTCACTGACCATCTCCTGTAGCATGTCCGCAGTCACCGACTATCTCCTGTAGCATGTCCGCAGTCACCGACCATCTCCTGTAGCATGTCCGCAGTCACCAACCATCTCCTGTAGCATGTCCGCAGTCACCGACTATCTCCTGTAGCATGTCCGCAGTCTCTCTGACATCTCCTGCAGCATGTCCGCAGTCTCTCTGACATCTCCTGTAGCATGTCCGCAGTCTCTCTGACCATCTCCTGTAGCATGTCCGCAGTCTCTCTGACCATCTCCTGTAGCATGTCTGCAGTCTCTCTGACCATCTCCTGTAGCATGTCCGCAGTCTCTCTGACCATCTCCTGTAGCATGTCCGCAGTCTCTCTGACCATCTCTTGTAGCATGTCTGCAGTCTCTCTGACCATCTCCTGTAGCATGTCCGCAGTCTCTCTGACCATCTCCTGTAGCATGTCCGCAGTCACTGACCATCTCCTGTAGCATGTCCGCAGTCACCGACCATCTCCTGTAGCATGTCCGCAGTCACCGACCATCTCCTGTAGCATGTCCGCAGTCACCGACCATCTCCTGTACTATGTACAAGTTGTTGTCTGCTTTGTTTAGACTTTGCTACATGCAGGGAGTGTTGTCTTTTTTTAAAAAGAACAGATATAATAAAAAAAAATGGAGATCTCCTGACTGCTTGAATTTTTTTGATGAAAACCATGCGCACTTGCGCTGTAATCGTGATGCATCGTGATGCATCGCGGAATCGAATCGAATCGTTGACCTGATAATCGTAATCGAATCGTGAGGCCAGTGAAGATGCGCACCTCTAGTGGTAACTTGAAATAACAGGGCAAAACGGGGGGGGGGGGGTTAGGTACTTCAACTCTGTCCCGCTACCGGACCCCCCAAGAAACACTGGTGAGCGAACAGCGGGCCTAGGCAGTCTACAGGCCTGAACACAACTCAGTCTATTGATATGGGCAGGTGCCCGCTCACCACTCCAGGCGCGATCCCAGCTTGGGACTTCCACCGCATGTGTGTCGCACACAGCGTCTGCTCGGATCGAGTCCCCGATCCAACTCAGTCCTATCACGATGGGTCAGGATCCACCCAGGCTCCGCAGTATGGTGGAAGGCTCTTCGGACTTCAAGCAAGGCCTCAGGCTTCAGGCCTTGCCCCACAGCCGATCCGCACAGGATGACTTGTTGCTTGCCGTGTCCCAGGAGAGCGAGCTCCGCCTCGCCTCTCACTTAAGTAACCCCTCCCATGAGTCTCTGCAGTGGAACCTCCGCCCTGGGGCCAAATGGGGTTCTGGGTAACATAGTCCTGGGGCCTTAAAAGAGACTCCACTACATAACGATCGTGGCAACGTTTTCTAACGTCCTGCAAGCGTAACGCCCCAGTGTGAAAGCACTCGGGCTTTCACACTGAGGACGCAGGGGAGGCGCTTTACAGGTCCTATTTTTAACCCAAAAGTGCCTGAATAACGACTCAGTGTGAAAGGGGATTTAGCGCTGCACTCATTTTGATATATCTTGTTTAGTCACATGTTTAGGAAGTGTGGGTAGTGCCGGTGTTCTGCCGAGCTGGTTCCGCCTATTGATATGGTTCCGAGCTCGACTGCGCAGGCGCAATCCGAGGCGACGGAATTCTCTGAGCGTGAACAGCTGTTCGGCAGCTGTAGACGCGCTCGCTCCCGATTTTAGGGGAACCAGCTCAACAAGAAAGCGGCGGAGGCGGAGACTGGGACACGCCGCTCTATAGGGCAGCAGTAAACAAGTTGATGGCCGAGTGACACGCCGCTCTGTACAGCAAGGAGCGGATGAGTGAGTGTGCGCTCTCTGAAATGTTAGACGGCAATTACATGTACAACACTCGCCCTATAGAGCGGCGTGTCACAGTGTCCGCCCCCGCCCCTTGCGCCCGCTCATGAACATTTTAAAAAATACAGAGCGGCGTGTCAACCGGCCATCGACTTGTTTAATGCCGCCCTAGAGAGCGGCGTGTCCCAGTCTCCGCCCTCGCCGCTTTCTGCGCGGCGTGTATCCTCGGGAGCGAGCGCGTCTACAGCTGTAGATGTTCGTAGATTTCCGTGTGTTCCGAGTGCGCATGCGCAGTCAAGCTCGGAACCATATCGATAGGGGAACTAGGTCGACAAGACACCGGCAGCTTCTCTGGATTAGCATAGCAGCTCACATGGTTTTTACATATTCAAATTTTTATATTTCTACTATGGGCCTGTTTATTCAGCGATATCTTTGTCATTGTTAAAGATAACAAGGTAATTTTTTAAGGACAAACAAGGCTTTTCTTTCATGATATTGTTTTCCAACAATGATTTTTTTTAGCAAACCTTAGGCCCGGTTCACACAGAAGCGACTCGTCAGGCGACTCGGTCGCCTGACGAGTCGCGTCCCATGCTGTTCAATGGAACTGTTCTAATAGGAGCGACTCAGGTCGCTCCGACTTAGAAAAAGGTTCCTGTACTACTTTTGGGGGCAACCCAAGGCAAACTGCATTGACTTCTATACAGAAGTCTTTATGCAAATCGCCTCGGCGGGCGTCTCAAGCCGTCTTGAGATTGCGCCACTGAGGTCGCCCCCAGAAGTCGTGCCGCCCCTGTGTGAATGTTCCCTTACACAATAAAACGCAACACAACTAAACAAAACACACTTTTTCTTTTTCGTTTTTTTTTTCCTTTTTTCCCTGTGTTTTGTTTTCTTAGATGTGTGTAATTGTTTTGTAATCTGTCTGATGAAATTACTATGCTACCTATATATATGTATGAATTTTGTTTATATTTGAATTTGTTTGTCTGTATAATAATTTTCAATGAAATTAGTTTGAGCTAAAAATAAAAGTTTTTACTGCACATAAAATGTGCGCATTTTATTCTGTAATTTGTCTTGTTTTCAATGAAACTAAATTTATGATTCTGGTACAAAGCATTGCTACATTATTTACAAATGAAATGAAGTGTTTTGTTTTTTCAATTTTGTGCTTTTTTAAATGAGAAATATGTAAACATATGTTAAATGTGTAAAAATATTACCAGAAAAAATGTTTAAATATTAATAGTTAATGAGATAGAAACAAACAAAAAAAAAATCAACAGGAAAATAATAGTTGAAGAGAGAAGGAGGCTAAAGCTGGATACACACCATACAACTTTTGTTCGATTTCCTTTAGATTTACCTTCAACTATGTAGTGCAAGGGTCTGCCTGATTGCATACAAATTGAAAGTGTTTAGGTTTGACCTCATATTATATGGTTTTGGAAAATCAAAAGGAAAAAAATCTAAAGAAAATTGCATAGTGTGTATCCAGCTTCAGGAGTTTGTTTGGGTTGATTACAGTAAACTAAAGGGTAATTAGGGGGACATTTTACTGGTTAGGTCGTTTTAACTGACATGCATGCAGATATAAATAAGTGCATCCCTTTGATCTGCAGATGAATGAGCAGAATAATACAAATGTAGCAATATGTAATTTGTATCTTTGTATAATGTGTCTGGAGCAGTGGTGTTTATAAACACTGTCAGACTGCTATTTTGACAGCTAGAGCTGCATCTTCTCCTCTGAGTATACTGCGATGCCGGTGTTCTACCGAATAGTGGCCTCTGTCGGATAATGCCTGCTCTGGCCTGCGCGTGCGCAGTACAGAATGGCACAACAGCTGATTTCCTGATCAGCTGTTGTGACGGTGTGAGACGCATTCACAGATCGTAGGAGGCACTATCCGACACTCTGATGAGTGGCGAGGGAGAAATTATCTGCAAAGCCGAAAAAAGCCAAATCCGCTCTGCAACAAAGCCAAAGCCAGTTCAAATCGGCCCTTTAATACACTGAACCCACCCCACAAGCGCGAGGCAGAATTGGCAGCCACTTGTGCCCATCATATGCCGTTAATTGTGCCCATCAAATGCCGGCCATTGTGCCCATCAAATGCCACCACTTGTACCCATCAAATGCCACCACTTGTGCCCATCAAATGCGACCACTGTGACCCCCGCCCGCCTGCTGTGTCTGCCTGGCACTTACCCCAAATTAATGGTGGGTCAGGCAGCGGGTGACGTCGGCAAGCTGTGGGACAGCTCCTGTGTCCTCCATGCTTCCCCCTCCTCTGTTCTTCCGTTCTGCTAGGTGTCCAATAGGGGCACCTGTGCCTTCAGCCAATCAGGTGACGGGTATTAGACCCGCCCTTCCTGATTGGCGGAGAGGTGGTTCAATGTTAGAAAAGCAAATATTAATTTGCTTTTCTAACACATCTGGGTGTATTGCAAGCGCAATGCTCTGCGCTCCAAGTCCACCTTTTTTGAAGCCTATTAGAGGTCTAATCAGGTGCTTCAAAAAAATACCCCAGCCACTGGAATTTAGGCGCCCGGCATCTGAAAAGAGGCCGGACGCCTGAATAGGGGGTGGCAGGGGCAGCCATGGATAGATTCATGCAATGCATGTATCTATCCATTAGTCATATAGGGGGTGGCGTGACAGAGGGAGCAGCGCCCGTGCACCCTTGATGGATGGGCCACCCCTGGTGTTGGATCGTGCCTCCTACGATCTGCGCATGGGTCTTCACACTGTCACTGCTCATGCACAGGTCGGAGCGGGCATTTTTCGACAGAGGGCACTATTCGATAGAACATCGGCTTTGAATTATCACAGCTAACAATTACAAGATCCTGGGGGGGGGGGGGGGGGGAGATCAAGGCAGAGAGACTGGATGTGCATGCTACCCACACCCTGGTTTGGTTTGTGTAGCACGCCCAAAGTCTGCAACTAGTTAATCCTGTAAAACCAGCACCTCAGTGCATTGCACACGGTTCAAAGGTCAGCACTATTCACTTGAATTAGTGGTGTTCAATGTGGAAGCAGGGGGGGTAACTTTTGCTATGAAGCAAACCATCACAGCTGAGGTATATGTATAACCTTGTCTGGTCGTCTTATGCAGCTAAAAGTGGATTTTCACCCTAAAGGGCATGTTGTGCTGCCCTGCCTCCTCTTACAAATAGAAATATATGCTTTTTTTTTTTTAAATAAAGTGCTTTGCAATACAAAGCCACTCTTCAACAGTTCTCACCTAAGCAAGAATTTCTCCCTGCCCCCTACGTGAGTGCACTTGAGTCAGAGGGCTCGAGTTCTGAGAAAGCCCTGTGGCACATTTGAGCATTTGCCAGTTTTCCAGTCAATGTCACAAAGTTTTCTTGCACAGATTACTACGGGGAGAGTTTGAAACCTTCCCTGTCTTAGCATATGTGTGGAAAATCATCTTTGCATCTGCCGATGTGCTTTGCCAGGACTCAAAGGCCAAACAGAGCCCATGGGCACATCTGTGCATGTACTATAATGGTGACGACTAGGGTTGCCATTTGTCCCGGGTTCCCCTGGACAATTTGGGTTTAAAATTGTGTATCCGGGTTTCAGTCCGCCTGAAACAGGGCACAATTTTCAGACAGGAATGTGGCTCAGAACAGGGCCTGACAGGGGGGTCAGGGGTACTATTCCCTTTTGAGCGACCAAAGGTGTCCCAGGCCTGTTACAATCTATAGTGTATGCAAAAAAAAAAAAAATCCTGTGCGCTGCTAAAAGCGTTCGAGTTTGGCATGAAGAAAAAGTGGCAACCCTAGTTCCACTTTTGGGGGATGGAAAAACACAACTCATCCTTTCATTTTTAACATCTCCCAAACAGCAAGTGTAAACAAGCCCTGTAATTACAACTGAGCAGTTCTTTTTCAGGCACCAGTCTTTGTAATAAAATGATACCGACGATAAAGCGAAATACAGATCGTGCTGAGAGACAGATAAGGGCCTAAGGCGCGCATGCGCCTCAGACAGACACTACACTGCAGTGTCTTCAGCTGTTTAGGAAAAAGAAGCGAAGAAACGAAACCGAAAATAAACCTCCCGTTCTGCCGCACTGGATCTTGAGAAGCGGGCGTTGTTACCATTAAGTGCCGCCCACAAGCTGAGGATCAGACCTCCCATTTAACTGTCTGAGTAGCGCACTGTGACAGCTGAGGCGTTATGGGCATCTGTTTTCTAAAGGAAAATCAGAAACGAAAGAGTGCTGAGGAGGTGTGTGCAGTGTAATGTCATGTGGATTCCCTGTGAGTCATTGGGAGCTTTTCAGTCAGTAACAGAGCAGAAATCAAGGAGTAGAGGTGAGTGTGTTATTAGGAGTCATTATGGTATTTTTTTTCTGCCTAAACTAAATTAAATTATATCATATAAACTGCACCAGTGGAATAGAGTTTTATATAAAATAATAACATCTAGCAGTGCTGTGACTTTTGTTGTTGTATGGTATGTACAATATAATGCTGTGTTTTTCTCCTATGATTGCATACTGTACCCCCCTTCCCCGACAGAACTGGCCTCCATTGATGTATCATTGTTAGATGTAGAGGTATGGTCATATCCCTCCACTCCCCCTCATCCCCCCCCAATGCCTATCTTTGCATCCCCCAAACCCCCCACTTTGCTTACCCTACACATGTTAACACAGCAGCTCATTGCTCTCTGCTACAACTTAACCAGTGGAGGGCTTCCACTACTTGCTTAATCTGCCAGGGGCTGGTAGATGACATGAGCTAATGCTAAGCCAGGCAGAGATAATGAGGGTGCTTGATTACATTTTGGGGGTTTATATCACACCCAAGTACCCCTGGCACCACTACTGGACAGCAATAAACTGAACACGTTTTGGAGATTTAGACATTTATTCATCCTAGTATGCATACAAGTTGCCTAACGTAAAGAGAAAATGATTTTGCATTGCTATTGCTTGACTGTCTTATATTTTGCTGCAGGATCTGGTCACTAATGTCTACTAACTATACAGTGTTGCATTCTTGCTTCTTACTGCTGTCGTGGCAAAATTGGTTGCTTGCAGAGCACACAGCCATTTTTGCCTTGTGCTAAATAAGCACACATTTCATCTTAAAGGGGTTGCAAAGGTTCGTTTTTTATTTTCTAAATAGGTTCCTTTAAGCTAGTGCATTGTTGGTTCACTTACCTTTTCCTTCGATTTCCCTTCTAAATGTTTTTTTCCTTTGTCTGAATTTCTCACTTCCTGTTTCTCCTCACTAAACTTCACACCATCATCCAAGTGGTGTGGAGTCAGCCAGAACAGCTTACTGAACAGCTTACTGAGGAGGAACAGGAAGTGAGAAATTCAGGCAAAGAAAACAAAGAAAAAAAATATTTAGAAGGGAAATCTAAGGAAAAGGTAAGTGAACCAACAATGCACTAGCTTAAAGGAACCTATTTAGAAAATAAAAAACAAACCTTTACAACCCCTTTAATGTAATAATGTATCTTAGGCTAAAATTCACTCACCATTCATTCGTCCCGTTCATACAAATCAAGAAACATCACCAGACTGGTCTCATCATCAAGGCCTCCCAGCAAACACTGGTCGCCTTGAGCCTTACGGCTCCTTTTTATTATCAAAAGATCTCGCCAGCCGATAATCACCTCCCCCATGGGAGTGGTCATTACAGGATGTCCCCTTCACACAGGAAATGTCCATATAAGGATATCCCTTCCAACAGGGTTATTTAAATACATGAGTACACTGATGGCTAAAGTCTTATGGGCGTGTCTGGGCAGGGAAAGCATGTATGGCTTTTAAACATGGACGCTTTCCCTGACTCTGAAAACACTCACAAGCTCTCATATTACCGCTGATAGGAATCCTTATTCTACGCTATTCCATAGAATAACGCATATTCAGATTATACTATTATTGCTTGTGGGAGGCTATCTGCAGGCGCGCGCTACGAATCCGGACCAATGCTGATCAACACACCGCCAAAACAAGAGCGCACATCTGCCTATAACCAATGATGTCGTTGCAGAGCGAGCATATCCCTTCCTCAACGATCGTCCGTGCTAATGCACAGAGGGCCCTCGTCGGCGAGCATATCCGCACGCTGCAAACATCACACTCCAACCTCAAGACGTTTTCCACTACCAGACGGGATTCAACCAGCCTCAGACTGCCCCAGTCAGCTCTTTAGAGCGGATTGCGGAAGTACCAACACTGGGTGACACTATGACAATACATATTAAATACATCTTCATAAAATTTTCCACAACACTGCCCCCCGGAGACAACACAAACAAAGCAAATTATTTCCCGTCATATTCTAGGACAGCAACCTGAGGGATGATCGGTTTCTCCCCTTACAGGAAACAAAAATAGGACAGTTAACCCCTTGAACCCCCTTCGACCCTTAGTTTAGATTGTATTTACTACCATACAGGTGCAGTACAATGTTGTTTTCTTGTCCTGATCAGACGGGCATTGGGTCAGTGGTCCCTCTCAAAAGGCAGATCTGCAAGGCTTGCCTCCGCTTGCGTGTCTTTATACTTGGATCAGAGGGTTCCCTTTCTTTGTTCAGGGTCTTTGCCCCTGTATGTGGATGGGGGCAAATCCTGAAGCCACTAGCTGGTGGTTCTGTCTGCCTAAATTTTTTTAGTTGTAACTATGCGGGGGGGACGGGGACAGCATAGTAGTCTTAATATGACCATATACCAGTAGGTCATCAACTCAAGAATAAATGGTACTAGAGAGGAAAAATCATCAATATAGGGTGTTAAGGATGACCGGTCTGTATTCTAACTCTATACCACAACAACAAGTTAAAAAAAAATCATGGTTTATTATACAATATCCTAAAGTTCCCCAGGTGGAAATTACATTGATTAAAATATGAAAGCGTTTAATGGCTACTGTCACACATCAGATTATCTGTCAACACATTTCGTGGACTACACCACTTCTTCAGGACTTTATATTCACATATGACAGATGCCTTGTGTTTCCAAAATATTATCTATGAATCAAAAGAATACATATAAATACAATGCATAGGTATAGACTTAGAATATACAACAATGTACGTACAGTAAGTATAAGTACAAACAATTAAAATGTCAATATTTATGTTATTATTAATAAACGTAATAAAAGTTATGCGAAAGCTCCTGCGAGAGTGGATAAAGTTGAAGATTGAAAGTACATGTTGTTATATATATTTTTTTATTGGAAAATTATTAAAGAGATTTATAAAAAAAATTATCAATATTTCACATGCATTCTCCCCAAAAAAGGATACATACAACCGCAAATACTCCCAAGGAGAGATTAATGCATGCTCCTAGGCTATGGGGAGGCACACAGGAGACAGTCGTTCCTCATTAGTCGTCTCCTATGTGCCTCCCCATAGCCTGGGATCATGCATTAACCTTTACTTGGGAGTACTTGCTTTTGTAAGTATCCTTTTTTGTAGTGAGTGCATGTGAAGGAGTTTTTTTTTCTCCCCTCCTCCCCCCTCCCCTTTTGGATGGGTTTTAGGCCATATTTTGGACCTCATTTTATATCGACATGTGAATATTGATATTTTAATTGTTTTGTGCTTATTCTTATGTACATTGTTGTAAATTCTATGTTTATACCTCTGATGATAATACTAATTAAGGATAGTAAGTACCTCCCATTTAAGGATAATTCTTTCCTACTTTGGGGGCAAGGTGAGGGGGACAGTGGAGCAGCTATTTGGTCTTGTTAAGGTACTGTTGAGTGGAAGTTCCCTCATGACAAGACCTAGAATTTGACAGTAGAGTTCTATTGCCAGTGGTCCCACCCTGAATTAGACTTGTTTTTATTACTTGCTTTTCCTCTCAAGTTGCTGTCCTCGAAGTTGATTGGAGAAATTCATATGTGAACATACTGATAACAGTATTTCTAGGAATCTTCCAGGACAGCAAGCCTACTTCCAACCCTTCCTTTTTATATGTTAAATTGTATAGACATATTTTCTCTTATCGTCCATAGACTGACACAGCTGGATACTGTAAATGCGTGGGTATATGTCCCTGCTCGCAGGAGAAGATCTAGGCAGAATGTTAGACGTTAGAAACATTCTAGAACAAACCAGAGCTGAACAGCCCCGCCCAGGGGGGCGGTCCCTCCGGACATTACCCTCCCACCTGCAGTCAGCAGACCTCAGTTTTTTTCTGCCTAGCAGAAGGAGAAGACGTGGCTCTCTCAGGAGCCAGTCTCCTGGAAGATTTTACTTTTAAATTTTATTCCTTTGGGAATTTTATTATTTTATTTTTGAGACCTTCAATCAACTGTCGGCTGGGCAACAGGTTGGGTACACTAGTATCCTCGTAGTCTTCCCTGTCCGACCATCGAGCGTGCTGATCCTCGCCTTGTGTGCGTGAGACTCAGTTCACGACATACCCCATGACTCCAGGGGTGGCCGGGTTGCTTTCATGCTCCCGCGGTCCTCTCAAGATTGAACAGTACCTACCTACTATATCTTTCGTGGTGGACCGGGCCGACAGCTACGCAGTACGACTCTGTGATAGGTCTGTCTGAAACAAGCCAGTGGGTCCCTCTAGGGACGGGTAAGTAGGCTCTCCTGCTGCAAGGTGAGTACATACTGGCTGTGTTTCTTTATGTGGGGGGTTCTCCCTGTCTCCCCCCTGTTATGCTGCTCTCTGCACCCTGTACTGGTGCTGTGCTGTGGGGTGATTGGGGGTCACTCTGGCCTGGCTGGGCACTCATGTCTGCAGTTTTTTCTGGTGTGTGAGGTGATTATTGCGTGCGCCGTTAGCGCACGCATTAGCAGGAGCTTTGAATTTCGCGCTCGGTGGCCATCTTGGCGTTCAATGGCGCAGTTGTAGCTGTGGCCGGCGCCCATTTTCTTGTGGCCGCCGTGCATTTATTTTTGATTCTAGCGGCGGCGCGAATCCCCTGAAATCTCCTCACAGACTGAGCGGTCCTTAAGGGTTAGTGGGTCCTCCGGGTATCCCCTCCTCAGCCTCAGCGTAGCCAGTGGGTGGACTGTATATTCACTGTATAGTGTATAAGGTCTAAGAGGGTGACGTTATGGAGTCTGATGCACCTGCTCTCCACATTTGCCTGGGGCAACTGGCAGTGTTGCACAGTTAAATATGTTCATATGTTTCCTGCACCTGCGGTCCTTATGGACCAGTTGTCAGCAGTCCCGGAATCATTCCTTGTCAGAATGGAAGCGGTGTGTGAGCAAAAGGAGCTATAAGCCCCCTCCCCCCACAAAAATCTTTAGTGAAGGAGTGCTCTGAGTCAGATATGGGCCTAGCTATTGGGCTCAGGACCCTAGCTCTGAATATTTAATATTTATGAACAGGAAATTCCCTTGTGAAGAACACTCCAGTTCTGTGTCAGTGAATGACAGGGCGCTTGTAAGTGATCTCATTGATGATGTGAGGAACACACTCAAGCTGGAATTGCTGTGACAAGCCTTTCTTTTACACAGCTTCCTCACTGTTTTCCACACACGCTGCCTCAGAGCAGCATGGATGATACATGGTGGGGGGGGAGGACTTTATTCATTTATGTCTCTAGTCCCTGTGAGCCTTCTGTGTGATATCCTGAGGCAACATTTCCCGCCATTTCCTGGGGAACGCTTGAGCTCTGACAGACACACGGTCTGAGGATCAGAGGTTACCTGTTACCTGCATGCTGCTTCGGCAGCACAGTCAAGCAGGTTGGAATGATAGAGAAGATTATGCGCCTCTGCCCCATAATTTAAACTCATCCTATATCTCTACACTGCATACATTCACAGTGTATGTATGTGTTATTGGTCTCTGTGTCTGCGTGGCTGTCCCCACGTTCCAATGCTGTGTTTCAGTGCCATACATGATATAAACGTACAAAATATGTTTATGCACGACTCCAGATACATTCACAGTATATGTATTGTGAGGGGGTTCGCTCGGCAGCGGGTGTGTGTGATCCCCTGGATGGGCTCCCCACACAAAAACAGGCCCAGCAGATGGAGGTTGTGGTTTTCAAGATCAAAAAGGTGCGGTTTATTTCTCTATTTACAGTGACAAAAAAACACAGCAAAGCAAAAAGAAACATAAACAAAATAAACCCTGGTCAGCTTGACCTCTGACTAAACATGCAGGTTTCCTAACTAACAACTGGGATCAGCCTGGTACTGTCCTAGTCCCTAAGTCCCTGGTTTAGTCAATGTCCAAACAAATAGCCACACAGGCTTTGTCTCACCGCACAGGGGTTCACTCTCCCTAGACAGTCCACACAGGTCTGGGTCCAGGCATGAGCAAACACCTAATGAAGCTGGGAGTTTTTATAGAGGCCTTAAACGAGCTGACAAGCTTCAGCTGGTCTCATCAACTCCCTGCCTGCACGACGCCCAGCACTCTCCCTAGAGGTATGAGTCATCCATGAGCCCACTAGCCTCAGCTGGGCTTCATCAACTCCCTCCCTAGTTGTATAAGTCGGCATAAAGCCTGAATCTGGGAGAAATATATCTACCCCCCTGGATGCAACCAGGTGACTTTACCTTCCTGCTGTCACATACCCCCCCCTCTTGTTTTAACCTTGGGGTTGGAACACCAGCAATCAGGCATTCATGTACTCGAGACAAAGCATCCACATTCCCCATTTGAACGCCAGGGCGATGCTTTACTGTGAAGTTGAATTCCTGTAGGGCCAGGAACCACCTATTCACTCTTCTATTTGTCTCCTTGTTTTGAGCCATCCACTTTAACGGAGCGTGATCCGTAACCATGTCAAAGTGCCTACCTAGCAGATAGTACCGAAGGGAATCTAGAGCCCACTTCACCGCTAAACACTCCTTTTCAACCGTGGCGTAATTTACCTCATGGGACTTCAACTTCCTGCTGAGGTAAATGACTGGGTGCTCTTCCCCGTTCCAGACCTGGGACAATACTGCTCCTAACCCCACATCTGACGCATCACTTTGTACGACAAAGTCTTTAGAGAAGTCGGGTGAGTACAACACTGGCTGGCTACATAAGGCTTGTTTCAAGAATTGGAATGCTGCCTCAGCCTCGGGGGTCCATTTAATCATGACCGACCCTTTCCCTTTCGTCAGGTTGGTTAGGGGCACAGCCTTAGAAGCAAAGTGGGGAATGAAGCGCCGATAATAACCCGCGATTCCCAGAAAGGCCCGTACCTGCTTCTTGCTGTTGGGACGTGGCCAACTCTGGATGGCCTCGACTTTGTTGAGTTGGGGTTTTATCACTCCCCTGCCAATGGTGTACCCAAGATATTTGGCCTCCTCCTGCCCAATGGTACACTTCTTGGGGTTAGCCGTAAACCCCGCTTCCCGGATAGAGTCTAGGACTGCTTGCACTTTTGGCAGATGTGAGGCCCAATCTGTGCTATGGACAATTACGTCATCCAGGTAAGCCGCAGCATACTTCCGATGGGGCCTCAGTATCTGGTCCATTTTCCGCTGGAATGTGGCCGGCGCATTCTGTAACCCGAACGGCATTCTCTTATATTGGAACGCCCCGTCTGGGGTTACAAATGCGGTTTTCTCTTTGGCCGACTTGGCCAGGGGAATTTGCCAATACCCTTTTGTGAGGTCAAGAGTCGTCATGTATCGGGCTGTTCCCAGCCGGTCGATCAACTCATCTATACGTGGCATGGGGTAGGTGTCAAATTTTGTAACTTTGTTCAACTGACGAAAATCGTTACAAAATCGCCAGCTCCCATCCGGTTTAGGCACCAACACAATGGGACTAGACCAATCACTTTGGGACTCCTCTATCACCCCTAAGTTCAGCATTTTCTGTACTTCCTCCCGTATTGCCTCCCGTCGGGCCTCTGGGATCCGATAGGGTTTTAACTTCACCCTTTCACCGGGCGGGGTCATAATATCATGCTCTACCCCAGATGTTTGTCCCGGCAGCTCAGAGAACACCTCCTTGTTGCGAAGCACAAACTCCTTAACCTCCTGTTGTTGGGGTTGTGACAAGGTGGCTGCTATTCCAACCTCCGGAATCACGCAACCAGTTTGAGCTGGTGACCAAGTTTCTGCGACTAGGGACTCTCTATCCCTCCAGGCTTTCAACAGATTAACGTGATATATCTGTTCGGGCTTTCGCCTTCCTGGTTGTCTGACCTTGTAATTCACTTCGCTCACTTTTTCCATTATCTCGTAGGGGCCTTGCCATTTGGCAAGGAATTTACTTTCAACCGTAGGGACAAGTACCAATATCCTATCCCCCGGGGAAAAGGTACGGGTCTTGGCTCCACGGTTGTACACTCTCTGCTGTGCCAACTGCGCTTGGGCCAAATGTTCCTTCACGATGGGCATTACCTGTGCAATTCGATCTTGCATCAGGGCGACATGCTTAATCACACTCCTGTGGGGAGAACTCTCACTTTCCCAAGTTTCCTTGGCAATATCCAACAGCCCTCTTGGGTGTCTCCCATACAGTAACTCAAAGGGGGAGAATCCCGTAGAGGATTGGGGCACCTCCCTAATAGCAAACATCAAATAAGGAAGTAGACAGTCCCAATCCTTTCCATCTCTATCCACCACTTTCTTCAACATTTGTTTTAGGGTTTTGTTGAATCTTTCAACCAGCCCATCGGTTTGGGGGTGATACACAGATGTACGCAATTGCGTCACTTTGAACAATTTACACAGCTCTTTCATAACCCGGGACATAAAGGGTGTACCTTGGTCCGTAAGCAGTTCTTTACAAATACCCACCCGGCTAAAAACAAGAGATAGCTCTTTGGCTATGGTTTTGGCCGAGGTATTTCTGAGAGGGATCGCTTCTGGATAACGGGTGGCATAGTCCATTATAACCAATATGTACTGGTGCCCCCTAGCGGACTTGATTATAGGACCTACCAAATCCATTGCGATTCTCTCAAACGGGACCTCAATGATGGGTAGAGGGACCAGCGGGCTACGGAAATGTGGCATCGGGGCCGACCTCTGACACACAGGGCAGGAGGAACAATAATTTTCTATGTCCTTCATCACCCCAGGCCAATAGAATCTCTGTAATACCCTCTCTCGGGTTTTCTCTGTCCCCAGATGACCTCCAAGAATGTGCCCATGGGCCAACTCCAACACCAACTTCCTGTAAGGTTTGGGCACCACAAGCTGCTCAACGGTTTCTTCTGCCCTTTTTGCCACCCGATACAGTAGGTCCTTCTCTACGCTGAAGTATGGGTAAGTGCAGGTATTATCTGGGTTCACTAACTCGCCATCTATTTCCACTACGTTTTCCCGTGCCTTTATTAGGGCGGGGTCTTTTAACTGTTCTGTGGCAAAATTTTCCCTGTGAACCTCCAGATCAGAAAACTCCACAGACGGTAGGTTTTCGTCTGAGGAGGTGGGCTCCTCTCCAGTTTCTTGAGTCTCCCCTGCCAATACTGACAAGGGAAATTCTGGAGAGTCCTCACCACTCTCAGAGGAGTTCTGGCTATCACATTCCTGGTACATAGGGGCACCAGTGGGGGGCTCAGGATCATCCCACAGTTCCCAGAACTTCGGAAAATCCCTTCCCACAATGGCATCATGCGGTAATTGAGATACTAACCCCACTGGATGAGAGAGGGTACCTTTGGGGGTCTCGAAACACACTGTAGTCACTGGATACTCTCGGGTGTCCCCATGCACACAAATAACAGCTACCTTGCTATTCCCAGAGACCTCTGTTTTAACTAATTCAGCCTTTATCAGGGTCACAAGGCTACCTGAATCCAGCAATACCACAACATTTCTACCATTAATACACATTTTGCATAAATGTTTCTCAGTTCCCCGAATGGCAGTGCATGCGACTGTCGCACACAGCGACTGACGTCGGTCCGTCAGAAAGTCACATTGCATGGGTTCCTCCACAACCGGGCAATTTGCTGCAATATGTCCCGCTTGCCGGCAGCGGTAGCAAACAATCCTTTTGGCTGCCTCTTGAGCCCCTGACTTCCCAGGCTGTTCTCGCCAAACTTTGGGTAGAGCTCCCACCCTCTCACTCTCTCCACCCTCACCCCTTGGAATCCTCTTATCCGCCCCTGGGGATGGTCTGGTCTTAGGGTGGAAAGTCCGAGAGTCTCTGGAAGAGGCCGTCAGGTTCTCTGTAGCCAAGTATTTCTCTACACGATCCACAAGACCACCGGCCGTCTCTGGGTCTCCATGGCTTACCCACTTTTGGATGGCAGTAGGAAGAGCTCTCAAAAACCGATCCATTACAACACGTTCCACAATCTCTGGTGCGGACAAAGTCTCTGGCTGTAGCCACTTCCTGCTCAGGTGAATGAGATCATACATTTGAGACCTGGGGGGTTTTCCAAGCTGGAAAGTCCAGTTATGCACACGCTGAGCCCGGACAGCCAGGGTGACACCCAGCCTTGCCAATATTTCAGCTTTTAGCATCACATAGTCTTTTGCTTGGTCAGGCTCTAGGTCATAGTAAGCCTTCTGCGATTCACCAGTTAACAGAGGAGCCACCAGTCCAGCCCACTGCTCCTCAGGCCACTTTTCTCTTTCAGCAGTCCTTTCAAATGTGGTCAAAAATACCTCTGGATCATCCTCTCCAGTCATTTTTGTCAACAAACGACTCACCCCAAAGGACGCGGTATTAGTGGGACGGCTTTCCTCACTGGTCTGCGGACGTTGCTGCACTACTGCTTCCATTTGTTGTAGTCTCTGCTCTTGCTTCTGTAACAGGTCTATGAAGCGGGCCTCAGATTGCTGCTGGGCTTGTTGCTGAGCTTCCAGACTCTGTTGGTGAGCTTGCTGCTGGGCTGCAAGGCTCCTTTGCAAACCTGCATTTGTCTGCTGTTGATTGGCATTTGCTAGAGCCAGCTGTTTCAGTATCTCCTCCATGCTGGCTTAAAAAAAAACTGCCACTGGTTCTCCACCAACTGTGAGGGGGTTCGCTCGGCAGCGGGTGTGTGTGATCCCCTGGATGGGCTCCCCACACAAAAACAGGCCCAGCAGACGGAGGTTGTGGTTTTCAAGATCAAAAAGGTGCGGTTTATTTCTCTATTTACAGTGACAAAAAAACACAGCAAAGCAAAAAGAAACATAAACAAAATAAACCCTGGTCAGCTTGACCTCTGACTAAACATGCAGGTTTCCTAACTAACAACTGGGATCAGCCTGGTGCTGTCCTAGTCCCTAAGTCCCTGGTTTAGTCAATGTCCAAACAAATAGCCACACAGGCTTTGTCTCACCGCACAGGGGTTCCCTCTCCCTAGACAGTCCACACAGGTCTGGGTCCAGGCATGAGCAAACACCTAATGAAGCTGGGAGTTTTTATAGAGGCCTTAAACGAGCTGACAAGCTTCAGCTGGTCTCATCAACTCCCTGCCTGCACGACGCCCAGCACTCTCCCTAGAGGTATGAGTCATCCATGAGCCCACTAGCCTCAGCTGGGCTTCATCAACTCCCTCCCTAGTTGTATAAGTCGGCATAAAGCCTGAATCTGGGAGAAATATATCTACCCCCCTGGATGCAACCAGGTGACTTTACCTTCCTGCTGTCACAGTATGTATCATACTCTCTGGGCTGGCGGGGGCTCCGGTGTCCTCCCGCACTCTCATGGTATGTGCGCTTCGGCTCTCCACACAGTATAGACATGTTCAATATGTTTATTGCACATACTATACATGTTTACAGTATGGGTATACTGTTTGCGTGGGGTTCCTCCGGGTACTCCGGTTTCCCCCCACGCTCCAATGGAAATGCACAGCATAAACATGTGCAATATGTTGATTCACATGCTATCATTCCTACACGGTATCTGGGTGCTGTCTGCGTGGAGTTCTTCCGGGTGTTCCGGTTTCCTCCCACGCACTGACGGTATGTGCGCCTTTTGGCCTTCTGCACAGTTAAACATGTTCAATGTTTATCACGCATGCTATAATACCTACACGGTATGTGTAGGCAGTCTGTGTGGTTTTCCTCCGGGTACTCCGGTTCCCTCCCACACTCCATTGGTATGGGCGCTTCGGCGCTATGCACAGTCTAAATTTGTGCGATTGGATATCCATATACTAACATACCTACCTGGTATGTCTGTGCAGTCTGCATGTCTTTGGTGCAATACACAGTGTAAACATACACATTATGTTTATACACTACACTAAATACATTCACAGTAGTTGTAGGTATTGCATTCTCTGAGTATGCGTGGGGTACTTCGGTTCCTCCCACGCGCCAACGGTGTGCACGCCTTCGGTGCTATGCACACATGAGCTTGTGCAAAATGTTTAGCACACACACTCTAATACCTACACGGTATGCGTATGCAGTCTGCGTGGGTTTCCGCCCACGCTATTGACACGCATGCCTTTGGTGCAATACACGGTGTAAACATACACATTATGTCTATACACTACACTAAATACATTCACAGTAGTTGTAGGTATTGCATTCTCTGAGTATACGTGGGGTACTTCGGTTCCTCCCACGCGCCAACAGTGTGCGTGCCTTCGGTGCTATGCACACATGGGCTTGTGCAAAATGTTTAGCACACATACTATAATACCTACATGGTATGCGTATGCAGTCTGCATGGGTTTCAACCGGGTGCTCAGGTTTCTCCCCTGCGTTCCAATGGTGTGCGCATTCTCAGCGCTATGCACAGTATAAACATGTGCAATTTGTTTATTCAATGTCTCTCTAAGAAAGTGAAACCTGAGTGAAAAAATATTAATAAATATCTAATCATAAAGTGTATACGTGAATATAAAGTCCATAATATCTAACATAGAAAATCATAAAATAAATATGAAATGTCCATTCAAAACATGTATCCATTAAGATGAAAAAAAGGACGTGTAGGCTTTATGGGTCATCAAGGAAAAGACATCTTCCAACTCTATAAAATAAGGTGGAGTACTCTTACCAGAACCCGTGGATCTGCCTGTCAATGACAGCAGATCGAGAGAGCGTAGAGAATCCAACTCCGGGACCAGTCGACTTGTCTGATGAATGACTCGTATATTTTGGAATCTCAGTCTCAGTCGTGGCAACTCGGTAGTCCTCAGCTCCAAATCTTGATAAGAAATCCAGAGTATTTGGGACCAACCTGGATTCACTGGATGTCAGCCGTATTCCAATGGATATGAAGATGATTAAACCCAAACATACCCCCAATGGGGGGTGACTTGAAAATGTAAAATGGTTCCAAAAGAAGCTCTCTCCAACTCACATGCAGAAAAAAAGAGACAATGCTCCGATGGTGCAGGTCAAAAAAATATAGTATACGGTTTTATTGAAATAAAACCACAAAATTTGACATTTAAAAAAGTGATCACATAAAACAGAATAAAAAGCAGTATGGGAAGTGGCGTACCAAGCCCTACGCGTTTCATCCAAGTAGGACTTCTACTGGGGCATCACTCTGGATTTCTTATCAAGATTTGGAGCTGAGGACTACTGAGTTGCCACGACTGAGACTGAGATTCCAAAATATATGAGTCATCAGACAAGTCGACTGGTCCCGGAGTTGGATTCTCTACGCTTACGCTAGGGCTCGACAAACCCCGGGCGCCAGGTCGCCATTGCGACTAGAATTAGCGACCTGGCGCCTGGGGCAGCACAGCTGGGGTATCCTGTGTTTCCGTGCCCTCCCCCTCCGCGCCGCGGGATCGCGTCGGGCCGCGCCGGCCGGTAATTGAGGCCGCGGCCTTCTGCAGACATATGCTTCCTTTTGTGAACTAGCGCCATCTTGTGGTGGCAGTTGGTATGACAACCAGCAATGCTAATGGAGTTTCCCTGTCTGTTTTCCCTGCCATCTCCTTCCCTCTAATTAGAACCCCCAAACATTATATATATTTTTTATTCTAACACCCTAGAGAATAAAATGGCGGTCGTTGCAGTACTTTCTGTCACACCGTATTTGCGCAGCGGTCTTACAAGCGCACTTTTTTGGGAAAAAATACACTTTTTTTTTAAATAAAAAAATAAGACAACAGTAAAGTTAGCCCAATTTTTTTTTATATTGTGAAAGATAATGTTACGCTGAGTAAATTGATACCCAACATGTCACGCTTCAAAATTGCGTCCGCTTGTGGAATGGCGACTAACTTTTACCCTTTAAAATCTCCATAGGCGACGTTTAAAAAATTCTACAGGTTGCATGTTTTGAGTTACAGAGGAGGTCTAGGGCTAGAATTATTGCTCTTGCTCTACCGATCGCGGCGATACCTCATGTGTGGTTTGAACACCACTTTCATATGCGGGCCCTACTCACGTATGCGTTCGCTTCTGCGCGCGAGCTCGGCGGGACAGGGCGCGTTCCTGGCTCCTAACTTTTTTAGCTGGCTCCTAGATTCCAAGCAAATTTGTCAAGCCCTGGCTTACGCGATCTGCTGTCATTGACAGGCAGATCCACGGGTTCTGGTAAGAGTACTCCACATTTTTTTATAGAGTTGGAAGATGTCTTTTCCTTGATGAAAGCCTACACGTCCTTTTTTTCATCTTAATGGATACATGTTTTGAATGGACATTTCATATTTATTTTATGATTTTCTATGTTAGATATTATGGACTTTATATTCACGTATACACTTTATGATTAGATATTTATTAATATTTTTGCACTCAGGTTTCACTTTCTTAGAGAGACATTGATTTGTTCTCACTTTCACTGTATAGCGCTACTTTTTCTATACCCATTTCGTTTACAATTTTAGTCACATTGTTGTGTAGCAGCTTGTTTTGATATACACTTTTTTTGTTTTTATTTTTCACACTAGCGCAATATTTATCCTTATTTCAATTTGTTTATTCGCAGGCTAACATACCTACACGATTGTGTACGCAATCTGCGTGGCTGGTTTACGTCCAAGCCCCGATGATGTGTGCGCCTTTGTCGCTGGCACAGTATATACGTGTTTAATAGGTTTATGCACACATACTAAACTACATACGCCGTATGTGGTGGTATTATGCTCTTTGTGGCTGGGTGGGTTTCCTCCCACACTCTATTTGCGCGTTTGACGCAATACATAGTATAAACTATGTGTTTGTACAATCAGCACTTATCCATGGGTAGCTGCTGGATGGAGTATTGTAAGAAGGATCCCTGGTTTCAGGGGTATCACTTTCCACCTGCTTTCAGTGGTGATTAGAAGCGCTGGCTTGGACTGTGTTCGCCAGGCTGAGGTTAGCGTTACGCCCGTTAGTGGCTGCGTCTCTGGCGTTTTTTGTAACTCAATGACTGGGCAAAAGCCTCTGCTTCATCCATCAGTCGTCTAGCAGGTGCACTGCAACTGCTTTAGCCTTTAGGGTCTCTGTGCCCGGGGTGGGTTTGCGCCACCTGTGGAGGCTGAGGTACTAGTCCTCTGACCGAGTTTCTAGGGAAGTTCCGTCAAGTTGCCTTTATTGGCCAACAGTTGAGGCACCCTGTACACCGGGGCCTCCCTTCTCCAATACATTGCGGAGTCCCTTTGGGATTTTCATCCATCTCGCTGCAAGACGGTCCTGTCGGCTGTGTACATTGCAGGGGAAGGGTCCTTGCATCCGGAGGTGTTTCCACCTCCTTTACCGGAGGTGGGGCACCGGAAGTGGACCTCATGGCCTCTCGACTCACTCGCAAGGTGGCAAGATCGTGGTCAGGTCCAGGGACCCCTGGGTGGACGCGTCAGATGCGTTGGAAGCCCGTGGGGGCAGTATCGCCTGATATATGCTTACCCTCCGCTACTGTTGTTGCCTCGCCGGCTTCGCAGAGTAGGGGCTGAGGCCATTCCAGTGCTCCGGAACAGCGACATTGGTACGCCGATCTACTTTGGCTATTCGCAGACGTTCCTGGCGACTGCCTATTGGGGTGGACCTTCTGTCTCATGATCCCATACTTCATCCTGCTTTACAGTCCTTGGCTTTAATGGCATGGCTGTTTAAAGCCAGGTGCTGAAGGACTGAGTTCTCTCGTATTCGGTCATCTCTTCTATGTTGTTGACATGGGAATCTTCCTCCAGAAAGATATCTCACCGTACCTGGAAGGCTTACATCGCTATGTGCGAGCAACTTGAGTGGCGTCCTCGGATGTATTCCGTTCCCAGGATTTTGCTGTTCTTACAGCGTGGTGTGACCCAAAAGCTGGCCTTGCATACCTTTTTTTGAGGGTCGGATTTCGGCCCGGGCTGTCTTTTTCAACGACCGCTACCGGGCCATTCCTTGATTAGCACCTTTTGTGCAGGGGGTTCGCCATGTGATCCCCCCTGTCAAGCCTCCTCTCCCTACTTGGGATCTGAATTTGATGCATCTTGGTTCTCCAAGAACATCCATTTGAGAATATCAGAGAGATTCTTCTCTTGACCTTGTCCCGGAAGTTGGCCTTCTTGGTGGCCATTGCTTCGGTTAGACGGGTGTCTGAGTTGGTGGCCTTGTCCGGCAAGTCGCCTTACTTGGTCCTCCATAAGGATATGGCGGTGTTGTGCCCACGACCGTCCTTCTTTTCTAAGGATGGTCTCGGCCCTTCACCTTAAGAAGGACATTGTTCTTCCGTCCTTGTGTCCTCACCCATCGCATCCCTGAGAGTTTGCGCTTCATACATTAAGATGGGTACAAGCCTTACGAGTGTACCTGTCTGCTACTGTTTCCATTTGGAAATCGGTGTCTGGTCCAAAACAGGGCCGAGTGGTGTCGTCTGCCACCGTGTCTAGGTGGATCAGGCAGACCGTCGTCATACAGGCCTATGCCCTTAAAGGGCGGGCGCCTCCCTTTCTGGTTGCGGCGCATTCCACCAAGGCAATTGGTGCTTCCTGGGCCTTCCGACATCAAGCGTCGGTTGCACAAGTGTGCAAGGCGACGACCTGGTCATCCGTTCATACCTTTTCAAGATTTTATAAGGTTGATGTTGCTGCATCTTTGGATGCTCCCTTTGGCCGCAAAGCATTGCAGGCCGCTGTTTAATGTTGCAACTTCTCCGTTCAGGAGCTCTGCTTGTTTGGAGTGAAGTTTTGGTTGTTCCTTTACTACTGCTCCCACCCTTCTGATACTGCTTTGGGACGTCCCACGCGTTGTCAGTATCCAGCTGTGTCAGTCCATGGACGATAAGAGAAAATAGGATTTTTGTACTCACCGTAAAATCCATTTCTCTGATGTCCATGGACTGACACAGCACCCACCCTTCCTTTTAAGGTTTGTACTGCTTTGTTACGAACTGAGGTCTGCTGACTGCAGGTGGGAGGGTAATGTCCAGAGGGACCGCCCCCCTGGGCGGGGCTGTTAAGCTCTGGTTTGTTCTAGAATGTTTCTAACATCTAACATTCTGCCTAGATCTTCTCCTGCGAGCAGGGACATATATCCACGCGTTTACAGTATCCAGCTGTGTCAGTCCATGGACGTCAGAGAAATGGATTTTACGGTGAGTACAAAAATCCTATTTTTTGCCTTTTTGGGCCCTGGTGGAGGTAGTCTGATTTATCTCAACTTTTGGGACAAGAGAGTGGGAGGGATTTTGAACAGTTTTAATTGTGTTTCCTGTAGATGGAGGAACCAATCATCTCTTAGGCCCCTTTCACACTGGGGCGAGGAGGTGCGCTGGCGTCGGATTTGCCGCAGCATTCGGCCGCTAGCGGTGCGGTTTTAACCCCCGCTAGCGGCCAAGAAAGGGTTAAAACCGCTGCTACAGCAGTGGTTTGCGGGCGGTATAGCCGCGGTGTCCCATTGATTTTAATGGGAAGGAGCGGTATACACACCGCTCCTTCACCGCTCCAAAGATGCTGCTTGCAGGAGATTTTTTTTCCTCCCGCCAGCGCATCACCTCAGTGTGAAAGCCCTTGGGCTTTCACATTGAGAATGCTGGGGCAGGATTATTTCAGGCGTTGTTATTTATGCGCTATTTTTAGCGCTAAAACGCCTGAAATATGCCTCAGTGTGAAAGGGGCCTTAGGTTGCTGTCCTGAGAGATTCCTAGAAATACCATTTATTGGTAAGTCTAACTGAAAATATCAGTGCAAAGACTAGGTGTACTCCATAAACATCAGCTTTCCAAATGAAATGTACACACCAACCAACTTTTCTTCTCCTCTAGCATATCTCACTTTAAACCAGGATGGGACAAATCCCAAAGTCAGTTTAGCACTACCTTGAGTGCACTTACTATATACTTGGAAGGCATCCTTTCATGTATAGGAAAACACATTTCTTCTTTGCTTAACATCAACAGATATCGAAGGGTCAAGTCAAAGCGCTGAGAGTGCCAGGGTCTGGTGTAGCCAAACTCTATGCTGTAAAATCCAAGTCACATCTGTCCAGTCCAGTGGACCTAAATCGGAGCATGTACCATTTTTTTCCTCACATAATTATGTTACCATGCTATGGATTGTGATGTGCTACAGTAACAGGCAAATGCTGTGATGCCAAATGTTCCAGTAACCTGTGTGTTACTGCAAGGTATAGGTGTGAATGGGGCTAAGATATAATCCTTCATGTTTTTTCCATGATGTTGCTGTTGTGTGCTAGAAAAAATATAAAATACATGCTCGCTTTTATAGTCTTTTATACTGTGTGACCCCTCCTTTCCCTTCCAGACTGTCTTCTCAATGCTTCACACTAACCCAGAAATTAAAATGCACCAGCTATTTTGCCATTTGCCAAAGTTGCAATACTACTAATCCATGCCTGATACCGATCAGTGAATTTTGGCAACTATAATAATTAATGATTTTCTAAGTTTCATTTTGTTTTCTGGTTACAGATTCCTGTTTATTTTTTCAACAACAATGGCAAAGATGAACTACAAAGGATTGCTTTTAAGCTTCTGTTCGACAAATAAATCAACACCCATATTTCTTTGTGAGCCCACTGGACCTTCTCATGACCCCAGGTACAGTTCTAGAGACTTTTGCATATATTTATTGCAAGTACAGTATCTCACAAAAGTGAGTAAACCCCTCACATTTTTGTAAATATTTTATTATATCTTTTCATATGACTACACTGAAGAAATTACACTTTGCTACAATGTAAAGTAGTGAGTGTACAAATTGTATAACGGTGTAAATTTGCTGTCCCCTCAAAATAACTCAACACACAGCCATTAATGTCTAAACCGCTGGCAACAAAAGTGAGTACACCCCTAAGTGAAATTATCCAAAATGGGCCCAAAGTGTCAATATTTTGTGTGGCCACCATTATTTTCCAACACTGCCTTAACCCTTTCGGGCATGGAGTTCACCAGAGCTTCACAGGTTTGAACTGAAGTCCTCTTCCACTCCTCCATGATGACTTCACGGACCTGGTGAATGTTAGAGACCTTGCGCTCCTCCTCATTCAGTTTGAGGATGCCCCACAGATGCTCAATAGGGTTTAGGTTTGGAGACATGCTTGGCCAGTCCATCACCTTTACCCTCAGCTTCTTTGGCAAGGCATTGGTCATCTTGGAGGTGTGTTTGGGGTCGTTATCATGTTGGAATACTGCCCTGAAGCCCAGTCTCTGAAGAGAAGGGATAATGCTCTGCTTCAGTATGTCACAGTACATGTTGGCATTCATGGTTTCCTCAATGAACTGTAGCCCCCCAGTGCCAGCAACACTCATGCAGCCCCAGACCATGACACTCCCACCACCATACTTGACTGTAGGCAAGACACAGTTGGAAGCATTTGGGTCTATGCTGAAACCCTCTTGCCTTCCCCCCTTTCCCTCCCTGGTCCCCCCCGGAATTTGGGGACCAGACCAAAAACTCACAATCCACGGACATTCCGATGGTAGCCTTGCACTGCACGAGGCTACCTAAGCTTATTGTGAGCACCTGGGACTTAAAACTAGCAAGAGCTCCTGCGCTATGAAGGTATAGCAAGATCATTGATCAGTTATCAAGATCAGTTATTTAGGGCACCAAATCAGCCTACAAGTTTTGCAAGTGTAAAAGCATAAATTCGGGGCCACGCAACATCAAAATAAACAACAGGTTGTGAAAGAAAGTCCCCAAAAATGATTTAAACATGTTAATGGTAAAAGTTCAGGTCTGAACATGCAGGCCCACTGATATGGTTCAGAAGCATTTAGACAAAATAAAGGTGAATAAAGCATCGGAACCAGATAGCTTACATCCATGTGTCCTTAAAGAGTTCAGCTCTTTTATTTCAAAGCCATGGTTTCACATTTTTTGAGACTCTTGAATGATTGGCTTGGTACCACTAGATTGGAGCAAGGCCAATGTGATGCATATATTTAAAATGAGATCAAAGTATTTGCAGACTGGCTGGGAAAATATTTGATAGTTTGATAAAAGCCCACATAGAAGAGTTTTTGCTAGAAAACAGTATTTTAGGCATTATACAGTATGGATTCATTAAAGACCAAAGTTGTCAAAACAAATCAGTTTTTTTTTCCCGAGGAAGGAAGCAAAAACTTAGATAAAGAAGTGGATGTGAATATAGTGTAGCTGTAGGTTGCTACAAGTTTCAAACATCCACCAAATCACCCTGCTGCCAGACTCCCATATTACACCTCTGAGACAATGAGCAGTCATTTGCGTATTTTTGTTGCGTTTATTGCGGGATACAACTTGGTTGGGGTAAAGGAAGATATCTGATGCCCATAGCACTTATTGAATTTCCATACATTGGTAGAACATTGGTTAGTAGATTTAGCCCTGAAAATGATGCACTCCTAACATTCACAGTCTCTTCCCCTGCATAACTTCACTGCAGACTATTTCTCCTCCTCTGCAAAGGCTCCTTCAGAGTATCATTCCTCTCCTCCTGTACAACTACTTTGCTGCAAAATGTTAGATTCCTGTCGCTTCACTTCCAGTAAGACAAAAATTGGATCACTCTGAATAACCCCAGCTTGCTGGCTATACTTAGTTGTAGTCAGTGGCGGCTGGTGCTCAAAATTTTTGGGGGGATGCAAACAAACTGAAAAAAAAAACCATCAATTGCCACCACTGTGCCCATTAAACGCAGCCACTGTGCTCAAACGCCACCAGTTTGTCCCCTCAAATGCAGCCAGTTTGTCCCCAAATGCAGCCAGTTTGTCCCCATTTACAGCCAGTGTGTCCCCCATATACAGCCAGTGTGTCCCCCATATACAGCCAGTGTGTCCCCCATATACAGCCAGTGTGTCCCCCATATACAGCCAGTGTGTCCCCCATATACAGCCAGTGTGTCCCCCATATACAGCCAGTGTGTCCCCCATATACAGCCAGTGTGTCCCCGTATACAGCCAGTGTGTCCCCATATAAAGCCAGTGTGTCCCCATATAAAGCCAGTGTGTCCCCATATACAGCCAGTGTGTCCCCTGTGAGGGGGTTAGCTCGGTAGCGGGTGTGTGTGACCCCCTGGGTGGGCTCCCCACACAAAAATAGGCCCAGCAGACGGAGGTTGTGGTTTTCAAGATCAAAAGGTGCGGTTTATTTCTCTATTTACAGTGACAAAAACACAGCAAAGCAAAAAGAAACATAAACAAAATAAATCCTGGTCAGCTTGACCTCTGACTAAACATGCAGGTTTCCCTAACTAACAACTGGGATCAGCCTGGTGCTGTCCTAGTCCCTAAGTCCCTGGTTTAGTAAATGTCCAAACAAATAGCCACACCGCACAGGGGTTCACTCTCCCTAGACAGTCCACACAGGTCTGGGTCCAGGCATGAGCAAACACCTAATGAAGCTGGGAGTTTTTATAGAGGCCTTAAACGAGCTGACAAGCTTCAGCTGGTCTCATCAACTCCCTGCCTGCACGACGCCCAGCACTCTCCCTAGAGGTATGAATCATCCATGAGCCCACTAGGCTCAGCTGGGCTTCATCAACTCTCTCCCTAGTTGTATAAGTCGGCATAAAGCCTGAATCTGGGAGAAATATACCTACCCCCCTGGATGCAACCAGGTGACTTTACCTTCCTGCTGTCACATACCCCCCCCTCTTGTTTTAACCTTGGGGTTGGAACACCAGCAATCAGGCATTCATGTACTCGAGACAAAGCATCCACATTCCCCATTTGAACGCCAGGGCGATGCTTTACTGTGAAGTTGAATTCCTGTAGGGCCAGGAACCACCTATTTACTCTTCTATTTGTCTCCCTTGTTTTGAGCCATCCACTTTAACGGAGCGTGATCCGTAACCATGTCAAAGTGCCTACCTAGCAGATAGTACCGAAGGGAATCTAGAGCCCACTTCACCGCTAAACACTCCTTTTCAACCGTGGCGTAATTTACCTCATGGGACTTCAACTTCCTGCTGAGGTAAATGACTGGGTGCTCTTCCCCGTTCCAGACCTGGGACAATACTGCTCCTAACCCCACATCTGACGCATCACTTTGTACGACAAAGTCTTTAGAGAAGTCGGGTGAGTACAACACTGGCTGGCTACATAAGGCTTGTTTCAAGAATTGGAATGCTGCCTCAGCCTCGGGGGTCCATTTAATCATGACCGACCCTTTCCCTTTCGTCAGGTTGGTTAGGGGCACAGCCTTAGAAGCAAAGTGGGGAATGAAGCGCCGATAATAACCCGCGATTCCCAGAAAGGCTCGTACCTGCTTCTTGCTGTTGGGACGTGGCCAACTCTGGATGGCCTCGACTTTGTTGAGTTGGGGTTTTATTACTCCCCTGCCAATGGTGTACCCAAGATATTTGGCCTCCTCCTGCCCAATGGTACACTTCTTGGGGTTAGCCGTAAACCCTGCTTCCCGGATAGAGTCTAGGACTGCTTGCACTTTTGGCAGATGTGAGGCCCAATCTGTGCTATGGACAATTACGTCATCCAGGTAAGCCGCAGCATACTTCCGATGGGGCCTCAGTATCTGGTCCATTTTCCGCTGGAATGTGGCCGGCGCATTCTGTAACCCGAACGGCATTCTCTTATATTGGAACGCCCCGTCTGGGGTTACAAATGCGGTTTTCTCTTTGGCCGACTTGGCCAGGGGAATTTGCCAATACCCTTTTGTGAGGTCAAGAGTCGTCATGTATCGGGCTGTTCCCAGCCGGTCGATCAACTCATCTATACGTGGCATGGGGTAGGTGTCAAATTTTGTAACTTTGTTCAACTGACGAAAATCGTTACAAAATCGCCAGCTCCCATCCGGTTTAGGCACCAACACAATGGGACTAGACCAATCACTTTGGGACTCCTCTATCACCCCTAAGTTCAGCATTTTCTGTACTTCCTCCCGTATTGCCTCCCGTCGGGCCTCTGGGATCCGATAGGGTTTTAACTTCACCCTTTCACCGGGCGGGGTAATAATATCATGCTCTACCCCAGATGTTTGTCCCGGCAGCTCAGAGAACACCTCCTTGTTGCGAAGCACAAACTCCTTAACCTCCTGTTGTTGGGGTTGTGACAAGGTGGCTGCTATTCCAACCTCCGGAATCACGCAACCAGTTTGAGCTGGTGACCAAGTTTCTGCGACTAGGGACTCTCTATCCCTCCAGGCTTTCAACAGATTAACGTGATAGATCTGTTCGGGCTTTCGCCTTCCTGGTTGTCTGACCTTGTAATTCACTTCGCTCACTTTTTCCATTATCTCGTAGGGGCCTTGCCATTTGGCAAGGAATTTACTTTCAACCGTAGGGACAAGTACCAATATCCTATCCCCCGGGGAAAAGGTACGGGTCTTGGCTCCACGGTTGTACACTCTCTGCTGTGCCAACTGCGCTTGGGCCAAATGTTCCTTCACGATGGGCATTACCTGTGCAATTCGATCTTGCATCAGGGCGACATGCTCAATCACACTCCTGTGGGGAGAACTCTCACTTTCCCAAGTTTCCTTGGCAATATCCAACAGCCCTCTTGGGTGTCTCCCATACAGTAACTCAAAGGGGGAGAATCCCGTAGAGGATTGGGGCACCTCCCTAATAGCAAACATCAAATAAGGAAGTAGACAGTCCCAATCCTTTCCATCTCTATCCACCACTTTCTTCAACATTTGTTTTAGGGTTTTGTTGAATCTTTCAACCAGCCCATCGGTTTGGGGGTGATACACAGACGTACGCAATTGCGTCACTTTGAACAATTTACACAGCTCTTTCATAACCCGGGACATAAAGGGTGTACCTTGGTCCGTAAGCAGTTCTTTACAAATACCCACCCGGCTAAAAACAAGAGATAGCTCTTTGGCTATGGTTTTGGCCGAGGTATTTCGGAGAGGGATCGCTTCTGGATAACGGGTGGCATAGTCCATTATAACTAATATGTACTGGTGCCCCCTAGCGGACTTGATTATAGGACCTACCAAATCCATTGCGATCCTCTCAAACGGGACCTCAATGATGGGTAGAGGGACCAGCGGGCTACGGAAATGTGGCATCGGGGCCGACCTCTGACACACAGGGCAGGAGGAACAATAATTTTCTATGTCCTTCATCACCCCAGGCCAATAGAATCTCTGTAATACCCTCTCTCGGGTTTTCTCTGTCCCCAGATGACCTCCAAGAATGTGCCCATGGGCCAACTCCAACACCAACTTCCTGTAAGGTTTGGGCACCACAAGCTGCTCAACGGTTTCTTCTGCCCTTTTTGCCACCCGATACAGTAGGTCCTTCTCTACGCTGAAGTATGGGTAAGTGCAGGTATTATCTGGGTTCACTAACTCGCCATCTATTTCCACTACGTTTTCCCGTGCCTTTATTAGGGCGGGGTCTTTTAACTGTTCTGTGGCAAAATTTTCCCTGTGAACCTCAAGATCAGAAAACTCCACAGACGGTAGGTTTTCGTCTGAGGAGGTGGGCTCCTCTCCAGTTTCTTGAGTCTCGCCTGCCAATACTGACAAGGGAAATTCTGGAGAGTCCTCACCACTCTCAGAGGAGTTCTGGCTATCACCTTCCTGGTACATAGGGGCACCAGTGGGGGGCTCAGGATCATCCCACAGTTCCCAGAACTTCGGAAAATCCCTTCCCACAATGGCATCATGCGGTAGTTGAGATACTAACCCCACTGGATGAGAGAGGGTACCTTTGGGGGTCTTGAAACACACTGTAGTCACTGGATACTCTCGGGTGTCCCCATGCACACAAATAACAGCTACCTTGCTATTCCCAGAGACCTCTGTTTTAACTAATTCAGCCTTTATCAGGGTCACAAGGCTACCTGAATCCAGTAATACCACAACATTTCTACCATTAATACACATTTTGCATAAATGTTTCTCAGTTCCCCGAATGGCAGTGCATGCGACTGTCGCACACAGCGACTGACGTCTGTCCGTCAGAAAGTCACATTGCATGGGTTCCTCCACAACCGGGCAATTTGCTGCAATATGTCCCGCTTGCCGGCAGCGGTAGCAAACAATCCTTTTGGCTGCCTCTTGAGCCCCCGACTTCCCAGGCTGTTCTCGCCAAACCCTGGGCAGAGCTCCCACCCTCTCACTCTCTCCACCCTTACCCCTTGGAATCATCTTATCCGCCCCTGGGGATGGTCTGGTCTTAGGGTGGAAAGTCCGAGAGTCTCTGGAAGAGGCCGTCAGGTTCTCTGCAGCCAAGTATCTCTCTACACGATCCACAAGTTTACCGGCCGTTTCTGGGTCTCCATGGTTTACCCACTTTTGAATGGCGGTAGGAAGAGCTCTCAAGAAACGATCCATCACAACCCGTTCCACAATCTCCGGTGCGGACAAAGTCTCTGGCTGTAGCCACTTCCTGCTCAGGTGAATGAGATCATACATTTGAGACCTGGGGGGTTTTCCAAGCTGGAAAGTCCAGTTATGCACACGCTGAGCCCGGACAGCCAGGGTGACACCCAGCCTTGCCAATATTTCAGCTTTTAGCATCACATAGTCTTTTGCTTGGTCAGGCTCTAGGTCATAGTAAGCTTTCTGCGATTCACCAGTTAACAGAGGAGCCACCAGTCCAGCCCACTGCTCCTCAGGCCACTTTTCTCTTTCAGCAGTCCTTTCAAATGTGGTCAAAAATACCTCTGGATCATCCTCTCCAGTCATTTTTGTCAATAAACGACTCACCCCAAAGGACGCGGTATTAGTGGGACGGCTTTCCTCACTGGTCTGCGGACGTTGCTGCATTACTGCTTCCATCTGTTGTTGTAGTCTCTGCTCTTGCTTCTGCAACAGGTCTATGAAGCGGGCCTCAGATTGCTGCTGGGCTTGTTGCTGGGCTGCGAAGCTCTGTTGTTGAGCTGCAAGGCTCTTTTGCAAACCTGCATTTGTCTGCTGTTGATTGGCATTTGCTAGAGCCAGCTGTTTCAGTATCTCCTCCATGCTGGCTTAAAAAAAAACTGCCACTGGTTCTCCACCAACTGTGAGGGGGTTAGCTCGGTAGCGGGTGTGTGTGACCCCCTGGGTGGGCTCCCCACACAAAAACAGGCCCAGCAGACGGAGGTTGTGGTTTTCAAGATCAAAAGGTGCGGTTTATTTCTCTATTTACAGTGACAAAAACACAGCAAAGCAAAAAGAAACATAAACAAAATAAATCCTGGTCAGCTTGACCTCTGACTAAACATGCAGGTTTCCCTAACTAACAACTGGGATCAGCCTGGTGCTGTCCTAGTCCCTAAGTCCCTGGTTTAGTAAATGTCCAAACAAATAGCCGCACAGGCTTTGTCTCACCGCACAGGGGTTCACTCTCCCTAGACAGTCCACACAGGTCTGGGTCCAGGCATGAGCAAACACCTAATGAAGCTGGGAGTTTTTATAGAGGCCTTAAACGAGCTGACAAGCTTCAGCTGGTCTCATCAACTCCCTGCCTGCACGACGCCCAGCACTCTCCCTAGAGGTATGAATCATCCATGAGCCCACTAGCCTCAGCTGGGCTTCATCAACTCTCTCCCTAGTTGTATAAGTCGGCATAAAGCCTGAATCTGGGAGAAATATACCTACCCCCCTGGATGCAACCAGGTGACTTTACCTTCCTGCTGTCACACCCCATATACAGCCAGTGTGTCCCCATATACAGGCAGTTTGTCCCCATATACAGCCAGTGTGTCCCCATATACAGCCAATTTGTCCCCCATATACAGCCAGTTTGTCCCCCATATACAGCCAGTGTGTCCCCCATATACAGCCAGTGTGTCCCCCGTATACAGCCAGTGTGTCCCCCATATACAGCCAGTGTGTCCCCATATATAGCCAGTTTGTCCCCCAAATACAGCCAGTGTGTCCCCATATACAGCCAGTTTGTCCCCCAAATGCAGCCAGCTTGTTCCCAAATACAGCTTGTCCCCCCCCCCCCCCAGCCCTGCACTTACCTTCCTCGGTCCGCGCTGTCCTCGATGTCTTCTCCCGCCCTCGATGTCGCTTCAGCCAATCAGGTTACCGGTAACCAGATCCGGTGAACCTGATTGGCTGAAACCCCACAGTCTTCTCCAAGTACCTAGGAGGAGTTTTTGGAAGCCGATTACAGCGTGAGAGCTGTATTCGGAAAGCCTATCAGAGCCGCTGGCTCTGATAGACACTTCCAGAACACACCCACCGCCGGCCACCGCTCTAATTCATATGGCCGGCGCTCACCAGGAGGCCGGCCATATGAATAGTGGGCAGCGCGGCAGCGGTGACAATACATAGATTCATGCAATGCTGTGTTCCCCGGCCACAGCATTCTGCACTACTCTCAACATTCCTCCTCGTGCTTCTTCCACACTGACCTTCTCCAAAGTGCAAATCCTGTGTTCCCCGGTCACAGGAACTTGACACTATCTCCATGGTGAAGGTCTTTATCCAGTAATACATCCTAGCGGCTCCTCCGGCCCTCCTCCGCGCTCGGCGTGCCCCCCACGTGGGGACGCCTTGCAGCAACTGCCTAAACCTCCATTCTCCTTTCTCCTGCACCGACAGAATCTCCCTAGCAGCATGTGACCTCAGCTTATATGGGAGGCCTGCCCCCTACCAATACCGAATAGGGATTGGTCAGAGCTCCTCACATGAGCTGCCTGTCACTCAAAACTTCAGGTCCAACCCCTATTCCAGAACAATCTTCCTGAAAGCAGGGGAGGCGTCTGAGTCAGAGCACGGGTGATCACACCAACTACTGCACTGAACACTCCCAGTCCAAGATCAAAACAAACAGGCCTAGCCTAGAGCACAGGGCTGCCTAAATTTGCCTGCACTGATATCCTAAACATAGAAAAAATCCCATTCTAGCACCTACCTAAAGGTAGAGGGTGCTACAATAGTATACTTGGACTGTGCAAAAGCTCTATAAAAGATCTAAGCCTTAGTAAAAACTAAATAGTACTAGAGAGGAAAAATCAGCAATATAGGGTGTTTAAGGATGACCGGTACCCCAAGCTTCAGTGTTACAACCCTTACTTTTTAACCTATTTTATAAAGGAAACCCACAATAAATGCTTAGGGGCCCCCGTTCAGGGTGACAAGGTCCAATGAGTTGGATGCCGTTGACTAATGAGGGTGCAGGCTGGGTACAGATTCGGCGAGACTCAAAGCATTCTGTAGAATGAGGAAGAAATAGTCCGGCCACCGCACGCTTTACCTGGCCCGAGTGGTTATTTATTTATTTCTATTGGTTGAACTAGATGGACTTGTGCCCTTTTTCCACCTGAATAACTATGTGACTAACTGTATATAGCAGGGCAGGGTGGGGTGGAATAGGGATTGTGGGGATGAGAGTTTGGATGGAAAAGTCTGTGATCGCTGGGGGGGGGGGGGGGGGGGAGGGAGGATGGGGATGGGAGGGTCATTCGGAGACATGGGGGCAGAGGTGACAGCTGGTGGAGGGAAGGAGAAGGCAACAGAAGGCAAAAGTGACAGCTGGTCTGGAGGTGAGGAGGAGGCGGGGATGGCACCCCCCAGAGAAGACAGCCGGCTAGAGGAGAGGCTTTCCCTCTGCAAGGTATGGAAGATCCCATGTCCCCTCTGCAAGGCATGAGAGATCCCGTGTCCCCTCTGCAAGTGATGGGAAGATGCATACACACAGTCCTGGCAGTGTACGGAGGAGTCCTCCTATATACACTATGTAGCACATGGATCCCTTTCCTGCTTACCTCCGCTAGCAGGTGGGACACACCATGCCACATGCCCAGTGTCCTCCTTGTTGAAGAGGGTGAGTGGTGTTATCTATTTTTGTGTCTTGCAGCGAGTTACCTCCTTCCGTTGGTTCTCTTCCCTAGAGTGTAGGGAAGAGTCTATTCTCTCTCTCTCTTTATTTCAAGAAAGCGATTGTCCAGACAGTATTAAACCCAATAAAGAAAGATTTATTTTGCTTGCTTGATAACTTGACAGGAAAGTTAGAGATAGAGAAAAAATAAACAGGAAGGTAGGTTCAGGCACGCGGCACTTAACTAACAATCATCGCCACTCAGGCCTGAGTGGGATTTGCTCATCCGGATAGTCCCCTCTCACGGTTCTAGCAGCCGGTGTGGAGCATGGAACATTCCCTTGTGGTTTCCTAGGGATACAATCAGGAGACAATCTCTAAGTCCCGAACTTCCCAGTCTAGTAACACTTGAGTCCTTAGGTGCCAATGGGGCACGTTACTAGGCTTGTGGCAGACTACGGAATCCTTCCCTCCGATAGGTAACCAGGCCTCTCCCGAGACAGTGACTTCTCTCACCGATCCCCTTGGGTAGATCCTTCCATGGTTGCCTCTCCTTCAGAGCGGGTCACCCCTCACTCGGGTACTTTGGGATTCGGGTGTAGACCCCAGCTAAAGGTGCTGGGCCTACTTACAGGGGTGCAGCCTCAGGCTAAAGGTGCCTGGGGCTGGTACACACACGCACCCCTGGCCTGGAGGGAACTGCTTTCCCGAATAATGGCGTCTGCCCCTTTATGTATCCTCTCCCAGCATGCACAGTGGGTAGACCACGCCCACTGTACGGCTGCCGAGAGAGGACACCCAATAACGCTGCAACGCTACCTGTGGTTCGACCTGAGCCTGGGGCTGCAGTGCCACCCACAGGCCACAGGGAACTGTACTGCCAGGCAACATTACCTCAGAGCAGAAGCCAGTTTTTTAAGAATTCAACAGCCTATGAGCTCAGGCTACCCCCTAAATTTTAAGCATAGCGACCCCCAATTATTGGGGGGGGTCCGCTACAACTATATTACCAAAAGTATTAGGATGCCTGCCTTTACACGCAAATGAACTTTAATGTCATCCCAGTCTTAGTCCGTAGGGTTCAATATTTAATTGGCCCACACTTTGCAGCTATAACGGCTTCAACTCTTTTGGGAAAGCTGTCCACAATGTTTAGGAGTGTGTCTATGGGATTGTTTGACCATACTTCCAGAAGCGCATTTGTGAGGTTAGGCACTGATGTGGACGAGAAGGCCGTGCTCGCAGTCTCCACTCTAATTCATCCTAAGGGTGTTCTATCAGGTTGAGGTCAGGACTCTGTGTAGGCTAGTCAAGTTCCCCCACCCCCAAACTCTCTCATCCATGTTCATATGGACCTTGTTTGTGCACTGGTGCGCAGTCACGTTGGAACAGGAAGGGTCCATCCCCAAACTGTTCCCACAAAGTTGGGAGCATGAAATTGTCCAAAATATCTTGGTATGCTGATGCCGTAGGAGTTCCCTTCACTGGAACTAAGGGGCCAAGCCCAACCCCTGAAAAACAACCCCACACCATAATACCCCTCCACCAAATGATTTGGACCAGTGCACAAAGCAAGATCCATAAAGACATGGATGAGCGAGTTTGGGGTAGAAGGAACTTAACTGGCCTGCACAGAGTCCTGACCTCAACCCAAAACACCTTTGGGATGAAATAGACTGGAGACTGCGAGCCAGGCCTTCTCGTCCACATCAGTGCCTGACCTCACAAATGCACTTTTGAAAAATGGTCAAGCATTCCCATAGACACACTCCTAAATGTTGTGGACAGCCTTCCTAGAAGAGTTGAAGCTGTTATAGCTGCAACGGGTGGGCCAACACAATATTGAATCCTACGGACTAAGACTGGGATGCTATTAAAGTTCATGTGCGTGTAAAGGCAGGCGTCCCAATACTTTTGGTAATATAGTGTATATATCGTGTATATAAAAAGTCTGCACACCCCTGTTAAAATGTCAGGTTTCTGTGATGTAAAAAAAATGAGACAAAGATAAATAATTTCAGAACTTTTTCCACCTTTAATGTGACCTAATAACTGTACTCAGTTATTGTCTTGTTGAGTATTAGTGTCAGGAAGCTAGTTGTTAGGTTATTTGGACAGGTTATAATCCCCAATCCTCATTTAATTAGTAGGTATGATGCCCGGCAGGTATGGAGCTGCGTCTCGGTGTACATCTTGTGGCATGTATGCGCTCCTTGATTATCTGATCGAGGGCGAATACTGCTGTGCAAAATGTAAGCACGTTGTTTCCCTGGAGGCCCAGGTTCTGAATCTGGGGAAGCACTGAGAAGACCCTCCATACTAAAGGAGAGCCAGGAACGTACACGGCAGGTGCCGGCTGGGGCAGCACAGGGGCGCGCGCACGCCGCCGGAGGCACGTGCCCGCTGCTCACCCACGAAGCCGATGCGAGTGCCCGGCGGGCATGATGCCCGCCGGGCACCCGCAATCGCTTGTGACACAACGAGAACCAGGATCTGTGTGTGTAAACACACAGATCCTGGTTCTCTCAAGGGAGAAATGACTGATCGTCTTTTCATACTTTGTATGAACAGCGATCTGTAATTTCCCCTAGTAAGTCTCCCCTCCTTCAGTTAGAACATGCAGAGGGAACACAATTAACCCCTTGATTTTTATAGCACGAATCGCTGTAAAATTGTCAATGGTCTCAAAAATGTGTCAAAAGTGTCCGATGTGTCCGCCATAATATCGCAGTCCCGATAAAAATCGCTGATCGTCGCCATTACTAGTAAAAAAAGAAATAATAATAAAAATGCCATAATTCTTTACCCTATTTTATAGATGCTATAACCTTTGCGCAAACCAATCAATATACGCTTATTGCAATTTTTTTTTTTACCAAAAATATGTAGAAGAGTACACGCTGGCCTGAACTGAGGAAAAAATTTGTATTTTTGAAAAAAAACGTGGGATATTTATTATAGCAAAAAGTAAGATATTGTGTTTTTTCAAAATTGTCGCTGTTCTTTTGTTTATAGCACAAAAAATAAAAACCGCAGAGGCGATCAAATACCACCAAAAGAAAGCTCTTTTTGTGGAAAAAAAGAACGGAAATTTTGTTTGTTTGGATACAGCGTCGCAGGGCCGCGCAATTGTTCGTTAAAGCGACGCAGTGCCGAACTGTAAAAAGTGCTCTGGTCAGGAAGGGGGTAAAATGTTCCGGGACTGAAGCGATTAAGTATGTAAACCGTAAAAAAAGGGAGGACAGACCATATTGGCCCCATAACGAATGAGGAAGGACATCTGGTTACAAAGGATGGGGGGGGAGATGGCGAAGGTATTGACTTTATTCTTCTCCTCAGTCTTCACAAGGGAATCGGGGGGGGGGGGGGGGCTTCAGTAATCAAAACTGCAGTGTTTATTCTCATGACACATCACAGGAAACACCTCCATGGTTAATAGAGGACATAATTAAAATTAGACTTGGGAAACTTTAATAAATCACTGGGACCGGATGGCTTGCATCCGAGGGTACTTTGGGAACTTAGTCAAGTAATTGCCAGACCATTGTTCCTAATTTTTACTGACAGTCTAATGACTGGAATGGTACCAGCTGATTGGAGAAAAGCCAATGTAGCACCAATATTTAAAAAGGGCCCAAAATACATCCCTGGGAATTACAGACCAGTTAGCCTAACATCAATAGTATGCAAGCTCTTGGAGGGGACGATAAAGGGATTTTTATAACAGCTTACCTGTAAAATCCTTTTCTTGGAGTACATCACGGGACACAGAGCGACTTAGTCATTACTAATGGGTTATATAGATACCTTCAGGTGCTGGCACTGGCAACTTCCAAAACCGGAAGTACCCTCCCCTATATAAGCCCCTCCCATCCGGGAGCACCTCAGTTTTGTAGCAAAGCAATAAGTGTCCCAAAAAGAGGGGTGGGAGCTCTGTGTCCCGTGATGTACTCCAAGAAAAGGATTTTACAGGTAAGCTGTTATAAAAATCCCTTTTTCTTTTTCGTACATCACGAGACACAGAGCGACTTAGTCATTACTAATGGGACGTCCCAAAGCAATGCCAAATGAGGGGAGGGATACACTATACATAAGCTGGGCGCCATCAGGCATGAGGATCTTTTGCGGCCTGCAACACACTGCGCCCAAAGGCGACATCCTCCTGACTTCTAACGTCTACCTGGTAGAATCTAGTAAACGTGTGTACTGAAGACCATGTTGCGGCCTTACAGACTTGAGCCAGGGAGGCCTGGTGATGCACTGCCCATGAAGTTCCAACTGCTCTTGTGGAGTGCGCCCTAACTTTGAACGGAGGCGGTCTCCTTCTCAAGCCATAGGCTTGTCTTATGACCTGTCGAATCCACTTGGCTAAAGTAGATTTTGATGCTGCCTGACCCTTTCTGGGGCCTTCCGGCAGAACAAACAAAGTATCCGTTCTACGAATCTGAGCAGTGGCTTTTAGATAAGCTTTAACTGCTCTTACTACATCCAAAGAATGCAATGACTTTTCCTCTACCGAGGTAGGTTTGGGAAAAAAAGAAGGAAGAACCACATCTTGGTTCAAATGAAACCTCGATACCACCTTAGGAAGAAAGGCTGGATGAGGACGTAATACTACTCTGTCCTTATGGACAACCAGATATGGCTCCTTACAGGACAAGGCGGCTAATTCCGATACTCTTTTAGCCGAACAAATGGCTACTAAGAAAATCAATTTCCTGGTGAGAAGAACCAGGGAAATGTGTTGCAATGGTTCAAACGGTTGTTTCTGTAAAACCGACAGAACCAGGTTTAAGTCCCATGGACATATGGGAATACTAACCGGAGGGCTAATACGCATCACTCCTTGTATGAAAGCTTTGACTAATGAATGCAAAGCCAAGGGCCTTTGAAAAAATATTGACAAGGCCGAAATCTGACCCTTGATAGTACTCAAGGCAAGCTTCCTATCTACAGCCCACTGTAGGAAGTCCAGAATCCTACCTATTACGTACTTACGTGGATGCCATTTCTTGGCCTCACACCACGTGATGTACGCCTTCCAGATCCTATAATAGATCTGCCTGGATACCGGCTTCCTGGCATTGATCATGGTAGATACCACAGGATTAGAGAGCCCTCTCTTTTTTAGAATGTGGGCTTCAATAGCCAGGCCGTCAAACCTAGGGCTGGTAAGGAAAGGTGGTATATCGGTCCTTGCGAAAGCAGGTCCGGACGATGTGGGAGGGTCCAAGGACTCCCCACTGACATTTTTACAATCTCCGCGTACCACGCCCTTCGGGGCCACGCTGGAGCCACCAGAATCACTGGTTTCTTTTCTACCCTGATTCTGCGGATTAATCGCGGTAACAATTGTGGCGGTGGGAATGCATATATCAGCTTGAACTGATCCCAAGGGAACACTAGGGCATCCGAGCCGCAAGCTAGGGGATCCCTTGTGCGAGACACAAATCTGTCCACCTTTGCGTTGTATCTGGATGCTAGCAGATCTACATCCGGTGTTCCCCACCGCTGGCATATTGCCTGGAAAACCTCGGGGTGAAGAGACCATTCCCCCGGGCATAATTGCTGGCGACTTAAAAAGTCCGCTCTCCAATTTTCCACTCCTGGGATGAAAACCGCGGATATGGCTGGGACATATCTTTCTGCCCATTCCAGGATGCAATTCGCTTCCCTCTGGGCTGCACGACTCCTGGTGCCACCCTGGTGATTGATATATGCCACTGCTGTGGCATTGTCTGATTGAATTCCGACAGGGGACCCTTGGAGTTTGGATGTCCATGCTACTAGGGCATACCGGGCTGCTCGTATCTCTAAGAGATTGATGGGCAGGGCCTTCTCTGCTTCTGACCACTTGCCCTGGAGAGACCATTGCTCCAGTACTGCCCCCCAGCCTATGAGGCTGGCATCTGTAGTGACCACCTTCCAAGAAACCGGACTGAAGGGTTTCCCTTTTTCCAGATTCTGGGGCACCAACCACCAATGGAGGCTCTTGCGAACGGAAGGGGACAGGGACATTGGTAAGTCTAAAGCCTGAACTTTTTTGTTCCAGGCTGACAGTATGGCCCTCTGCAAGTTCCTTGAATGGAATTGACCGTAGGGTACTGCTTCGAATGAAGCCACCATTTTTCCCAGCAGCCTCATGCACAGGCGTATGGATGGTTTTCTTTTTGTACCCACTAAGTGGGTCAAATCTTTTAAAGACGACACCTTCTCTGGAGGTAAGAAAATCTTTCTCTGATTTGAATCCAGCCTTAGCCCTAAGTATTCCAGACTTTTGACTGGTCTTAGAGCTGACTTGTCCCGGTTGATAATCCAACCGTGATATTCCAGATACTCGATTGTCTTGTGAATAGCTACTTCCAGCTTACAGGAGCCCAAACTTCACCTTTCACGGCAGGCATTGTAATTAAACCTTCAGGGACCGGGTTCCCAAGGATTCCACTCCCCTGGACCTGTATAGCACCCTGCACAGAAAACATCTTGGTCGTGGGTATGACCAGAGCTCTGGATCCCAGGGTCCAGCCCTCCTAAGAGAGGCATTACAGGCAAAACCTTGCTCTTCTGTTGCAAGGCCCGGGTACCGACCGTTTAGCTATGAAGCTTTTTTGGTCGGATCCGGAACAGCTTACTAAGGCCCGTAAAAGAACCTGTACGCAAGCCCAGTGAAAACACATGTTACTCTTTGGCCAACACCTTAGACACTGGCAAAAAACTGAGGTGCTCCCGGATGGGAGGGGCTTATATAGGGGAGGGTACTTCCGGTTTTGGAAGTTGCCAGTGCCAGCACCTGAAGGTATCTATATAACCCATTAGTAATGACTAAGTCGCTCTGTGTCCTGTGATGTACGAAAAAGAAAAGGGACTACTGTATATACAAGTTTTTAGTAATGAGAACGGTATCATTAGCAGTAATCAGCATGGATTCATGAAGAATCATTCTTGCCAAACCAATCTATTAACATTCTATGAGGAGGTGAGTTGCCATCTAGATAAAGGAAGGCCCGTAGACGTGGTGTATCTGGATTTTTCAAAAGCATTTGACACAGTTCCCCATAAACATTTACTGTACAAAATAAGGTACGTTGGCATGGACCATAGGGTGAGTACATGGATTGAAAACTGTCTACAAGGGCGAGTTCAGAGGGTGGTGATAAATGGGGAGTACTCGAAATCGTCAGGGGTGGGTAGTGGGGTCCCCCAGGGTTCTGTGCTGGGACCAATCCTATTTAATTTGTTCATAAATGACCTGAAGGATGGGGTAAACAGTTCAATCTCTGTATTTGCGGACGATACTAAGCTAGGCAGGGAAATAACTTATACGCAGGATGTGGAAGCCTTGCAAAAAGATCTGAACAAATTAATGGGGTGGCCAACTACATCGCAAATGAGGTTTAATGCAGAAAAATGTAAAATAATGCATTTGGGTGGCAAAAATATGAATGCAATCTATACACTGGGGGGAGAACCTCTGGGGGAATCTAGGGTGGAAAAGGATCCGGGGGTCCTAGTAGATGATAGGCTCAGCAATGGCATGCAGTGCCAAGCTGCTGCTAACAAAGCAAACAGAATATTGGCATGCATTAAAAAGGGGATCAACTCCAGAGATAAAACGATAATTCTCCCGCTCTGCAAGACTCTAGTCCGGCCGCACCTAGAGTATGCTGTCCAGTTCTGGGCACCAGTCCTCAGAAAGGATGTACTGGAAATGTAGCGAGTACAAAGAAGGGCAACAAAGCTAATAAAGGGTCTGGAGGATATTAAAAGAGAAGTATGGGATTCCTTTTTTTTTTTTGCTTACATCTATTCTATGTGAGCTGCTGATATCTATAAACCTTTCCAGCCCTCTCAGAAGTGCCCCCATTCTGTTAAAATCAAGATAAATACCTGTGGGAGGTTCTACAGTCTTTCATACTGCATCATACTGACAATGGCCTGGAAATTAAGTCTGGATCCATCCCCTTTCCTGTAATTTTGCTTGATTGATGTCCTCTCTCCTCTCTGCTCGTTCCCGAGACTTCACAGAGCATAGCTGCTCCCCTCTCCCTTCTCCCTCCTCTCTCCTCCCCCTCCTTCCTCCTCTGCAGCATGTTTCAATGGTCAGAAGATTCGGCAGAGATTTCAGCACTTCAGTGAGTGTAATGTGAGAGAAGTCACTGATAGTTCTGTGTATGAGAATATCCTCCACATATCAGAGTGAATACTAGATATTTATAAAGTAAATCAGCCTATTTGAGGGGGTCTGTACTGAGGATGTACCATGGTTTGTGGAGGGGGAGGGGGTGACACTATATGTTTTTACACACTGGGAAACACCAACCCAAATAGATCTTAGCTCACTTCTAGAGAGGGGGATGGGATTTTATTAGGGTTGTCCCGATACCACTTTTTTAAGACCGAGAACTCGCCGATACCGATTACCAATACTTAATATTTTTTTTTTTTATAATTTTTTATTTTTTTTTCCAATTTTTTTTTTCTTTTTGACAATTTTTTTTTTCATTTTTTTTTACCGGCTCCTACCTCCGCTCTCCATCCTGACAGATCGAGGGGGTGGAGGAGGAGAACAAAGGGGGATGGCAGCATGGAGGGGGACAGCAGCAGAACGGAGGGGGGCTGGAGGAGTATACGGGGACAGTCAGCGGTGATCGTGTGTGTGAGAGTTACAAGCACTGATCACTGCTGATTTCACTAAAGCAGCTGAAAGCCGCGCGGGGGGGTGGAGAGAAGCGGAGAAATGGCTGTCAGACTTTTAAATCTATACACAGGGCCGCCATCAGGGGGGTACAGGCAGTACACCTGTAAGGGGCCCGGATGGCAACCCCCCTTTTTTTTTGTAAGGGGCCCTGAGGTCCCCAGGGCCCCGGATGGCAACCCCCCTTTTTTTTAATAAAAATAATATATATATTTTTATTTCTTTTTTTATAATTTTTTTTTTTTTTAAGGGGCCCACAGGGCCCCGGATGGCAACCCCCTCTTTTTTTTTGTTCTTTTTTTGTTCGTCCCGACCTCAACAATTAATGGCAGCAGCACCCCCGCTTCTCAATTCGTGGCACCCCCCGCTTCTCAATTCGCGGCTGCCCCCCCCCCCGCTTCTCAATCAATTTGCGGCGGCAACACCCCCTCCCCCCTGGCTCTCCTCTGCTCCAGGGGGCCCATGCCTGAAGCTGTGCAGGGGGCCCCAAAATTCCTGATGGCGGTATCGGGACAACCCTAGATTTTATATATCATTTTTTATTTATTTATTCCTTATTATTTACATGACGGAAGAGCCTAGATATTTATATTTCACTTTTGATTTTGAGGACAGGGAGTTTGCAGTTTCCCTCTCCCCTGCAATGTATTGCACACAGGTATGCTCTCTATACACAGGCACCGAGGTTCATTTACAAAACAGACAATTACCCTTGTGAATAAACACAGTGTCCTATGTATAGAGCATACCTCTGTTCAATACAGGTATAATCTATACACATGGGGAGCGATCATGCTCTATACATACTGACACTCCCATCCTGGCAAGCTGAACACCTCCCCCCTTCCCCTGCTTGTGACCGAAGCAGAAGCTGACAGAGGGGGGGGGAAATCGGACAGGGGGGGAGAGTCACGGAGGATCAGAGGAGAGAACCTGAAAGCAGCCCAGAACACACAGGACTGCACAGCTGCTCAAGGTGAAGAGTGCACAGCTTATCACACTGCCTCCACTTCCTGGTTTCAGCAGTACACATCGCCATGGAAACAGAGGCAGGTTAAAGACGTGCACGTTCTTGTTATCAGTTCAGCTGTGCACTCTTCACCAAGCACGGCCACATACTCAGGGGAAGGAGGGGCTGAGAGAGAGAAGGAGGGGCTGAGGAGGGGCTTTTTTAATCAACAAAGGTTTTTATTGAAGTAGACACAGTGTATACATACGAAATACAAGAACATACTGAGCATGTCGAGTAATACCATATCAATGACATTGACCATATAGTACCAGAAAAAAAAAAAAAAAGGGGAAATACAATCTATGGTGCTAGTGTTCCCAACAAACATGTATAGGCCGCAAAACTGCACACATCAGGACATTGTATAGTATGGAAAACAAGCCATATTTCACATATAGAGTGAGTATCTCACTATCAAATACATGTATCACAGAGTTCTGTAGCCAGCGGTCCCAAATTTTCTCATATTTGGTCGGGCACCCCCTGTTTATATAGACACATTTTTTGTAGGGCATAGTGACATTGACCTCCACCTTCCACTCAGGGCCGGATTAACATAGGGGCTATTGGAGCTGCAGCTCCAGGCCCCTTCCTCAAGATAGGCCCATTTGCCCCAAAAAAAAAAATCTAAAAAAGAAAAGAAAAAAAGATCGACTTTGAGGATTGTAGCTCGGCGACCAGGGGCCACAGAGACCCCATATGGGGGGTAGGTAGCTGAAGACCCACCCCACCACTGGTCAAAATATGAGGCTGCTATCATTTATGGTTCCGGAGTTACGAGGATGCTTGCGCAGCCTGTCAGAAGCTATAAACAGAACAGCCAGTTTAAATACAAGCTGACACACTCTGCAGCAGAGAGGATGAGCTCCCAGTGCTTATAATAACTATTTGTATATCACTAATAGGGATGAGCTTGGTGTTCGAGTCGAACATACGTTCGACTCGAACATCGGCTGTTCGATCGTTCGACGAAGATCGAACGTTTTGGGTCGTTCGCACCAAATTCGAGTGACGCGAACGGCCCAAAATCCCGGCGCTGTGATTGGCCAAGCATGCACTGTGACCCCGCATGCTTGGCCAATCACAACACCGGCAGCGAGGAGAGCCATAATTGGCCACAGGCAGGATGCCTGTGGCCAATTATAGCTCAGGGGGGTTTAGTACACGCCCCACACTATAAAAGGCCGCCAGCGCGGCGGCCTTGTGTATTGTGTTGGCGTGCAGGGAAAGACGTACATAGGCAGGGACAGTGTTAGAGAAAGTGTGTGTAGGGAGAGAGAAGGATAGGTAGGGACAGTGTCAGTGATATTGTGTGTAGGGAGAGAGAAGGATAGGTAGGGACAGTGTCAGTGATATTGTGTGTAGGGAGAGAGAAGGATAGGTAGGGACAGTGTCAGTGATATTGTGTGTAGGGAGAGAGAAGGATAGGTAGGGACAGTGTCAGTGATATTCTGCTAAACCTTGTGTGCAGGGAGAGAGAAGGATAGGTAGGGACAGTGTCAGTGATATTTTTGCTAAGCCTCCTGCACAGTATACAACCAAAGCTAGCCCTTATTGCTGTGATTGTTGTGTAACACAGGCAGGCATCTGCAGCACTTAAAGCAGGCGTAGTGTGATTCCTGCAAAATATACACCTGAAGCTAGCCCTTATTGCTCGTATTTTTTTTTCTTTTGTTTTACACTAAGGGCTCTTTCACACAGGACGGATCAGTAATGATCCGCCCCGTGAAGCTCCGCTTGCTCAGCGGGGATCGCTCCGTTGATCCCCGCTGAGCCGGCGGATGACTGGGCGGTTCACGCACACTGTGCAGGGACCGCACTGTCAGAGCGCCGCTCTCCCCTATGGGGGGATCGGATGATGACGGACCGTAGAGTCCGTTGTCATCCGATCCGATCCAATCCGCAGACGGAAGGAAAAATAGGGTTTTCCTCCGTCACACTTTTGCGGATCGGAGCGGGTCGGATGTCAGCGGACATGTCACCGCTGACATCCGTGGCTCCATAGGAGGACATGTAGCATCCGTTCAGGTCCGCCTAAAAAACTGACAGGCGGACCTGAATGGACCCTCCGTGTGAAAGAGCCCTAACAGGCATCTGCAGCACTTAAAGCAGGTGTAGTGTGATTCCTGAAAATATACACCTGAAGCTAGCCCTTATTGCTGTGTTTTCCTGTTGTGTAACACAGGCAGGCATCTGCAGCACTTAAAGCAGGCGTAGTGTGATTCCTGCACATTATACACCTGAAGCTAGCCCTTATTGCTCGTAGTTTTTTTCTTTTGTGTTACACTAACAGGCATCTGCAGGGGCATATAAAAAATATATAATGTGGCGCTGTGAGAGAAGTAGTAAAAAACCCTACTTCATGTATAGCACAATGGTGCACATAAAAATATGGTGTCAAACAAAACGTTTGTACACAATAGGTGTACACAAATGAATGTGATAAAAATGTAAGTGAATACTAACAGTGAAATAATTGGTATGGGGTATAGGTTCACAACAAAAACCAGCAATTAAACTGGAATATTGATCATACCCATAATAAACAAAAATAAAAATGAAAATATAATGTAGGTGGAGACAAACTCATATAAGGCGTCACAGATGAGTATGTAGAATAATGTCAAATCTTATCACATATGAAAAGAAGTTCATAGGTCAAAATCCAACAAGGAGCTGCATCGTTTGAAAATAGGTTTGAATTCAATGGGCAGGAGCGCATTAGGAGCGGTGAGTTCACCGCTCCTAATGCGCTCCAAAGAAGTTGCTGGCAGGACTTTTTCTGACGCCCTGCCAGCGCACCGCTCCAGTGTTAAAGCCCTCGGGCTTTCACACTGGAGTGAATAGAGCAGCTGTTTAAGGGCGGATTGCAGGCGCTATTTTTAACGCTATAGCGCCTGCAAAACGCCCTCAGTGTGAAAGGGGTCTTATAGTAATTAACCCCTTGCCACCCAGGCCAATTCTGACACTTCTCTCCTACATGTAAAAATCATCATTTGTTTTTTGCTAGAAAATTACTAAATAAAGTTAGCACGATTTTCTTTTTGTATACTAAGCGATGCTTTAAATTTTTTTACAGGTTACATGTTTAGAGTTACAGAGGAGGTCTAGTGCTAGAATTATTGTTCTCGCTCTAACGATCGTGGCGTATGTAACATGCGTGTGTCTGGCTCTGATACTAGCCAGGGCCTACCCAGCCACTGACTAGTATCTCTCCCCAGCCTGTCCCCACACACCCTCTCACCTGCTGACCTGTGGATGGGGGAATCACTCCTGCAGTGTTATTGAGTTCTGCCTGCGAATACAATGATCAGTGTTGCTAACTATAGCTGGCAGCACTGATTGTTTTGGGAAAAACCTGACAGGCTGGTTGTACTCAAGTCAGATAATAGATTGACTTGTGTAAAACCAGCTAGCCCATACATAGATCGACTATGGCTGGTCTCTGCTTAATTGGCGTAATTTCAATCCATGTATGGCCCGCTTAACCGCTACGCAGTCCCTAAACATCCTTCCACAAACCTTTACATTTTTCCTTCCCAAATTCCCTTCATCCTCCGCACCTGTACATACTCTCCACACTTCTCTCCTGTACATACTGCTCACTGTCATACCCTCCACACTTCTCTCCTATACATAGTGCCCACTGTCATACCCTACACACTCCTCTCCTGTACATAGGGCCCGCTGTCATACACTTCTTTTCTGTACATAGTGCCCACTGTCGTACTCTCCACACTCCTCTCCTGTATTGTCATACCCTCCACTCTCCTCTCCTATACATAGTGCCCACCGTCATACCCTCCACACTGCTCTCCTGTACATACTGTTCACTGTCATATCCTCCACACTTCTCTCCTATACATAGTGCCCACAGTCATACCCTCTACACTTCTCTTCTATACAGAGTGCCCACTGTCATACCCTCTACACTTCTCTTCTATACATAGTGCCCACTGTCATACCCTCCACACCTCTATCCTGTACATACTGCCCACTGTCATATCCTCCCCACTCTTCACTGTCATACCCTCTACACTTCTCTTCTGTACATACTGCTCACTGTCTTACCCTCCACACTCATCTCGAGTACATACTGCTCAGTATACTGCCCACTTTCATAAACTCCTCTATTGTACATAGTGCCGGCTGTCATACCCTCCACACTCCTCTTCTTTACATACTGCTCACTCTCATACCCTCCACATTCCTTTCCTGTACATACTGCCTATTGTCATACCCTCCCCACTCCTCTCCTGTACATACTGCCCACTGTCATACCCTCCACACTCTTCTCCTGTACATACTGCTCACTGTCTTACCCTCCACACTCATTTAATGTACATACTGCTCAGTATCATACCGTCTACACTCCTCCCCTGTACAAACTGCTCACTGTCATACCCTCCACACTCCTCTCCTGTACATACTGCCCACATTCATAAACTCCTCTATTGTACATAGTGCCGACTGTCATACCCTCCACACTCCTCTCCTGTGCATACTGCCCACTATCATACCCTCCACACTCCTCTCCTGTACATACTGCCCCCATTATACCCTCTATACCCCTCTCCTGTACATACTGCCCACTATCATACCATCCACACTCCTCTCCTGTACATACTGTAACCCAACCTTACCCTCCACACTCCTCTCCTGTACATACTGTAACCTAACCTTACCCTTCACACTCCTCTCCTGTACATACTGCCAACTATCTTTCTCTCCACATTCCTCTCCTGTACATACTGCCCCCATCATACCCTCCACACTCCTCTCCTGTACATACTGCCCCCATACTGCCAACTATCTTTCTCTCCACACTCCTCTCCTGTGCATACTGCCCACTATCATACCCTCCACACTCCTCTCCTGTACATACTGCCCCCATTATACCCTCTATACCCCTCTCCTGTACATACTGCCCACTATCATACCATCCACACTCCTCTCCTGTACATACTGTAACCCAACCTTACCCTCCACACTCCTCTCCTGTACATACTGTAACCTAACCTTACCCTTCACACTCCTCTCCTGTACATACTGCCAACTATCTTTCTCTCCACATTCCTCTCCTGTACATACTGCCCCCATCATACCCTCCACATTCCTTTCCTGTACATACTGCCCACTGTCATACTCTCCACACTCCTCTTCTGTACTTACTGCCCACTTTCATACCCTCCACACTCCTCTCCGGTACATACCACCCTCTGTCATACCCTTCACACTCCTCTGCTGTGCATGCTGCCCACTGTCATACCTTTCAAACTCCTCTCCTGTACATAGTGCCTTCTGCCATACCCTCCAAACTCCTCCCCTGTACATAGTGCCCACTGTTAGACCCTCCACATTCCTCTCCATTACCTGCAAATACTTCCCAGTTTTATACCGTCCATACTCCTCCCCTAAGCCTCTTACCCACAAAAACAGTTCTTTAAAATTATACTGAATATCCTCAATGTTACCAGCTCTAGAATGGGCACACTTTTGTTAGTTCAACTAAAGGAAATCTTCTCAGTCCTCATATTTGTTCTGCCCCATTATTAGTACTCATTTCATTTTGTGATTCCTACTGTGATGTATAGAGGAACATAGGGGATCTCAGCCACTCTAAATATAGCACTGGTGAAAAAAGTGCCCCTTAAAAATATTTTTTAAATGTTGGCAACTATACACTTAGGCACTGACCAAGGGCCACCGGGTCAGTAGGGGGCCCCATGAGAGGCTCCTGGGATCCTGTGATAATAAAGCGGTAGTAAACTTTGCTAACATTACTACTTTTTAGAGGCCCTGAGGTAGGTTATGCCATAGTGTACAAATATGTACAGCATATTAGCACATTAGGGTACACTTAAATTGTCAGACTGAGCCCCCCAGTGCTACACTGTGATCAATCCGTCGGGTCCTGGGTGCTTCCATTTTCACCCGGTCTTCCTTTTGGGCTCTGTGCCTTCGGTCACTTGCCTTGGCTGGGCTGCGTTGATGTCATTCCCATGCATGCTCATGCGCATCCTCTCTCTCTCACCCCCCCCTTTCTCTCTCATCCTCCCTCCCTTACCCCTCACCCCTCTCTCATCCTCCCTCTCTCTCTTTAATTTAATTTGTTATAACAAAAAAATTGTTTACATATTTATTTATTTATTATTTATAAAAGGCCAGCCAAAATCCTCAGCTCCAGGCCCATGATGTTCTTAATCTGGCCCTGCTTCCACTCCGTCAGGGTGGGAGGCAATGGCCTCATCCACTTCCTGGCAATGATTTTTCTGGCCGAAAACAGGGTCTCCTGAAGGAATATTTTCGTATATTTGTCTAATCCCGCTGGATAAATCCCTAGAAGGCACTGCTTCGGATCTAAGGTAAGAGGCGATCCCATATCGTCGTGCAGGAAATCCACCACCTGTTTCCATAGATCCTGAATCTTAACACAGGCCCACAGCATGTGATAGAAGGTGCCCGTCTCGGAGCAGCAAAGTGGACAGAGGGTAGACTGTCCCCTCTTATATCTGGCCACCCTAAGTGGGGTAAGATATGCTCTGTGTACAATATAAATCTGTGACAACCTGTCCGACAACTTTGGGGACACCTCCCTGCAGGTCTCAAGGGCCTCCTCCCATTCCTCATTCTCCAATGGACCCACCTCCCTCTCCCATCTGGGCTTCAGAGCATACGCCAGTTTGCTGGACACAGGGGTGGAGAGCATGTTGTAGAAGTATGATATCAGGCCCTTCGGATCTGTACTCCTAGCAACGGCCATAATCGGATTGGACTCGGGTTGTGGGGGAGATTGCGGGAACTGTGTCTGCGTTGCGTGGCGGATCTGGAGGTAGCGGAAGAACATGTGGTTATGAAGCATATATTGTTCCTTTAGCACGTCAAAGGGTTTAAGATTACCGTCAGAAAGAATGTGATGCAAGTAATATATGCCTCGGGAACTCCATACCCCCGGATCTAATATGCGTTCGTATTCTGGCAGGAATTTGTTATACCACAGAGGCGCATAATCATTATGAGGCGGAATTTTGAGTTTGGTGGAAGCCAAGTTCCACACACGCCTATAGTGGTATAAGAGAGATTTAGTATCCCCTTCTGGAGCTGCACTGCCTGTCCCCAGGGCCAATGGATAGAGAGGGTCTTGGGATTGTTGCGCCCACTTTGGACATATTAAAATTCGAAATTGCTCGCTGTCAGTCTTATCTATATGGTAGAACTGGGACAATTGGGCCGCAATGTAATAAAAGTTGAAGTCCGGCAAGGCCGTGCCACCCATATCCGTCGGGTTTTTAAGTGATTTCCAGGATAGTTTATGACGACTGGGTCCCCAAACAAAGGGTTTAAGTAGGGCCTCCAGGGATTTAAAGTATTTTAATTGAAGATATACAGGGGGATGCCAGAGAATATATAAGACCTTTGGCAAGAGGACCATCTTTATAAGGTTAATACGACCCCACACCCCTAGAAGCAGCCTGGCCCATGCACGGGTTTTGGTCCTGACCAGGGCAAAGAGGGGTTCAATATTAAGGGCAAGATAGTCCGAAGGGGTCCTGGATATATGTATCCCCAGGTACTTTATGACCCCGACCCTTTGAAGCGGGAGGTTGGCTTGGGACTCGGGGGGGGGGGCAATATCTGTGACTTGTCCCAATTGATCTTAAGGCCGGAGAAGATTCCAAACTGTTCGATGGTATGTAGGGCTCTGTGGGAGGGTCCAGAGTCCGCTAGGTATAATAGCGTGTCGTCCGCATACAGACTTATTTTTTCTGTGAGGGGTCCCAACCTAATCCCACTATCTCTGGATCTGCCCAAACAACCATGGCCAAGGGTTCTGCCGCCAGAGCGTATAATAGGGGGGAGAGCGGGCAGCCCTGTCGTGTGCCTCTACTGAGGCTGAATGACGAAGAGGGCATCCCCAGAGATAGTCCAATTCTACAGAGTCAAACGCTTTCGCGGTGTCCAGCGACACCATTACTCGCGTTCCAACTGTCTCGTGTATGGCTTGCAAGTTAATAAAGAGCTTCCGTAGGTTGAACGAGGTATTTCGGCCAGGCATAAAGCCTGCTTGATCAGGGTGTATGAGGGACAGGATAATCTTATTGAGGCGTATGGAGAGGGTTTTGGCTAGAATTTTAATGTCCACTTGTAGTAGGGAGATAGGGCGGTAAGACACAGGAAATCCCGGGTCTTTTCCGGGTTTAGGTATGAGTACTATCGTGGCTTCACGCATGGAAGGCGGCAATGCAAAGGACTCGAAAAGGTCGTTATAGAGTGCCAGAAACTTAGGAATGAGAAGTTCACCAAACCGGGAGTAAAATTCTATGGGGAGAATCCGGGGACTTGGATTTGGCAAAACTCGCCATTGCTATGGCTATCTCACCTTCAGTGAGGGGAGCCTCGAGGAGGACAACCTGGTCTTCCGTCAGTTTCGGAAAGGGCACATTTGCGAGAAAGGAGGTCATAAGGTCACTATTGGGAGGAGCTGTGGATTGGTATATGTCAGCAAAAAAGTCTTTAAATTTAGAAGTTACCGCGTGGGGATCCGTAATCTGGGTCCCCCCAGGCCATGTAAGGTGATAACTACTGGGGGTCTTTCCTCACTGTGAATCAAGTATGCTAATAATTTACCGGCCTTTTCCCCATGTTCAAACAGTTTTTGCCTAGTGAAAAATAATTTGCGTTTGGCTTTTTCAAAATGAAGTTGGTTAACCACCCTAGTCTGAAGTTTGAGTAGACTCGCACTGGAAGGGGATGGGTCAGTTGCATACATGCTCTCTAGATTGGAAAGTGCCTCCATCGCCTTAGTGAAGGCCTCAGAAGAGTCTGCCTTAATCTTATTAATGTAAAAAATTAAATGGGCCCTGACGTGTAGCTTGAATGATTCCCATACCATTGCGGGGGAGGCGGAATGATCATTCTCTGAAAATAATCTACTCCACTCCTCTGTGAGTTCGTCCTCCTCTGGTAGGAGTGAAAGCCAGAATGGGTTCAGGCGCCACGTCCGCAATGGTTTGTCTAGGGGAACACTCAGTGTGATCAAGTAGGGACTGTGGTCAGATAATAGTCTGGGTCCAAAGGCTGCGGTCTGTAAGCGTGGGGCCAATGCCTGAGTGATAAAGATAAGGTCTAGCCTAGACATGGAATTGTGGGATGCGGAGAAACAAGAGTATGCTCTAGTTTGGGGAAACGTATATCTCCATGTGTCTATGAGGTGGAAGGAGGAGACTAGTTTGGAGAACTTGGTGTCCCCAGCCGGGGTCACCGTCCCCTGGGAGGTCAATAATCTATCCATATCCGTGTTTAACACCATATTAAAGTCCCCTAACCAAATTGCCTGTATAGTAGAGTGTCTAGCCATGAATAAGATGCCATCTAGTATTATGGATTCACTATATGGGGGAGGCACATAGAAGGCTAAAATTAAAAGGGGTTCCCCATACAGTTTGGCTGACAGGAAGACATAGCGACCTCCAGGGTCAGTAGTCACCTCTCCCAGCTCAAAGTGTACAGACTTTGCCACCAGCACTGAGACACCCCTGGAATGTGATGTGCGGGTCGAGTGATACGCCCATCCCACCCAGGGTCGGCGGAGGGTCATCTGTAGCCGCCCCTCTATGTTCGTCTGCACCAGGACCACCACATCCGCCCTTTGCTTTTTCAGGAATGTGAGGGCCGCCGCCCGCTTAATTTTGTCACGCAACCCCCTCACATTCCAGACCAAGAATTTTAGAGACGCAATAACATTCCATCCCCATCAAAGCACCCCCACAGATTACCCTTAAACATTACAGTCCCGTATGGCTTAGGCATAGTAAACCATTGGTACACATAAAGGAGTAGCAGTAATGAGCGTAATAGCGCATAGTGTGAGATGGGGGTTGTTTAGCTGAAGTGGTAGATGCGTTTTCCCAGCGATTCAAGCCAGTCAGGAACTATATTTAAGGGCATGGTAGCCCATTTTTATTAAAAAAGGCAAAATAAAAGTCCAAACAAAGGTTTCCCACGCAGTGGTTCTTCTCCATCAAATACACATAACAGAAAATGCTAGCCCACCTGGCTCTCTGTAGCAGTACTTCTGCACTTTCCTGGTCACCCAGACCACCGGACTCCTCAAAGGCTTCCCTTTAGCGTGCACAGCTCTGCCTCTTGCAGTCACCAATGTTCTGGCTGTCACCTACAGCCTCTCTGACTCCTGAAGACCTCCTGTCTCTTGGTGTGGAGCCGTCTCCAACTGGGAGCCCTGAGGTCTTCCCATACATTCATTATAAGGGCTGTGCTCACCTGAGGACACACCCTGCTGGTTATCAGCAAAGTCTGCACACAGGGTTGGAGATCCCATCCCTCCCAAGACACTGGAATCTCCAAACTACAAAGCCCCTTTCCAGAATACCAAAACCTGGAGAAAGCTGCGAAAGCAGTCTTCTCCAGTCCACATCTACGCTCTGTAGTCTTGCACCTTGCAAATGTGCAGACCCTGTGTCCAGCAAACTGTCCATTTTACCGTGACAGTATCTCCTACTGTCACAATAGAAACACCAGGTTAGCGCTGGACAACGTTGCATGTATTGTGTCAGACATATCATATACACTGTCATGAATTTCAACCATAACTTCCCCTAGCCACCCCCCCTCCCCCACCCCGCCCTGTATCTTTTCAAACTGATGCGGGCATCATCCCAAAACAAAACTGTAACTGCCATCCAGAAAAAAAAGGTTGTGATAGATATCAAGAGCGAGAGCCCATGGGGCCCCATCAGCAGCCCATGTAGCGAGGAGTCATAACAGGTATACAGCAGCATGTAACTAATCTAAATGCTTCAGATCCTCCTCTGCAAATGTGGGGAGCTACACATGGGCTACCACTGTGGCCCCGGGCACTCTGTCCATACATCCTGGATAAGCATGGGGGAAAGTCTCACTGCATTGTGCACTTTAACAGCAGAACTCCTACTGTCCTGGGCTCCTGCAGCTTCTGCAGCTAAGGATATGTGGGAGCTCATAATGGAGCTCAAAAGGAGTAAAGTCAAAAGCATAAGTAGGTAATATACCACAGTTTCTAAGTTATGTAGTTGTATTGTTGGTCACCAACTGTAGCATGAGTACAGTTGTAAGATAGTAATCCCAAGTAGTTCCACCAACAGAACAACCGATGTAATCTTGGGGATAAAGAGGTAAGGCGCAAATAAACAGTCAGGTTATGTAGTTCGGCAGCACAGAACTAATGACAAGCTTGTTCAGGTGCAGGATAGCAAGCATCATACTCACAAAGTCACTTATTTTCCCGGGCCAGGGAGAGCGCGGCGTTCCAGCCAGGAGATGGTTTCTTCAGGATTATCAAAAAAGATCACTTTGCCATCATGTTCCACTCTGAGGCGGGCAGGAAACAGCATGGCGTATTTGTAGTTGTGGATCCTAAGCTTGCGCTTGGCCTCCATGAAGTTTTGACGGCGGTGCTGTACCTCCGCCGAGAAATCAGGAAATATGGCCACTGTAGCATTTCCAAAAGTGATGTTCCCCTTCAATCTGGCCAATCTAAGGGCGGCATCCCGTCTTTGTAATTCAGCATTTTAGCTATAAATGTGCGCGGTGGAGCTTCCTGCGGCGGTGGCTTGGCTGGCATGCGGTGGGCCCTCTCAACTGCCAGTAAGGGGGAAAAGGCCTCTCTCCCATAGGTGGTAATGAGGAGCTGTTCCAAAAATGTGGTGGGGTCCTTGCCCTCAGAGCCCTCAGGCAGACCGATCAGGCGCAGGTTGCACCTCCGAAGCCTGTTCTCCATCTTGTCCTGCTTGGAGAACAGCTGCATGATTTGTTGTTGCATACGGTCTGCACCCATCTGTAATGGCGGGAGAGCATCCTCCACATCGCCAAGGCGGGTCTCCGCAGTTGTCACCCTCTCGTGCAGAGTTTGAAGGTCTTGCCGAATGTGAGATATATCCACCCTCACCTCCTCGATCTGTGTTGTCAAGGATGTGCGGCATAGGGTGATGGCTTCTAGAAGCTGAGCTGTATCTCAGGCCGGCCTTCCAGTCCCCTCCAGTGCCGCACCGCCATCTTCCCCCATCTTACCTGAATCTAGATGCCGGAATTGTGCCAGCTTCGCCGCCGCGGATTTCTGCGATTTCGGCGGCGACATGTTGGTCAGGGTGCAGGGTATCCAGGCAGATAAGTATGTTGTAAAGATTCAGTCTGTGGATTACAGGATGCAAAGGATTACAGGATCAATGGCTGGAGCTCCTCAGCAAGCGTCCTACTCCATGCACCGTCAGGCCACACCCCAAAATCCGACGTTTTTAGCTAATTTCTGACACTTCAAATGCAGATATCTCCCATATTAAAGGACTGAGGAAAAAACGACCGCTCACTGTATATATACGTCGGCACAATGGCACCGACAGGCACAATCACATAGAGTGTACGTGATTGCCTTTGTACAGTTGGGGGGTCCAATCGGACCCCCCTTCTGTACAGTGAGCGGTCGGAATTCGTTGGGGAGCGATCTGACATGAGGGGACGGCCGTTCGATTCCGGGCACCCCCCCGCGATCGCTCCCAGGGAATAGAAATGCCCCCTCTGTCTGTGGAATGTACACACAGACAGAGAAAGCAGGAGGAAGTGATGTCATCTCCTGTGCGGCGCTCACATATACCGAGCGCCGTACAAGAGAAGACATCAAGGTTAGTGCACAAACACTACACTAACACCAGCACACATAGGCACATAAATCGCCCCCCCCCCAGGCCCCCCCAGATCAGCCCCCAGGCCCCCCCAGATCAGCCCCCAGTCACAGTGTCACTGATTGCAGTGACCATTTATTTACTGATCACTGCAATCAGTGACATTTGTGACTGTAAAAGTGTCACTACATTTAGTTTTAGGTCCAGTGTAGCCCCCTAACCCCCCCTAATAAAGGTTTAACCCCTTGATCACCCCCCAGATAACCCTTTCACCCCCTAGCACCGCCGTCGCTAAGCGATCATGTTTCTGATTGCTGTCTTAGCGTCGGTGATGCAGATCGGTACCCAGTAATTTTTTTTAGGTTCGCCGCAGGTTTTTATAGCGTTGCGTACCCCCATAAATTATCTAATAAAGGTTTAACCCCCTTGATCGCCCCCCAGGTAACCCTTTCACCCCCTATCACCACTGTCGCTAAGCGATCATTTTTCTGATCGATGTCTTAGCGTCGGTGATGCAGATCGGTAGCCAGTATTTTTTTTTTAGGTTCGCCGCAGGTTTTTATAGCGTCGGGTACCCCCATAAATTATCTAATAAAGGTTTAACCCCCTTGATCGCCCCCCAGGTAACCCTTTCACCCCCTATCACCACTGTCGCTAAGCGATCATTTTTCTGATCGATGTCTTAGCGTCGGTGATGCAGATCGGTAGCCAGTATTTTTTTTTTAGGTTCGCCGCAGGTTTTTATAGCGTCGGGTACCCCCATAAATGATCTAATAAAGGTTTAACCCCCTTGATCGCCCCCCAGGTAACCCTTTCACCCCCTATCACCACTGTCGCTAAGCGATCATTTTTCTGATCGATGTCTTAGCGTCGGTGATGCAGATCGGTAGCCAGTAATTTTTTTTTAGGTTCGCCGCAGGTTTTTATAGCGTCAGGTACCCCCATATATTATCTAATAAAGGTTTTAACCCCCTAATTGCCCCTAGTTAACCCTTTCACCAGTGATAACCATATAAGTGTTACGGGTGACGCTGGTTAGTTAGTTTGCTTTTTATAGTGTCAGGGCACCCGCCGTATATAACCCAATAAAGGTTTAACCCCCTGATCGCCCGGCGGGTGATATCAATTAGGTTTTAGCGTCAGAGAGGGTCTGCGTCACACCCCAGGCAGCGTCAGGTTAGTGCCAGTAACGCTAACACCCACGCGTGAAGCATACACCCCCCTTAGTGGTATAGTATCTGAACAGATCAATATCTGATCTGATCAGATCTATACTAGCGTCCCCAGCAGTTTAGGGTTCCCAAAAACGCAGTGTTAGCGGGATCAGCCCAGATACCTGCTAGCACCTGCGTTTTGCCCCTCCGTCCAGCCCAGGCCACCCAAGTGCAGTATCGATCGATCACTGTCACTTACAAAACACAACACACATAACTGCAGCGTTCGCAGAGACAGGCCTGATCCCTGCGACTCCAGTGCTGTAGGAGGTAATTTCACCACCACAGTTAAAAAAAAAAAAGCAAATATGCTGAAGCATTGGGGCAGCAGGGGCGGAGGAGGAGTGATTTTGCTCCTAATGCCGCGTACATACGGTCGAAATTCCGACGGAGGCTTGCCCGTGGAAAAGTCCGACCATGTGTGTGCGGCATAACTTTTTTGCGGGAGGATGCCCCCATGCTTCGGCATATATAAATGGTGCATGTATGCCCATCATTAGAAGTGGGTGGATGAAGGGCGGTATTCTAATGGTGGGCATACCCACCGATCAATCTCTTTTTTCGTTCAGCCACCTGGCTGCATGAAAAAAAAAGATTACAATACATGTCCAACAAGGACCAGCAACGTACTGGTATGTTGCTGGACTTTGAATGGTTATACCAGATTGATGCCTGCGGGTTTAGGTATCATCTTGGTATCATTCTTTTCAGCCAGCGGCCGGCTTTCATGTAAAAGCAATCCTAGTGGCTAATTAGCCTCTGGACTGCTTTTACAAGCAGTGGGAGGGAATGTCCCCCCCCCCCGGATATAAAAAGCGCCATTGGGAAATTGGGAAAGCATTTTATCACACCGATCTTAATGTAGTCAGATGCTTTGAGGGCAGAGGAAAGATCTAGGGTCTAGACCCCAGTTTTTAAAAAAACAGAGTACCTGTCACTACCTATTGCTATCATAGGGGATATTTACATTCCCTGAGATAACAATAAAAATGATAAAAAAAATAAAAATATGGAAGGAACAATTTAAAAATAAAATAAAAAAGCAAAATTAATAATAAAAATAAAAAAATAAAAAAAAAATAAAGCACCCCTGTCCTGCCCTGCTCTTGCCCAATGGCGAACGCAAGCGTCGGTCTGGCGTCATATGTAAACAGCAATTGCACCATGCATGTGAGGTATCACCGTGAAGGTCAGATCGAGGGCAGTAATTTTAGCAGTAGACCTCCTCTGTAAATCTAACGGGGTAACCTGTAAAGGCTTTTAAAGGCTTTTAAAAATGTATGTAGTTTGTCGCCAATGCGCGTTTGTGCGAAATTTTAAAGCATGTCGTGTTTGGTATCTATGTACTCGGCCTAAGATCATCTTTTTTATTTCATCAAACATTTGGGCAATATAGTGTGTTTTAGTGCATTAAAATTAAAAAAAGTGTATTTTTTCCCCAAAAAATGCGATTGAAAAATCGCTGCGCAAATACTGTGTAGGAAAAAAAAATGCAACACCCACCATTTTATTCTGTAGGGCCTTTGCTTTAAAAATATATATAATGTTTGGGGGTTCAACATAATTTTCCTGCAAAAAAAAATATGTTTTCATGTAAACAAAAAGTGTCAAAAAGGGCTTTGTCTTCAAGTGGTTAGAAGAGTGGATGTAAGCTTCCTAATGTTGTGTATAAAATGCCAGAACAGTTCAAAACCCCCCCAAATGACCCCATTTTGGAAAGTAGACACCCCAAGCTATATACTGAGAGGCATGTCCAGTCCATGGAATATTTTATATGTTGACACAAGTTGCGGAAAAAAGACAATTTTTTTTTTTTTTTTTTGCACAAAGTTGTCACTAAATGATATATTGCTCAAACATGCCATGGGCATATGTGGAATTACACCCCAAAATACATTCTGTTGCTTCTCCTGAGTACGGGGATACCACATGTGTGAGACTTTTTGGGAGCCTAGCCGCGTACGGGACCCCAAAAACCAATCACCGCCTTCAGGCTTTCTAAGGGTGTAAATTTTTGATTTCACTTCTCACTGCCTATCACAGTTTCGGAGGCCATGGAATGCCCAGATGGCACAAAACCCCCCCCAAATGACCCCATTTTGGAAAGTAGACACCCCAAGCTATTTGCTGAGAGGTATTGTGAGTATTTTGCAGATCTCGCTTTTTGTCACAAAGTTTTGAAAATTGAAAAAATAAATAAAAAAGAAAAAATTTCTTTCTTCATTTTCAAAAACAAATGAGAGCTGTAAAATACTCACCATGCCTCTCAGCAAACAGCTTGGGGTGTCTACTTTCCAAAATGGGGTCATTTGGGGGGGTTTTGTGCTATTTTGGCATTTTATGGCCTTCGAAACTGTGATAGGTAGTGAGGAGTCAAATCAAAAATTTGTGCCTAGAAATCCTGAAGGCGGTGATTGGTTTTCGGGGTCCCGTACGCGGCTAGGCTCCTAAAAAGTCCCACACATGTGGTATCCCCGTACTCAGGAGAAGAAGCAAAATGTATTTTGGGGTGCAATTCCACATATAACCATGGCATGTGTGAGCAATATATCATTTAGTGACAACTTTTTGTAATTTTTTTTTTTTTTTGTCATTATTCAATCACTTGGGACAAAAAAAAAATATTCAATGGGCTCAACAGGCCTCTCAGCAATTTCCTTGGGGTGTCTACTTTCTAAAATGGGGTCATTTGGGGGGGGGGGTTTGTGCTATTTTGGCATTTTATGGCCTTCAAAACTGTGATAGGTAGTGAGGAGTGAAATCAAAAATTTGCGCCCTTAGAAATCCTGAAGGCGGTGCTTGGTTTCCGGGGTCCCGTACGCGGCTAGGCTCCTAAAAAGTCCCACACATGTGGTATCCCCGTACTCAGGAGAAGCAGCAGAATGTATTTTGGGGTGCAATTCCACATATAACCATGGCATGTGTGAGCAATATATCATTTAGTGACAACTTTTTGTATTTTTTTTTTTGTCATTATTTAATCACAAAAAAAAATATTCAATGGGCTCAACATGCCTCTCAGCAATTTCCTTGGGGTGTCTACTTTCCAAAATGGGGTCATTTGGGGGGGTTTTGTACTGCCCTGCCATTTTAGCACCTCAAGAAATGAGGCAGTGTGACAGCAGGAAGGTAAAGTCACCTGGTTGCATCCAGGGGGGTAGATATATTTCGCCCAGATTCAGGCTTTACGCCGACTTATACAACTAGGTGGAGTGTTGTATAAGCCCAGCTGAGGCTAGTGGGCTCATGGATGACTCATACCTCTAGGGAGAGTGTGGGGCGTCGTGCAGACAGGGAGTTGATGAGACCAGCTGAAGCTTGTCAGCTCATTTAGGCCTCTATAAAAACTCCCAGATTCATTAGGTGTTTGCTCATGCCTGGACCCAGACCTGTGTGGACTGTCTAGGGAGAGTGAACCCCTGTGCGGTGAGACAAAGCCTGTGTGGCTATTTGCTTGGACATTTAAAACCAGGGACTTAGGGACTAGGACAGCACTAGGCTGATCCCAGTTGTTAGTTAGGAAACCTGTATGTTTAGTCAGAGGTCAAGTTGACCAGGATTTATTTTGTTTGTTTCTTTTGGCTTTGCTGTGTTTTGTCACTGTAAATAGAAAATAAACCGCACCTTTTTTTGATTTTGAAAACCACAACCTCCGTTTGCTGGGCCTGTTTTTGTGTGGGGAGCCCATCCCGGGGGTCACACACACCCGCTGCCGAGCTAACCCCCTCACAGTTGGTGGAGAATGCGGGCAGTTTTTTTTTAAGCCAGCATGGAGGAGATACTGAAGCAGCTGGCTCTAGCAAATGCCAATCAACAGCAGACAAATGCAGGTTTGCAAAAGAGCCTTGCAGCTCATCAACAGAGCCTTGCAGCTCAACAACAGAACTTCGCAGCCCAGCAGCAAGCTCATCAACAGAGCCTTGCAGCCCAGCAGCAAGCTCACCAACAGAGTCTGGAAGCTCAGCAACAAGCCCAGCAGCAATCTGAGGCCCGCTTCATAGACCTGTTACAGAAGCAAGAGCAGAGACTACAACAAATGGAAGCAGTAATGCAGCAACGTCCGCAGACCAGTGAGGAAAGCCGTCCCACTAATACCGCGTCCTTTGGGGTGAGTCGTTTATTGACAAAAATGACTGGAGAGGATGATCCAGAGGTATTTTTGACCACATTTGAAAGGACTGCTGAAAGAGAAAAGTGGCCTGAGGAGCAGTGGGCTGGACTGGTGGCTCCTCTGTTAACTGGTGAATCGCAGAAGGCTTACTATGACCTAGAGCCTGACCAAGCAAAAGACTATGTGATGCTAAAAGCTGAAATATTGGCAAGGCTGGGTGTCACCCAGGCTGTCCGGGCTCAGCGTGTGCATAACTGGACTTTCCAGCTTGGAAAACCCCCCAGGTCTCAAATGTATGATCTCATTCACCTGAGCAGAAAGTGGCTACAGCCAGAGACTTTGTCCGCACCAAAGATTGTGGAACGTGTTGTAATGGATCGGTTTTTGAGAGCTCTTCCTACTGCCATCCAAAAGTGGGTAAGCCATGGAGACCCAGAGACGGCCGATGGTCTTGTGGATCGTGTGGAGAAATACTTGGCTACAGAGAACCTGACGGCCTCTTCCAGAGACACTCGGACTTTCCACCCTAAGACCAGACCATCCCCAGGGGCGGATAAGAGGATTCCAAGGGGTGAGGGTGGAGAGAGTGAGAGGGTGGGAGCTCTACCCCAAGTTTGGCGAGAACAGCCTGGGAAATCAGCGGCTCAAGAGGCGGCAAGAAGGATCGTTTGCTACCGCTGCCGGCAAGCGGGACATATTGCAGCCAATTGCCCGGTTGTGGAGGAACCCATGCAGTGTGACTTTCTGACGGGCAGACGTCAGTCGCTGTGTGCGACAGTCGCATGCACTGCCATTCGAGGAACTGAGAAACATTTATGCAAAATGTGTGTTAATGGTAGAAATGTTGTGGTATTGCTGGATTCAGGTAGCTTTGTGACCCTGATAAAGGCTGAGTTAGTTAAAACAGAGGTCTCTGGGAATAGCAAGGTAGCTGTTATTTGTGTGCATGGGGACACCCGAGAGTATCCAGTGACTACAGTGTGTTTCGAGACCCCCAAAGGTACCCTCTCTCATCCAGTGGGCTTAGTATCTCAGTTACCGCATGACGCCATTGTGGGAAGGGATTTTCCGAAGTTCTGGGAACTGTGGGATGATCCTGAGCCCCCCACTGGTGCCCCTATGTACCAGGAATGGGATAGCCAGAACTCCCCTGAGAGTGGTGAGGACTCTCCGGAATTTCCCTTATCAGTATTGGCAGGGGAGACTCAAGAAACTGGAGAGGAGCCCACCTCCTCAGACGAAAACCTACCGTCTGTGGAGTTTTCTGATCTTGAGATTCACAGGGAAAACTTTGCCACAGAACAGTTGAAAGACCCCGCCCTAATAAAGGCACGGGAAAACGTAGTGAAAATAGATGGCGAGTTAGTGAACCCAGATAATACCTGCACTTACCCGTACTTCAGCGTAGAGAAGGACCTACTGTATCGGGTGGCAAAAAGGGCAGAAGAAACCGTTGAGCAGCTTGTGGTGCCCAAACCTTACAGGAAGTTGGTGTTGGAGTTGGCCCATGGGCACATTCTTGGAGGTCATCTGGGGACAGAGAAAACCCGAGAGAGGGTATTACAGAGATTCTATTGGCCGGGGGTGATGAAGGACATAGAAAATTATTGTTCCTCCTGCCCTGTGTGTCAGAGGTCGGCCCCGATGCCACATTTCCGTAGCCCGCTGGTCCCTCTACCCATCATTGAGGTCCCGTTTGAGAGGATCGCCATGGATTTGGTAGGTCCTATAATCAAGTCCGCTAGGGGGCACTAGTACATATTAGTTATAATGGACTATGCCACCCGTTATCCAGAAGCGATCCCTCTCCGAAATACCTCGGCCAAAACCATAGCCAAAGAGCTATCTCTTGTGTTTAGCCGGGTGGGTATTTGTAAAGAACTGCTTACGGACCAAGGTACACCCTTTATGTCCCGGGTTATGAAGGAGCTGTGTAAATTGTTCAAAGTGACGCAATTACGTACATCTGTGTATCACCCCCAAACCGATGGGCTGGTTGAAAGATTCAACAAAACCCTAAAACAAATGTTGAAGAAAGTGGTGGATAGAGATGGAAAGGATTGGGACTGTCTACTTCCTTATCTGATGTTTGCTATTAGGGAGGTGCCCCAATCCTCTACGGGATTCTCCCCCTTTGAGTTACTGTATGGGAGACACCCAAGAGGGCTGTTGGATATTGCCAAGGAAACTTGGGAAAGTGAGAGTTCTCCCCACAGGAGTGTGATTGAGCATGTCGCCCTGATGCAAGACCGAATTGCACAGGTAATGCCCATCGTGAAGGAACATTTGGCCCAAGCGCAGTTAGCACAGCAGAGAGTGTACAACCGTGGAGCCAAGACCCGTACCTTTTCCCCGGGGGATAGGATACTGGTACTTGTCCCTACGGTTGAAAGTAAATTCCTTGCCAAATGGCAAGGCCCCTACGAGATAATGGAAAAAGTGAGCGAAGTGAATTACAAGGTCAGACAACCAGGAAGGCGAAAGCCCGAACAGATCTATCACGTTAATCTGTTGAAAGCCTGGAGGGATAGAGAGTCCCTAGTCGCAGACACTTGGTCACCAGCTCAAACTGGTTGCATGATTCCTGAGGTTGGAATAGCAGCCACCTTGTCACAACCCCAACAACAGGAGGTTAAGGAGTTTGTGCTTCGCAACAAGGAGGTATTCTCTGAGCTGCCGGGACAAACATCTGGGGTAGAGCATGACATCATTACCCCGCCCGGTGAAAGGGTGAAGTTAAAACCCTATCGGATCCCAGAGGCCCGACGGGAGGCAATACGGGAGGAAGTACAGAAAATGCTGAACTTAGGGGTGATAGAGGAGTCCCAAAGTGATTGGTCTAGTCCCATTGTGTTGGTGCCTAAACCGGATGGGAGCTGGCGATTTTGTAACGATTTTCGTCAGTTGAACAAAGTTACAAAATTTGACACCTACCCCATGCCACGTATAGATGAGTTGATCGACCGGCTGGGAACAGCCCGATACATGACGACTCTTGACCTCACAAAAGGGTATTGGCAAATCCCCCTGGCCAAATTGGCCAAAGAGAAAAACGCATTTGTAACTCCAGACGGGGCGTTCCAATATAAAAGAATGCCGTTCGGGTTACAGAATGCGCCGGCCACATTCCAGCGGAAAATGGACCAGATGCTGAGGCCCCATCGGAAGTATGCTGCGGCTTACCTGGATGACGTAATTGTCCATAGCACAGATTGGGCCTCACATCTGCCAAAAGTGCAAGCAGTCCTGGACTCTGTTCGGGAAGCGGGGTTTACGGCTAACCCCAAGAAGTGTACCATTGGGCAGGAGGAGGCCAAATATCTTGGGTACACCATTGGGAGGGGAGTAATAAAATCCCAACTCAACAAAGTCGAGGCCATCCAGAGTTGGCCACGCCCCAACAGCAAGAAGCAGGTACGAGCCTTTCTGGGAATCGCTGGGTATTATCGGCGATTCATTCCCCACTTTGCCTCTAAGGCTGTGCCCCTAACCAACCTAACGAAGGGGAAAGGGTCGGTCATGATTAAATGGACCCCCGAGGCTGAGGCGGCATTCCAATTCTTGAAACAAGCCTTATGTAGCCAGCCAGTGTTGTACTCACCCGACTTCTCTAAAGACTTTGTCGTACAAAGTGATGCGTCAGATGTGGGGTTAGGAGCAGTATTGTCCCAGGTCTGGAACGGGGAAGAGCACCCAGTCATTTACCTCAGCAGGAAGTTGAAGTCCCATGAGGTAAATTACGCCACCGTTGAAAAGGAGTGTTTAGCGGTGAAGTGGGCTCTAGATTCCCTTCGGTACTACCTGCTAGGTAGGCACTTTGACATGGTTACGGATCACGCTCCGTTAAAGTGGATGGCTCAAAACAAGGAAACAAATAGAAGAGTGAATAGGTGGTTCCTGGCCCTCCAGGAATTCAACTTCACAGTAAAGCATCGCCCTGGCGTTCAAATGGGGAATGTGGATGCTTTGTCTCGAGTACATGAATGCCTGATTGCTGGTGTTCCAACCCCGAGGTTAAAACAAGAGGGGGGGGTATGTGACAGCAGGAAGGTAAAGTCACCTGGTTGCATCCAGGGGGGTAGATATATTTCGCCCAGATTCAGGCTTTACGCCGACTTATACAACTAGGTGGAGTGTTGTATAAGCCCAGCTGAGGCTAGTGGGCTCATGGATGACTCATACCTCTAGGGAGAGTGTGGGGCGTCGTGCAGACAGGGAGTTGATGAGACCAGCTGAAGCTTGTCAGCTCATTTAGGCCTCTATAAAAACTCCCAGATTCATTAGGTGTTTGCTCATGCCTGGACCCAGACCTGTGTGGACTGTCTAGGGAGAGTGAACCCCTGTGCGGTGAGACAAAGCCTGTGTGGCTATTTGCTTGGACATTTAAAACCAGGGACTTAGGGACTAGGACAGCACTAGGCTGATCCCAGTTGTTAGTTAGGAAACCTGTATGTTTAGTCAGAGGTCAAGTTGACCAGGATTTATTTTGTTTATGTTTCTTTTGGCTTTGCTGTGTTTTGTCACTGTAAATAGAAAATAAACCGCACCTTTTTTTGATTTTGAAAACCACAACCTCCGTTTGCTGGGCCTGTTTTTGTGTGGGGAGCCCATCCCGGGGGTCACACACACCCGCTGCCGAGCTAACCCCCTCACAGCAGTCATAAATTTAAAGCTGTGTAAATTCCAGAAAATGTACCCTAGTTTGTAAACGCTATAACTTTTGCGCAAACCAATAAATATACACTTATTGACATTTTTTTTACTAAAGACATGTGGCTGAATACATTTTGGCCTAAATGTATGACTAAAATTGAGTTTATTCGATTTTTCTTATAACAAAAAGTAGAAAATATCATTTTTTTTCAAAATTTTCGGTCTTTTTCCGTTTATATCGCAAAAAATAAAAATCGCAGAGGCAATCAAATACCATTAAAAGAAATCTCTATTCGTGGGAAGAAAAGGACGCAAATTTCGTTTGGGTACAACATTGCATGTCCGCACAATTTACAGTTAAAGCAGCGCAGTGCAAAATTCTGAATTCACCTCTGGTCCTTTAGCTACCAAATGGTCCGGGACTTAAGTGGCTATTTAATTTGCCTTTCCCATACTTCTCCTTTAATTATGAGGAAAGGTTGCGAGCACTAAACTTATTATTTCTGGAGAAGAGACGCTTGAGAGAGGATATGATTTAAATTTACAAATACCATACTGGTGACCCCACAATAGGGATAAAACTTTTTTGTGGAAGAGAGTTTAAGAAGACACATGGCCACTCATTAAAATTAGAAGAAAAGAGGATTAACCTTAAACTACGTAGAGGGTTCTTTACTGTAAAACCTCGTACACACGGGCGGGAATCTCGTCGGGAAAGAAAACGTCAGTTTTCCAGACGAGATTCCCAGCAAGCTTGCCTTGCTCGCCGAGTGTACACAGGGCCATTCAAAAGAACCGCCGTTTGATGCCGTCGCCGCCATCTTGCTACACGCTACACTACCCTTGTATGCTACCGCGCATGCGTAGATGTCTTTTCGAGCATGCGCGGGTTTACCATGGACAGGTAGGCATACACACTCACGCTTTTCTCGTCGGGAAACAGGCCGTCGAGAATCCCGATGAGAAAATATACAGCAGGTTCTCTATTTTTCTCGTCGAGATTCCCGGCAGTTTTCCCGACGAGAAACCATACACACGACTGGTTTTCTCTGCAAAAGCTCTCCCAGCAGTTTTCTTGCCGAGAAAACTGGTCATGTGTACGAGGCTTTAGTGCGGCAAGTATGTGGAATTCCATTCCATAGGCGGTGGTCTCAGCGGGGAGCATTGATAGTTTAAAAAAACTATTAGATAAGCACCTGAACGACCACAACGTACAGGGATATACAATGTAATACTGACATATAATCACACACATAGGTTGGACTTGATAGCCTTTTTTCAACCTCACCTACTATGTAACTATGTAACAACAAACAAAAATCTTTTAGGTGCAGGGAAATAAAAATAAAAAAAATGTATATTATGGTTGCACACCCTTAAAGTGGTTGTAAACCCACTTTTTCAACTTGCACCTACAGGTAAGCCTAGATTAAGGCTTACCTGTAGGTGCAAGAAATATCTCCTAAACCTACACGGTTTAGGAGATATTTAGTAAAAATGACATTGCTCCGTGTCTACGGCGCATGCGCGCCGTAGAGAACGGTGCATTCATGGGGTTAATCCCATTCACAAAATCGGCTACTTCCCAGCAATAGCTGGGCGTAGCCGATTGTGACGGCTCTTGCGCGCATGCGCAGAGTGACGTCACCGCCGCTCCGGCCAATCACAGCACCGGAGCGGCGCTGTGATTGGCTGCAGCGGCGATACCCGGAAGTAACCTTCCGGCTATCACCGCAGCGATGGATGCGGCTAGATCGAGGGACGCGGACGGCTTCGGGGGCCCCGATCTAAGGTAAGTGGTACATAATGAGCTAATATGCTAGTCATACTAGCTCATTATGCCTTTCTCTTACAGGTGGGGGGGGAAAAAAATAAACTAAATGTGGGTTTACAACCACTTTATACTAATACTTTGTTAAAGCACCTTTTGATTTTATTAACTCAGTCTTTTTGGGTATGAGTCTCTATCAGACCATCAGACCATAACGCATTTTCCCACATGCTTTTGGGAGACTTCAGATGTGTTTTTGCAAAGTTTAGCCAGGCTTGGATGATTTTTTCCGTCTTGCCACTCTTCCCAAACATATTAAGATTACGGGAGATTGTTTTTTCATGTATCACACAGCCAGTACTTGCCAGATATTCCTGCAGCTCCTTTAATGTTGCTGTAGGCCTCTTGGCAGCCTCCTTGACCAGTTTTCTTCTTGTCTTTTCATCAATTTTGGAGGGACATCCAGTTCTTGGTAATGTCACTGTTGTGCCATATTTTCTCCACTTGATGATAACTGTCTTCACTGTGTTCCATGGTACAGTGGAACCTTAGATTACGAGCATAATCCGTTTCAGGAGAATGCTCGTAATCCAAAGTACTCGCATATCAAAGCGAGTTTCCCCATTGAAGTCAATGGAAACAAAAATAATTTGTTCCGCATTGACTTCAATGGTATGCAATACCGCATGCGGCCAAAGACGGAGGGTGCCAGAGAGCCTCGCAAAAGGAAAGGCCCGAGGGCAGTTCAGCTGACCTCGGCAAATCTCGGAAAGACTTCGTTAACGAGGCTTTCCGAGGTTTGCCGAGGTCAGCCGAACTGTCCTTGGGTGTGCCGAGGTCAGCCGAACTGTCCTCGGGCCTTTCCGGCCATTTCCGAACACTGCCGATCGGCGCCATTTGGCTCCGGCGCCCCCCCACCTCAGGCCAAACGCAGTACTGCACCCGCTTTGGCCTGAATCCTGCTCGTTTTGCGAGACAACACTCGCAAACCCGAGTTAGGATTTTAGCAAATACAGTGCTCGTATTGCGAAACGCTCGTTAACCGCGTTACTCGCAATCCGAGGTTCCACTGTATATCTAATGCCTTGGAAAGTTTAAGGGCGGATTGCAAACGCTATTTTTAACGCTATAGCGTCTGCAAAACGCCCTCAGTGTGAAAGGGGTCTAAAGGTGGAAAAAGTTCTGAAATGTTTCATCTTTGTCTCTTTTTTTCTTTTTTTTATATCACAGAAACCTGACTCTTTAACAGGGTTGTGTAGACTTTTTACAGTCACTGTGTGTGTGTGTGTGTGTGTATGTGTGTATATATATATATATATATATATACTGTGTGTGTGTGTGTATATATATGTATGTGTGTGTGTGTGTGTGTGTATGTATGTATGTATGTATGTATGTATGTATATATATATATATATATTGTGAGGGGGTTAACTCGGTAGCGGGTGTGTGTGACCCCCTGGTTGGGCTCCCCACACAAAAACAGGGCCAGCAGACGGAGGTTGTGGTTTTCAAAATCAAAAGGTGCGGTTTATTTCTCTATGTACAGTGACAAAACACAGCAAAGCCAAAAAGAAACATAAACAAAATAAATCCTGGTCAGTTTGACCTCTGACTAAACATGCAGGTTTCCTAAACTAACAACTGGGATCAGCCTGGTGCTGTCCTAGTCCCTAAGTCCCTGGTTTAGTAAAAGTCCAAACAAATAGCCACACAGGCTTTGCCTCACCGCACAGGGGTTCACTCTCCCTAGACAGTCCACACAGGTCTGGTTCCAGGCATGAGCTAACATCTAATGAAGCTGGGAGTTCTTATAGAGGCCTAAATGAGCTGACAAGCTTCAGCTGGTCTCATCAACTCCCTGCCTCACGACGCCCAGCACTCTCCCTAGAGGTATGAGTCATTCATGAGCCCACTAGCCTCAGCTGGGCTTCATCAACTCCCTAGTTGTATAAGTCGGCATAAAGCCTGAATCTGGGAGAAATATATCTACCCCCCTGGATGCAACCAGGTGACTTTACCTTCCTGCTGTCACATACCCCCCCCCCTCTTGTTTTAACCTTGGGGTTGGAACACCAGCAATCAGGCATTCATGTACTCGAGACAAAGCATCCACATTCCCCATTTGAACGCCAGGGCGATGCTTTACTGTGAAGTTGAATTCCTGTAGGGCCAGGAACCACCTATTCACTCTTCTATTTGTCTCCTTGTTTTGAGCCATCCACTTTAACGGAGCGTGATCCGTAACCATGTCAAAGTGCCTACCTAGCAGATAGTACCGAAGGGAATCTAGAGCCCACTTCACCACTAAACACTCCTTTTCAACCGTGGCGTAATTTACCTCATGGGACTTCAACTTCCTGCTGAGGTAAATGACTGGGTGCTCTTCCCCGTTCCAGACCTGGGACAACACTGCTCCTAACCCCACATCTGACGCATCACTTTGTACGACAAAGTCTTTAGAGAAGTCGGGTGAGTACAACACTGGCTGGCTACATAAGGCTTGTTTCAAGAATTGGAATGCTGCCTCCGCCTCGGGGGTCCATTTAATCATGACCGACCCTTTCCCTTTCGTCAGGTTGGTTAGGGGCACAGCCTTAGAAGCAAAGTGGGGAATGAAGCGCCGATAATAACCCGCGATTCCCAGAAAGGCTCGTACCTGCTTCTTGCTGTTGGGACGTGGCCAACTCTGGATGGCCTCGACTTTGTTGAGTTGGGGTTTTATTACTCCCCTGCCAATGGTGTACCCAAGATATTTGGCCTCCTCCTGCCCAATGGTACACTTCTTGGGGTTAGCCGTAAACCCCGCTTCCCGGATAGAGTCTAGGACTGCTTGCACTTTTGGCAGATGTGAGGCCCAATCTGTGCTATGGACAATTACGTCATCCAGGTAAGCCGCAGCATACTTCCGATGGGGCCTCAGTATCTGGTCCATTTTCCGCTGGAATGTGGCCGGCGCATTCTGTAACCCGAACGGCATTCTCTTATATTGGAACGCCCCGTCTGGGGTTACAAATGCGGTTTTCTCTTTGGCCGACTTGGCCAGGGGAATTTGCCAATACCCTTTTGTGAGGTCAAGAGTCGTCATGTATCGGGCTGTTCCCAGCCGGTCGATCAACTCATCTATACGTGGCATGGGGTAGGTGTCAAATTTTGTAACTTTGTTCAACTGACGAAAATCGTTACAAAATCGCCAGCTCCCATCCGGTTTAGGCACCAACACAATGGGACTAGACCAATCACTTTGGGACTCCTCTATCACCCCTAAGTTCAGCATTTTCTGTACTTCCTCCCGTATTGCCTCCCGTCGGGCCTCTGGGATCCGATAGGGTTTTAACTTCACCCTTTCACCGGGCGGGGTAATAATATCATGCTCTACCCCAGATGTTTGTCCCGGCAGCTCAGAGAACACCTCCTTGTTGCGAAGCACAAACTCCTTAACCTCCTGTTGTTGGGGTTGTGACAAGGTGGCTGCTATTCCAACCTCCGGAATCACGCAACCAGTTTGAGCTGGTGACCAAGTTTCTGCGACTAGGGACTCTCTATCCCTCCAGGCTTTCAACAGATTAACGTGATATATCTGTTCGGGCTTTCGCCTTCCTGGTTGTCTGACCTTGTAATTCACTTCGCTCACTTTTTCCATTATCTCGTAGGGGCCTTGCCATTTGGCAAGGAATTTACTTTCAACCGTAGGGACAAGTACCAATATCCTATCCCCCGGGGAAAAGGTACGGGTCTTTGCTCCACGGTTGTACACTCTCTGCTGTGCCAACTGCGCTTGGGCCAAATGTTCCTTCACGATGGGCATTACCTGTGCAATTCGATCTTGCATCAGGGCGACATGCTCAATCACACTCCTGTGGGGAGAACTCTCACTTTCCCAAGTTTCCTTGGCAATATCCAACAGCCCTCTTGGGTGTCTCCCATACAGTAACTCAAAGGGGGAGAATCCCGTAGAGGATTGGGGCACCTCCCTAATAGCAAACATCAAATAAGGAAGTAGACAGTCCCAATCCTTTCCATCTCTATCCACCACTTTCTTCAACATTTGTTTTAGGGTTTTGTTGAATCTTTCAACCAGCCCATCGGTTTGGGGGTGATACACAGATGTACGCAATTGCGTCACTTTGAGCAATTTACACAGCTCTTTCATAACCCGGGACATAAAGGGTGTACCTTGGTCCGTAAGCAGTTCTTTACAAATACCCACCCGGCTAAAAACAAGAGATAGCTCTTTGGCTATGGTTTTGGCCGAGGTATTTCTGAGAGGGATCGCTTCTGGATAACGGGTGGCATAGTCCATTATAACCAATATGTACTGGTGCCCCCTAGCGGACTTGATTATAGGACCTACCAAATCCATTGCGATTCTCTCAAACGGGACCTCAATGATGGGTAGAGGGACCAGCGGGCTACGGAAATGTGGCATCGGGGCCGACCTCTGACACACAGGGCAGGAGGAACAATAATTTTCTATGTCCTTCATCACCCCAGGCCAATAGAATCTCTGTAATACCCTCTCTCGGGTTTTCTCTGTCCCCAGATGACCTCCAAGAATGTGCCCATGGGCCAACTCCAACACCAACTTCCTGTAAGGTTTGGGCACCACAAGCTGCTCAACGGTTTCTTCTGCCCTTTTTGCCACCCGATACAGTAGGTCCTTCTCTACGCTGAAGTATGGGTAAGTGCAGGTATTATCTGGGTTCACTAACTCGCCATCTATATCCACTACGTTTTCCCGTGCCTTTATTAGGGCGGGGTCTTTTAACTGTTCTGTGGCAAAATTTTCCCTGTGAACCTCCAGATCAGAAAACTCCACAGACGGTAGGTTTTCGTCTGAGGAGGTGGGCTCCTCTCCAGTTTCTTGAGTCTCCCCTGCCAATACTGACAAGGGAAATTCTGGAGAGTCCTCACCACTCTCAGAGGAGTTCTGGCTATCACATTCCTGGTACATAGGGGCACCAGTGGGGGGCTCAGGATCATCCCACAGTTCCCAGAACTTCGGAAAATCCCTTCCCACAATGGCATCATGCGGTAATTGAGATACTAACCCCACTGGATGAGAGAGGGTACCTTTGGGGGTCTCGAAACACACTGTAGTCACTGGATACTCTCGGGTGTCCCCATGCACACAAATAACAGCTACCTTGCTATTCCCAGAGACCTCTGTTTTAACTAATTCAGCCTTTATCAGGGTCACAAGGCTACCTGAATCCAGTAATACCACAACATTTCTAACATTAATACACATTTTGCATAAATGTTTCTCAGTTCCCCGAATGGCAGTGCATGCGACTGTCGCACACAGCGACTGACGTCTGTCCATCAGAAAGTCACATTGCATGGGTTCCTCCACAACCGGGCAATTTGCTGCAATATGTCCCGCTTGCCGGCAGCGGTAGCAAACAATCCGTTTGGCTGCCTCTTGAGCCCCTGACTTCCCAGGCTGTTCTCGCCAAACTTTGGGTAGAGCTCCCACCCTCTCACTCTCTCCACCCTCACCCCTTGGAATCCTCTTATCCGCCCCTGGGGATGGTCTGGTCTTAGGGTGGAAAGTCCGAGAGTCTCTGGAAGAGGCCGTCAGGTTCTCTGTAGCCAAGTATTTCTCTACACGATCCACAAGACCACCGGCCGTCTCTGGGTCTCCATGGCTTACCCACTTTTGGATGGCAGTAGGAAGAGCTCTCAAAAACCGATCCATTACAACACGTTCCACAATCTCTGGTGCAGACAAAGTCTCTGGCTGTAGCCACTTCCTGCTCAGGTGAATGAGATCATACATTTGAGACCTGGGGGGTTTTCCAAGCTGGAAAGTCCAGTTATGCACACGCTGAGCCCGGACAGCCAGGGTGACACCCAGCCTTGCCAATATTTCAGCTTTTAGCAACACATAGTCTTTTGCTTGGTCAGGCTCTAGGTCATAGTAAGCCTTCTGCGATTCACCAGTTAACAGAGGAGCCACCAGTCCAGCCCACTGCTCCTCAGGCCACTTTTCTCTTTCAGCAGTCCTTTCAAATGTGGTCAAAAATACCTCTGGATCATCCTCTCCAGTCATTTTTGTCAATAAACGACTCACCCCAAAGGACGCGGTATTAGTGGGACGGCTTTCCTCACTGGTCTGCGGACGTTGCTGCATTACTGCTTCCATTTGTTGTAGTCTCTGCTCTTGCTTCTGTAACAGGTCTATGAAGCGGGCCTCAGATTGCTGCTGGGCTTGTTGATGAGCTTGCTGCTGGGCTGCAAGGCTCCTTTGCAAACCTGCATTTGTCTGCTGTTGATTGGCATTTGCTAGAGCCAGCTGTTTCAGTATCTCCTCCATGCTGGCTTAAAAAAAACTGCCACTGGTTCTCCACCAACTGTGAGGGGGTTAACTCGGTAGCGGGTGTGTGTGACCCCCTGGTTGGGCTCCCCACACAAAAACAGGGCCAGCAGACGGAGGTTGTGGTTTTCAAAATCAAAAGGTGCGGTTTATTTCTCTATGTACAGTGACAAAACACAGCAAAGCCAAAAAGAAACATAAACAAAATAAATCCTGGTCAGTTTGACCTCTGACTAAACATGCAGGTTTCCTAAACTAACAACTGGGATCAGCCTGGTGCTGTCCTAGTCCCTAAGTCCCTGGTTTAGTAAAAGTCCAAACAAATAGCCACACAGGCTTTGCCTCACCGCACAGGGGTTCACTCTCCCTAGACAGTCCACACAGGTCTGGTTCCAGGCATGAGCTAACATCTAATGAAGCTGGGAGTTCTTATAGAGGCCTAAATGAGCTGACAAGCTTCAGCTGGTCTCATCAACTCCCTGCCTCACGACGCCCAGCACTCTCCCTAGAGGTATGAGTCATTCATGAGCCCACTAGCCTCAGCTGGGCTTCATCAACTCCCTAGTTGTATAAGTCGGCATAAAGCCTGAATCTGGGAGAAATATATCTACCCCCCTGGATGCAACCAGGTGACTTTACCTTCCTGCTGTCACAATATATATATATATATATATATATATATATATATATATATATACATACACTGAGCAAAATTATAAACGCAACACGTTTATGTTTGCCCCTATTTATCATGAGCTGAACTCAAAGATCTACAACTTTTTCTATGTACACAAAAGGCCTATTTCTCTCAAATATTGTTTGCAAAACTGTCTAAATCTGTGTTAGTAAGCATTTAGCGCGTGCCTGATTTGCAGGTATCTGTAAAAAGATCTGTTTGGTACTGCATAATCTTCCCTTATCTCTTGAAATGACTTTATTCTCCCTGTTCTAAAAAATTGTGCCAGGAGGTGTATACCACATCTATGCCATTCCTCAATGTTCCCCATCACTTTAAGTTCCATTAGATTGTTATTGTCCCATATGGGAGAGAATTCAGAGAATCCCTTATGTCCCAGAATGTTCTTAACGGCTTCCCAACATTTTACCATCGGTTGTACTGTGGGGCATCTAGAACAAAAGGAGTCCGCCTCCACTGCCTCTACATCTGTATCATGATTGGTGTTCAATATTAAGCACTTTGCGGACTCCCTCCCTACCGACAGATTGCTACCCTGCATATGTTGCATTTGTGCGGCTAGGAAATAACGCCTTGGGTTTGGAAGTGCCAATCCCCCCTTCTCTCTTGGTTGCTGTAGAGTTTGGAGGCGGACCCTTGCCATCCCCCTCCTCCAAATTAGTTCCCTAAACACACTCTCTCATTTTTTTAAACCAGTATCACGGGATCCATACTGGGGAATTGTGCAGAACATATAGGATTTGCAGCCTCCAGACCATCTTAACCAGGTTGCACCGGCCAGCCACCGACAGTGGCACTTCTGTCTCAGTTTTGTCATTAATGGGACTAGATTTCCAGCTATATACTGCCCAGGATCTTTTGTTTCATTTATTCCCAAGTATCTCATTTGGCTCACAACTTTCACTTGGGCTATCTGCTGTTGTAATGGGTCTAACGGCAAAAGTGCCGATTTGTCCCAATTAATTGTCAACCCGGAGAATTTACCAAAATCCCCAATTATGCCCATTGCTGTCTCCAGTGAGGACTGGGTGTCCCCTAAAAATAGTAGTACATCATCTGCGTACATTGCGACCTTCTCTTCCCCCAGCCTCCTCTTAAAGCCCTGTACCTCCGAAGATGTTCTTATGGCAGTAGCCAGGGGCTCCATTGCAAGGGCGAAGAGCAGGGGCGACAACGGGCACCCCTGCCTTGTCCCCCTCGCCAACTGGAACCAGTCCGAGCACTCGCCATTTATTCTAACTTTCACCATGGGACCCTCATACAATATTTTGATCCATTGGATGAACTTAGGACCAAACTGGAATTCTTCCAGTGTTCTCCACAGGTAATGCCACTCAAGGCTATCAAACGCCTTGGCTGCGTCTAGGGACAGGATAGCTCGTGACCCCCCATTTTCTGTTGGCAACTGAATGTTTAGGTATGTTCTTATATTAATACTTGTGGATCTACCTGGAATAAATCCAGTTTGGTTCGGATGCACCAATTTCGACACTACTCTATTTAGCCTTGAACACAAAAGAGAAATCGGCCTGTATGAGGCTGTCTCAAGTTGATTTTTCCCCTCTTTTAAGAGTACAATAATTGTTGCCTCTGACATAGATATGGGTAGCTTCCCCTCCTCCGCTGCCCAGTTAAATACCTCCAGAAGCTTTGGAAGCAGCACCTCGCCGAAGGTTTTATATATTTCTATCGGCAGGCCATCCGGCCCTGGGGTCTTTAGGCCCGCCATATCCGCGGTCGCCTTTTGTAGCTCCTCCAGCATCAGTGGTGCCTCCAAACCCTCTATGTCTTCCCCTGACAACTGGGGGATCTGCAGTCCTGCAAAAAAGGTCTCCATCTCTTCTTCTGCATTACTGTGTGGTGTGCTACTGTACAGATTTTGGTAATAGTTTTTAAAAACCTCTATTATTTCCGGGGTGCCTCTTCTAATTTCCCAATCTTCGTCACAGATAGCTGGAATGACAGATAGGGGAATTCTGGCCCTAGATGTTAGGGCCAGAATTCTCCCCACTTTCTCACCCTCCCAAAAAAAGCTCTGCTTCTGGAATAGCCTTTTGTTTTCCGCCTTTTTTAATACTATTTTTTTATACTCTTCCTGTCTCTCCTCCCATTCTTTGTTTCCCTATAGTTGGGTTTTTCACATAGCCTATCTCTGCCTTTTTCACCTCTTCCTTTGCTACAACCTCCTTGGCACGTGTTTGTTTTTTAATAAATGAAATTTGTTGTATTAAAACTCCTCGCAAGAATGCCTTCAGAGTGTCCCATATGACTCCCCTCGAGGCTGATCCTGAATAAGGTGTTATAAATTCTTTCAGGTTGGCAAGTATCCCCCCCAGGTCTTCTATTACCAGCCAGAATGGGTTTATCTTCCAATCCCCTTTACTATAGTTTCTACCTGTCTTAATTTCAAAGGTCACTGATGAGTGGTCTGAGATGCTTCTTGGTTCATATTCCACCTCCCCCACCTCGCCCAGGGCCTCTTCATTACATAGTACCAAATCTATCCTGGACAAGGTCGCATGCGTCCTCGAGTGGCAGGAGAATTGTCTTTCCTCCGGGTGCCTCCCCCTCCAAACGTCCATCAGCCCCATCTCCCCACAAAATTGGAGGAGAGGGCTGCCGGATACAGCGGCATACCTTACCGACACTGACTCTGCCCCCTTCCTCCACACACACTGACCATTAACCCCTCCAGCCCCTTCTCACACCGGCCCTGCAGAATCTCCTCACACCGACAGAGGCCCTCCTCCATCTATAACACACGCTAGAGGGAAGGAGGAGGTGGGCATTGCACCCATCAGAGAAGAACGCCGACCGGAGGGAAGAAGGAGACGTCACTTCTGGTATCGGAGCATTTGCACGAGTCCCGATACTCGCGCAAATACTTAGTTGCGGCACCAATACCCATATCGGTATTGGTGCAACCCTACTTGTGATCTTTGCTTAGGATTTTTTTTTAAACATAGTCCCCTAAGTGTTGGTGAGAATGAAGCATTAAAGGGTTGATCTTAGTGCCTGTGTTGACAGGTATCAAGCAGGTTTTACATTGCCATAAAAGTCAGGTCAACTGCAGGCCAAAAGAGGTGGTCAACTGCAGGTCGGATACACCTGGTAATGAATTTTGAATGATTTCAGAAGCGTTTCAAACTGATGCCATTGACACAAGCCCAAAGCCTGTCCACACAGACCCTTATACGTTTAGGGTTAGGGAGAAGGGAAGATTTAGTATTTGGTTAAGGTTATCAAAGATGAATTCCATCCAAAAGTGGAACTTCCGCTCATTTGTCTCCTTCCCCCCTCCGGTGCCACATTTGGCACCTTTCAGGGGGGAGCGGATAAGTGTCTTTGACAGGTATTCTGTCCTCCATTCCGGGAGTCTCGGCCACGGCCGTTGAAATAACCGCTTGGCTCACTCCTCCTTCCCCCACCGCCGGGCCAGTAGGAGAGCGCAGCGGGTGTCTGCGCAGTAGGGACCCGGCGTGAAGCCGTAATGCTTCACTACTGGGTTCCCTTACTGGCTATGGCGGCGGCAGCACCCGACAGCTGATGGAAACATCAGCAGCGGTGCCAACATCGCTGGACTCCAGAACAGGTAAGTATCCTATTATTAAAAGTCAGCAGCTGCAGTATGTGTAGCTGCTGGCTTTTAATTTTTGCACCGGTGGGTGGACCTCCGCTTAAAGAAGTACTCCGCTTTAAGAAGTACTGGTTTTCATTTATGCACTTTTACAGAGGCCTAGTATGTCTATTGTTGGACTCAACCCGTTCATGTCCAGGGATATTCAGGTTAGAAAAGGTTCCAGTTTTCCTCTCAACCTCCAGATTCAAATCTAAGTCGTAAACATTTCTTTTAAGAAAACATGGCCCTCCAAACCAGCCAAGTCTTGCTCCAAGCCTTTCTCCCAGTGTTAGGGCATTCCCCATTTGTCCGAGTTGGAGGACATCTGCTGGCCTCATAACCTTCTGTTTATACATTTGTTAAAGTGGAACTCCACTCAAAAGGGGACATTCCGCTTTAAAGACTCCTCTCCCTCCTTTTTAACATTTGCACATTTTTTAGGGGGAGCAGGTACCTGATTTTGATAAGTACCCCCTCTCACTTTTTTTTTAATCAAACATAGCTTTATTAAAATAGAAAACATAGTTACACGTTCAAACTGTACATGACGGGTATACAACTTAGTCAGTGACAATAAAGATATCTTGATATGACTTTCCTATACAGCGTACCTGGGGTCATGGGGCCCTTCAGTGGCCTAGATGTATATTGCAGCATAGAAAGGAATACGGTCAGTACCATTGACATCATAGATAAACCATAAATTGCATGTTCCCACATTACTCAGTGGTTTCAGATGCCTGGAGCCACTTATCCCAAATTTTGTCGTATTTTTCGGGGCAGCCTCTATGAGAGTACACCAACTTTTTATAAGAAAGAGTAGCATTGACCTCCGCTATCCAATGTGAGAGCCTCGGTGGTTCTGCCCTCATCCACACTCTAGCAATAACCTTCCTTGCGGAAAACAATGTTTTGTGGAGAAATGTTCTTGTGAATTTATTTAGGTCCGGATCAGGGAAAATCCCTAATAGGCATAATTTAGGCTGCAATGTGACAGGGGAGCCCATGGCATCATGTAGAAACCTGACAACCTGGGACCAGTATGCCTGTATTTTGGGGCAGCGCCAGAGAAGATGGAAAAAGGTGCCCGGGGCCAGACCACACATGGGACACACATTGGACTGCTCCGGCCTATATCTGGAGACCACGAGCGGAGTGAGGTATGCCCTATTGACTATAAAAATTTGTGTTAGGCGATCGGACAATTTAGGGGAGACTAACTTACAAGTGTCCAAAGCATCACTCCACTCATCGTCCCCCACAGGCCCCAGGTCCTCCTCCCACCTGGTCTTCACTGCATAGGCGGAAACAGTCGCCTGCGGGAGTGTAAGCATACAGTAAAATTGCGAGATCAGTTTTTTGGGGTCCGGGCACTTTACTGCTGCCATCAGTGGGTTGCCAGGTATGGGGGCATCATCCGACAGGAATTGCGCACGATAGGCGTGGTGGAGCTGTAGATATCTAAACGACATGTGGTTTGGGAGATCAAACTCAGTTTGGAGCCTATTGAAGGTTTTGAGTGAACCATTGTGAACTATATGTTTCAGGTAGAGTATCCCCCTAGAGCTCCAGAGTTCACAGTCAGGGATGGAGAGGAATTCCGATAAGGCCACATTATGCCATAGGGGAGTGTAGTCATTTATTGTAGGTATGTTAAGCCTAGTGGAGGCTATATCCCATATCCTTCTATAGTGGTAAATCAAGGATTTGCGTTCAGTTGGGCCATTAATATCCCCTCCCTTGCCTGCAATAATTGCCATGGGATCTCCCTGAATCTGGGCCCACCTTGGGCACAACAAGCAAAGGAACCTCCCCATATCCGACTTGTCTATATGGAAAAGTTGCGACAGTTGGGCTGCCAGGTAGTATAGACTAAAGTCAGGTAGGGCTGTACCAGCTAGATCAGTGGGATTTTTAAGCTTCTGCCAGGGGAGTTTGTGTCTACTACTACCCCAAACAAACGGCTTTAGCAGTGACTCTATCTGTTTAAAGTGTCTGAGTATCAGGTAGACAGAAGTATGCCATAGCACATAGAGGATTTTGGGCAGAAGTACCATCTTTACAAGATTTATCCGGCCCATCACTCCCAAGGGGAGTCTTGCCCAAATCTGAGTCTTGTGTTTAAGCATGCCATATAGTGGAACTATATTAAGCGAGATATAGTCCGCCGGGTCTCGGGTGGTCTGTATACCTAGGTATTTGATGGTATCTACTCTCTGAAGAGGGAGCTGAGCTCTGTCTGCGGGTGGCAGGAAGCTGTCCAAAGGTAGTATTTGGGATTTATCCCAGTTGATGCGAAGTCCTGAGAACACTCCAAACCGGTCTATCAGGTTCAGAGCTGTCGGGAGAGAATTGGTAGAGTCGTCTAAATACAAAAGGGTATCGTCAGCATAAGTGCTAATGGTTTCCGTCACGCCCCCTTTACTGAGCCCCACTATCCCAGGATGGGCGCGTATAGCGATCGCCAGTGGTTCCGCCGCCAGCGCATATAGCAGTGGCGACAGAGGGCATCCCTGCCTGGTGCCCCTGAAGAGCTGAAAGCGCTCCGAGGGCCACCCATTAGCCACTACCCGCGCCACCGGGGCTTGGTATAGGAGTTGCACCCATTTTATAAAGTTTGGGCCTAGGCCAAATTTTTCCAGGCATGTCCATAGGTACCCCCATTCGACGGAGTCGAAGGCCTTTGCCGTATCCAAGGCTACTATTATTCTAGACCCCGTGGTATCGTGTGTAGCCTGGAGATTCATAAATAGGCAACGTAAGTTAAAGGACGTATTTTTACCCGGCATGAATCCTGTCTGGTCCCCATGTATTAAGGAGAGTATGACTTTGTTAAGACGGATGGCAAGCACTTTCGCAAGGATCTTGACATCCACCTGCAACAGGGAGATGGGTCGGTACGATTCAGGAAGGTGTGGGTCCTTACCCGGTTTGGGGATCAGCACTATGGTGGCTTCACGCATAGTCGCTGGGAGCTCGGAGGTCTCAAAGCTGGAGTTGTAAAGTGACAACAGTCTAGAGACCAGGAGATCCGCATATGTGGAGTTTAATTCCGCTGGTAGGCCATCCGAGCCCGGGGCCTTGGAGCCAGGGAGCTCCGCTATGGCCCCGGAAATCTCCTCAGCCGTCAGCGGTGCTTCCAACTCCCCGACTTGTTCTTCAGTCAGTCTGGGGATAGGTAGGTCTGAGAAAAACTGATCCATCACAGATGTGTCCTCCGGGGCCCGTGTGGCGTACAAGGAAGCGAAGAAGTCTCGCAATTGTGACGTTACGCATCTAGGGTCTGTTATCAGCACACCTCCAGGAGAGCAAAGTGATATCACCACAGGTGGTCTCTCCTCGCAGTGCACCATATATGCTAAAAGTTTACCAGCTCGCTCCCCATGCTCAAATGAGTTTTGTCTGTGGAAGAATATTTTACGTTTAGATTTCTCATATTGTAAGAGGTCAACTGTCCTAGATCTAAGCTTAATAGCAGCTGCCCTTTCTACGGTAGGATCCCTTATAAACTCCCTTTCCGCCGTAAGTAGGTCCTCCGACGCCCTGTCCATGACCGTGACTGAGGTGCGTTTAATTAGATTGATACGTTTGGTAAGTGTTATACGCACGTGCAATTTAAATGTGTCCCAGACTATCTGGGGTGTGGATGTGCCCTAATTTCTATCTAAGTACTGTTCCCAGTCGGTTGTAATATCATCGTCTTCTGGGATCAGCGTAAGCCAGAATGGGTTCAATCGCCACGTAGCTGTTGGTTTGTCTTGTGGTAGGGATATCGTGATCCAGTATGGGCAGTGGTCTGATAGTGACCTAGGGGAGAAGCCCACCCCAGCCAATCGTGGCAGTAGGGGTCGGGAAAGGAGAATGAGATCTATGCGGGACATGGAATGATGGGAAGGAGAAAAGCAGGAGTATGCCCTAGCGGTGGGGTGCATGGATCTCCATGTATCTATAAGGTTAAAGTCGGTTAGTAGTCTTGCGAACCTTGTAGGATGCGGAGGCGGTGGGGCAGTCGTGGATTGACACAGCCTGTCAAGGCTGGGGTCAAGGACATTGTTGAAGTCTCCCAGCCAGGCTGCTGGGACGGAGGGGTGTAGTGCCATGAAATCAAACCCAGCGGACAGTACATTTGAACTAAACGGAGGCGGTACATAAAAAGCTAGCAGTAGAAACACCTCTCCCTGTAATTTAACCCGCATAAACACATATCTACCGGCAGGGTCGGTCTCCAAATCTATGAGCTCAAAGTGCGTGGACTTTGACACCAAGACAGACACCCCTCTGGAATGGGAGGTGTGCACTGAGTGGTATGCCCATCCAACCCACGGGCGTTTAAGCGCCCTCTGTACCCGTCCCTCTGCATGTGTCTCTACCAAAACAATCACATTGGCATATTGTTTTTTTACTATAGAAAACACTGCCGACCTTCAGGGTGGCCATGTGGGTGAGGAGAAATCGGTGTGCGGATCTTCTGACCCCATTAACCCCCGGGCAGCCAATGTGCCCTTGTACATATAGTAAGAATAAGAAAACTGTAGCGGTACTGTAAGTTGAACATAACAACATGCATAAGTAGCATCAACATGTAACATGAACTTTTCGCTCAGAAATGCAAACCATCCCCCCCCCACCCCGCCCTGCACTGACCCAAACTTGTGCGGGCATAATCCCTAAACTGCCAACATGGCATCAAAGTTGTCCACCCTGTAGGGGAAAAGCAAAATTCAAACAGTGCAGTGCAGTTCCTGCATTTCCTAATATAAAGCTGAGGAGAGCAACCACAGGTGTACATACTCGTGATGGTGGGCCGTTCCCCCGCAGGGTGCACGCGTAGTGAAAGGGGGCGAAACTACGCTGTGTAACGTTAGTCATTGAAGGACGGTGCTCACTGTGTTCAGTGAGATCAATAGGGCAAAGTTATCTTCCGCCGGGCAAAACAAAAAGGCCTGATGAAATAAGAAAAATTGGTCCACACAGTATATTATACACAGGGGTGTGTTTGACCCATGGGTAGGATTGAGGGCCGGGGGACTGGTTGATTATTGTTCAGGGAAGGATATGGGAGGTAGGCGATTAATATAGTCTTGAGTGCCCTCTAAATCGAGAAGGGGGGGGGGAAGAGGAGAAGGGGAGAAGGCTGAAGTGTTGCAAAGGGAGCAATTGTATAGGTCAGCTCCCCATGGATAGAGGGAATATACTTAGGGGAATCAGGGGAGCAGTGGTCAGGCCTCTGCTGTGGAGAAAGGTTGGGGACAGAGCCATGTCAAAAATAAAACAGGGGACTGAAAATAGCAAAACTCACTCTTCCTCAGCGGTGTGCCTCTCCTTGTTCCAACCATGCTATAGCTGCTTCTGGATCCTCAAAAAAGTAGACTCTGTCCTCTCCCTCCACACGCAGGCGAGCTGGGAACAGCATTGCATATTTGAAGTTCTTAATGCGTAGGCGTCTTTTAGCTTCAGTGAACGATTTCCTTCTGCGCTGAACTTCTGCTGAGAAATCCGGGAAGACGGCCACCATCTTGTTCCTTAGGGGGATGTTTCCTTTTTCTCTGCTGAGGCAGAGGATGGTGTCTCTATCCTTAAAGTTCAGGAATTTGGCAATAAAGGTGCGGGGGGGTGCCCCGGCCGGCGGTAATCTCCCTGACATGCGGTGTGCTCGCTCGACAACAAACATGGGAGAAAACGCCTCCCTGCCATAGGTATTGCATAGCAGGCCCTCTAGAAATGTAGGGGGGTCCTTCCCCTCCGGCAGACCGATGAACCGCAGATTGCAGCGGCGAAGTCTGTTCTCGAGGTCATCCTGCTTTTGTAGGAGCTGATAGACCTGCAACTGCATAGCTTCTGAGGAGGTCTGAAGGGGGGGGGGGGAATCCTCCACGCTGCTGATTCGATTCTCAGCCTCTGTCACTCTCTCTCTCTCAGCTTCTGAAAGTCCTGCCGCACCAGGGAGATATGCACCTTCACCTCATCAATTTTGGCCGTGAGGTTAGTTTGGCAGGCTGTGACTGCTTCCTGACAAGCGGTGATTGCCTCTAGCACCTTTGCTGTGTCTCCCTGCATGGAGGGCTCCCCTCTCGGCGAGGCGCCATCTTGGATGTGAGGGTCCGGATCCGTTCGGCGGTATTTACCTAACTTGGCTACCGCATCTGCCGCTTTCTTTGGTGGGGACATGATCCCTGCAGGTTCCCCCAGCAGTATTTATCAACCGGCGGTCTCTAACTAAGCTGTGGGTCACAGGATGTGTGGATTAGGATATTCGGCCGGCGGAGCTCAGTGCCCTAACATCCTATCTCATGCCGCTCCAGGCCACGCCCCCACCCCCTCTCACTTTTGCTTGGATCGCCTCCAAGCGGAAGTTCTCTTCCCCTCTCCCTCCCTGCAGTCTTCTGGGAAACGTCACAGGACCCAGAAGACTGCGGGACCTTCACAATATGCAGTGCAGCGGGCAGCCGGCTATGATGCAGCAAGCTGTCACGCCAGGTGCCCACAGTTAAGATGCCCCTCAGGGGAGCACAGTGCTGGATCCTGGGATATGTGAGTGTTCTGTTTATTTAAAGTCAGCAGCTACAGTTTTTGTAGCTGTTGACTTTTCATTTTCAGAAATATGACTGGAGCTCAGCTTTAAATTCTACTAGTTGGATGTTCAGGCCTCTTCTCAATATCTGCGCTTCTTCAGCGTAAGCTACTACAGGCTGCTCTCTGAATTTCTATCAAGCCTTTCTTGATGCATCATTGCTGTGCTACCCACTTCTCTGTTGGACCTCTTTTGGATGTCCCATGGTAAAGACTAAAAAGCCTTTGTCCTGTAATGTACGGCTATGTACAGATCCCCCTCCCATTTGTTCTTACAATCTTCCTTTTTTTTTTTTATCCCTTTATCACATTTTATTATTTTGCTACTATCGTAAAGTATCTGATAAGCCTTCTATGGGACATCAGTGACCGGTCCTCTTCATGGAGACTCCTGATGTCTCACCTGTCACTAGTCCAAGCAGATCAAGGACAGCGAGTCCCCAATCTTCTCTTTCATCTGGCAGCTGTACTGGGGTTCTGACAACTCCAAACCCAGAAGTGCACTTCCAGGTTCACTTTTAGTAGAAGGAGATTTGGGATGGCTACTTCTCTACTCTGAGGCATCCTGAATGCCTCCACAGTTGTCCCGGGCTCAAAGATAGGCCAGGTGAGTTTAGGGAAGGAAGGGACCTTTGAGCTGTTTCTGTAGAAGGGCTGAAGCCAAAAGGTAATGGAAAATCCAGGTCCTGCACTGTACTTGGGTAAGTTCTTTAAATAGTATTAAACCTTTAAATTCAGCACAAAAGCCAGGCAGCTAGCTTTTTCAGATGGCAAGATAAGCAATGGAATCTTCTATGTTTTCCTGGGCACAGGTTTACTTTAAAGTGTCAGTGTAAACATTTTTAAAATACCTCTTTGGTACATGCCTAGACAGTAACATAGCAACAAGAGCTTAGTGTACAAATTTAAATTTGCAAGAATTATATACGGTAGGTGTAATGTGTTTTTTTTATTTTTATTTAATTATCTGTAAAAAAAAAACTAAGAACATTTTTAACTATTCTCCAAGATTCATTTGTAAAGTCTCTATTGATGACACATTGCTTGGTGAAGCAGAAGGAAAGCAAAAGAGGGAAGCGGAGAACAAAGCAGCAAAAAAAGCACTAGAATCTCTAGGATATGAAGGCGCTGGGGTAAGTTTTGGAGAAAAGCTTTGTATTGTTATCCTCATTTGATTTCCTGCTTAGGTGAAGTCAATTTAGTGGATGGAGGTAATATGAGTGTTGTCTATAAATATTTGATCTCTCTATACCCAGTTTACTGTGATCTGCACTTCTAGGTCTCTAGAGATTTTAGAATTTTCTACCTATAATACCATACTATTCACACTAAAATAACTGCAAATTAACATGAAAGACTTAAACAGCCCAAAGATTATACAGATTTTCAACTAGCGGGTTGAACAAAAAGACTGACTCACACCCAATGTGGATGCAAGAATCCTCCCCTCTGATCAATGTCAACGTTTTTAGGATGCATCTCTAACATCCAGCTTCTCTCCCCCCTGCCAATAATACCAACAGTTGCCAGCAGTAAAAATGAAAGCCGGTAAGTGCTTTGTATTACACAGCAGCAACGGCTGTAGAAATGCTGCTTCTGTGTAAATGTATTGTTCTGTTGTACTTACTATTTCATTCATAAATTCAAAGGACAAATCTATATATATATTGGGACTTTAAATATCCCTCCAATGAACATATATATTTGAAACAACTTTTAAAATGTAAACAACATGTCTTTATTAAGTCAATTTAAAAACATCCATCCATTAAAAACACATCATTCTACAGAGAGATACAATCTACCACTTGTCTCCCCTTGGGAGACAGATGATTTGTAGCATGGAGATCCTCCCAGATGGTAAAATGTGGTTTGACGCGTTTTATGGACAAAGCCGCTTCATCAGGACCTGATGTTGTTACTCTATGGGGACGCAGCAGCTGTACAAACACAGCTGCGGGTCCTAATTTTACAGATGTGCAGGTGTTGGTGAGTGGCCCTGAATACACACTGTCTGTGTTCAGGGCCGTACACCTTCATCCACACACCTGTCAAATTAAAGAGGAACTGCAGTCTGCTCACATAATTTGTAATAAAAACATCTTTGCCATTCTGAAGCTTGCCTCCAACCACTTTGCATATTATTTTATATATACTGTGATTCTGTACTTGTCAAATATGCTGCAGAAATATAAGTTTGGCTGCAGCCATTTTAACTGTGGGCAGCTGCCTGTTCACTTCCTGGATTTACACAGACACACAACGGAGCCTCATTCACTAACGGAGCTTTATTTATTAACTGAATAACTTCTTATCTTTTAGATTTAGGAGGAATTTTGTAAGTTAGTGTGTGTCTTCTAATAATAATTTTAGTATATTTTTAGTAAAAATATTGGTTTAATATTTTGAGGTTCAGGTAGGCTGTACAGGGCCCTATGATTTCTACCAGCAGCCCTGGTAACATGTATACTTTTAATGTACAGTAAAACTACTGTTCAAAAACTAACAATGGGTTAAAACAGGAAAAAAAGTTTTATTGTGTATAGATTCCATAGAAAATAAATGAATTTTTGCATGACTGGCTTTTTTTTATTCTTTATTCTTTTTTCTGTGTAGTTTCAGCCTGATTTTATTTCCCTACTGTGTCAATTCTGTCAGAAAAAAGGTTGGACTTTCAGCTTTGTGAAGACTGATCGCATTGGACCTTCACATGATCCCGAGTAAGTAACAATTCTGTAAAAGCTAGGTATACTGTTATTTAGCTGAACACTTCGAGCCTTGAACAAGGAAAGGTTTTGCACTCAGTAAAATGTATGTATAACCATTTTTTTCATTTTTGATAAGAGTAGGGAAGGGTTAAGAACCATCAGTTTATTTTTTTATGTTCCACTGGGGAGAGTTCCCTTCATTTTCTGTCCTGGAAATCTGTGCATAATGAGGGGAGGTACCATCTTAGACGTCGCTTTAAGTGGATTCCCCACTTAAAGATCTCCCCTCAATTCTTTTTCTGGTGACAACTGTAAACTCTGGGATTTTGGAATCAATGGTAACTAGGACAAATAAAGAAGGTGAATCAACCAGTTGAAAAAAAACAAAACACTAAAAACCTGAGGGGTTGTATTCCTCCCTAACTCTAAAACAAGGAAAATATTTTTTTTATACATACACTACAAATACTGTAGATGCTGACCTTTAATAAAAGGACACTTACCTGTCCAGGGATCCAGCGCCCATCCCCACCCGGTTCTTTGCTGGTCTGTGGTTCCCCAGCGCCGGCATGTTTACTAAGGAAAGCTGGCTTGCTGATGCACAGCCAGCTTCTCACTGTGCACATGTGAGCTGCGCTTTTTGAATGGTCCCGCAGTCTTCTTGGACATGTGTCCCAGAAGGCTGTGGGCAAAGGGGAGGAGGCCAAACTTCTGCTCAGATCGCCTAGGCGATAAAGGCAAAAGTGGCAATGGATACCTGTCAAAACTAGGTTCCTGCTCCACCTCAAAAGATAAAAGTTTCCAAAAGTGGTGGAGGAGAGAGCAAGGAGGTGGAAAAGCAGAACTTCCCCTATTGGGTGAAATTCCCTTTTAACTATGTAAATATTTGAGCGAAATCTACCAACAATGAACCAGTAATGTGAAGATTACAAACAGTTGATCCATAAGCTCCATCTTTTGAACCATTAGAATGTCCTGAACAGCTCTACTGAAAATTGCACCAACATTTGGCAAAAAACATGATCAGAATATAAGAGCTTTTGTAATTCTAGTTTGCTATAGCTCATTCTCCAGTAGCATACAGACTGACAGTTATGCACATAGCTAGGCTGACTATTATTTTGCAGACTTTAAAAATATAACCTTGTTCTTAGTTTTTCCAGAGCGCTATACTGAAATCTTTATGGGCGCTACCATACCATATTAAAGTGGACCTTCACTCTCTTTTCGTATATTGCATTATCTGGGGTTTTCCCTCTCCCTTTTACACATTTAGAAACTATTTATTTTATTTTTTTGGGTACCAAGTATTTTGGCCATAAGGTATTTGCTCCCATTTCCCTATTCCTCGCTTAGACGAGGATGACATTTGTAGGGACCGCCCCTCCTCCTACCTGCAGCCTCATGGGGCACACACACATCTTAGGAGGCTTCGGGACAGTCTCATCTAATCTGCACATTTCATGAATGGGCAGTTGGGAACTGGTTGTCGCCGATCAGGAAGCTCCTCAATCCAACATGAATATTGAATACATCTCTGAAGATTTCAGCACTGGACACTGTGGTCTGGTAAGTATATATTTTGCAAAAGTCTGCAGCTATAGTACTTGTAGCTGCCGACGTTACTTTTTGCAGACCCTACTCAAGTTCCTCTTTAAATCTTAAGGTTCTCTACAGAGAAGAAAGAAAAAAAGCTTCCTTGACATTCCTGTAGATGTGAATGTTCTAAAGGCCAGCTCTCTATTTTCTGGCAGGGAGTGAGCACATCAAATGGGATACTGGGCTGCCTTCTTATAACTGTGCAAATAACATTTACTCAGCAAATTTCTTATTTCTTTATCGTACATCACAGGGCACAGAGCCGGTTATTATAATAATAACTACTTGGGTTATACGTTACCTATAGTTGAATGGACACTGGTAGATCAATCGGAACAATCAAACAGGAAGTCCTCCCCTATATAACCCCTACTACACAGGAAGCACATCAGTTTTTTCGCCAGTGTCTGTAAGGTGGTGGTCACTGATGTGATATATGTGCTCTTGGAGTATACTTGGAGGTCTGGACAGTTCTATTAAGAATCATGGGCTTCAATCGGATCCATTCGAAAAAGCTGTCAGACAAAATGGATGGTACCCGGGCCTCTTTGGAAAGAGAGAAGATTCCTCAAGGTTTGCCTGTAATGCAGCCTTATGTTGCTGGACCCTGCGTAATGTAAGCCTGTGCACTGTTTCTGACCAAGGTGCTTTCCTGCAGGGTGCTATACAGGTCCAGGGGGACCCAGTCTCTGAAGGTCTTTTATTACAAAGCTCACCGTGATGGGTTAGGATTGGACTCCTGTTATGTTCAGAGTCCTGCAGCAGGAATGGTAAGTCTGCATTTAAAAAAAAAAAAGAGAGATCTGACTGTCTGTTCTCTCGTGGCCACTGGGGGCAGTGTGCTGGTGTACTTCTTAGTCGTGTGGGCTGCGGTTTCTCCTCCAGCCACTAGAGGGCGCAGGCTCGTTCAGTATGGCCTATTTTTATATAGGCAGGAAGTGGAATGGCGGCCATGTTGCCATGTGGTCGATAGGATCAGCAGGGCCTCTGGATACATAATAGCAGCTCATGGATGCTAACAAAGTGTGAGTACTTACTATAGGAGAACTGTGTGGACAAGTCATGATTATATGCTGCATATTTACTGCTTAATCCAGCGGGACTGTACAACTGTAAGTCGATACACCCCTGGACGGATAGCAGTTCACTTTAAAGTGCCTTTTACTGCTCGGAAGGCAGGTGCAGCGTAGTATGCATGCTAAAAGAAGTTAGCGGAGGCCCGGCGGAAGAAAGAAAGAACCGGAGGGGAGAAGGCGACGGAGAAGACCGGGCCCCGCTAGCAAAAGAGTTGGAAGAAGGTAAGTGGTGGCCCGGCAGAAGAAAGAACCGGAGAGCGCGGCGACGACACCGGAGACCCCCGAAGTCGGAAGAAGACCCCCGGAGCTGTGCAATAAAATACTTTAAAAAGCTGTGTGTTTTTTTTATTGCAATTTTTTTCCACCAGGTGAATGGGTAGGGGTACGATGTACCCCATACTCATTCACATAGGGTGGGGGGGCCCGGGATCCGGGGGCCCCTTTATTAAAGGGGGCTCCCGGATTCCGATAAGCACCCCGCCCGCAGACCCCGACAACCAACGGCCAGGGTTGTCGGGAAGAGGCCCTGTCCTCATCAACATGGGAGCAGGGTGCTCTGGGGTGGGGGGGCCGCAGGTCGCCCCCCTGCCCCAGAGCACCAACCCCCCCATGTTGAGGGCATGCGCCTGGTACAGTTCAGGAGGGAGGGGGGGCGCTCTCTCCTCCCCCCTCTTCCCCTGCGGCCTGCCAGGTTGCGTGCTCGGATAAGGGTCTGGTTTGGACCTCGAGGGGGACCCCCACGCCGTTTTTTCGGCGTAGGGTTTCCCCTTCAAATCCAGACCAGACCCAAGGGCCTGGTATGCTCCTGGAGGGGGAACCCATGCCGGTTTTTTCTTTAAAAATTGGCGTGGAGTTCCCGCTCAGGATTCATACCAAACGCAGTGCCTGGTATTGGCGGGAATCCACGTCGGATCCCGTTCAATACAGTGTCGCGTCTCCCTCTCGCTATTGCAGCGAGCGCGGGATGTCGGCACCCTGTTGCCGAGATCTCGGCACTCCTGTCGCCGAGAATCTCGGCGATGGGAGCGCGATAGATATACAATATCGGCGGCACCTACTGTACGTGCATATGTGCTTATTTGCCTGGAACTACGTGCATATGTGCTTATTTGCCTGGAACTACGTGCATATGTGCTTATTTGCCTGGAACTACGTGCATATGTGCTTATTTGCCTGGAACTACGTGCATATGTGCTTATTTGCCTGGAACTACATGCATATGTGCTTATTTGCCTGGGACTACATGCATATGTGCTTATTTGCCTGGGACTACATGCATATGTGCTTGTTTGCCTGGGGGTACATACGTATGTGCTTATCTGCATGTTTTCATACCTAGGTACTTACATAACGGCATACCTGGGTACCTGCATACTTGCATACCTAAGGGGTTACATAGAGGTAAACCAACATTGTTTTAGGCCGACATCCTTGGAGGACTGGCTAATATAGATATACCAGTTAAATGGTTCCAGAAAAGAGAGCCAGCCGGTTGGAGGCAGGTGCACCGTTCTCAGGTTCAGGGATCTGGCAGTGTCCACATTTCCCGATGGACAGTGGTGTCGGGTGCATCTTAGTCACTGTGGTGTTTGGCATTGCAGTGTTACCTGTCGCATTCATTTTTATCGTCAGACTTTCAGGAATACCAGATGCTGTAAGCTTTTCCCCAATTGGGTGAGGGAGGCATCTGAGGCTGCTGTGTTTTGGGAGTATCTCAGGCCAGAAGATTTGAGGGCAGTCTCTGAGGTGGTTTGTTCCATCTTTAGCTGGCAGAAACCTGGTAGGTTAAGTGCACCTCTTGGGACTGTCTGGGTCTGCCACAGAGTCGTCAGTCTTTTGCCTTGCATTGGCTCTTGGAGCAGAAGTTATGGGCTCATTATTGTGAGACAATTAAATGGTAGAAGTTCCAAAACCAAATAGGGACATGAGGTCTATTTTAAGATCTCAGGCCGCTGAACATCCTTCTGTTTCAGATAGGCTAGACTGTTCAGTGATGACCTCCTCTGCAAGAGGTAGATTTCAGGGTCCATAATCATCTGTAAACGCACATCTTCATGTGGCGGTTTGTTTCCAGGCTTATCAAAGATTTGCAGTGGAAAGTAGTTTTTTTGTGAATCTTCCCTTTGGGTTGGCCACGGCTCCAGAGGGTTTACAAATCATCTAGCCCCAGTGCTGGGCTTGCTGAAAGCACCTCAATACTCATTACCTCAATAATCTTTGCTCAGGAAGCAGTCGATTCCAGGGGTTCCTTCGATATATTTCTACAGGAGGAAGCTGTGTTTAGGTCAAAGCACGTTCCCTACATACAGTCCTACTCCAGGTCTTGGTAGAGGATCATTCTCTTTGTCTGGAACTTGAAGATCCAGGCATTGGGTTGCCGGAAGGCTCTGTTTCTGGGGTGTTTTATTGGTGGTTGATATTCTTCCTTTTCAGGAAATTGGAAAATAATAACCACTGATGCCAGTCTCTCCAAGTTGATTTGAGGCTGGCTACAATTCAGTGGGCTTGGTCTCCGCAGGTGAGAATACTACGCCTTGCTCTGGATTATGGGACAAACCAGTTGTAGGTTCAATCCGGAAATGCCTCTGCAGGCATATATATCTATCACCAGGGCGGCACCAGAGGTCATGCGACTCAGGGAGGTGAACCACATTCTGTCTGGGACAGTACAAGTGCTGTCTCTATCGCCAATACATATTCCAGGGATAGAATAGTGGCAGGGGGATCTACTAGATTCCAAGTCCTACAACAGGTTGGGACAGGTATGTCCGGGACAAGAGTCCCATTGCCAATAGGGATAGATGTACTTGTAACACCTTATGGACCAGTTTTCCCTTATTTGACATTTTTCCTCTGTTTCGGCTTCTGCCACATCTTTTGTGAAGAATCCGTGAGGTGGTAACACTGATATTAGTGTTGGCCGAATTAGCCCAGGAGGGCTTGGTACACTGACATAGCGAGTCTTGCGGGGGTTGCTCCTTGGACACTCCCAGTCCAGCGGGACCTAATGGTCTTGAGTCCTGTAAGCCAGCTTGGGGGAACTTCAATTACAGGACTTGAAAATATTTTTTTGCCTGGAGTAAAGCCAGGAAGTGGCACCGCAGAAATATGCGAGTGGGAGATTTTCTTTTTCTTTCTCCAATCGGTAGGGGAAAGGAAATTGGCCTTAAGTACCGTTAAGGGTCAGAGTTCTTCCCTATCCATTTTTTTTTTCCAGAGGCCGTTGTTTCTTACTCCTTGATTCATACTTCATACAGCATATAACTTGGACAGTCCCGCCTGTCAGGCCATTCTTGTGTCCTTGGGTCTTAAATTTGATCTTGACTGTCCTTGCAGAGGCCACTTTTTTGAACCAATCGGGGGATTCGGTTGGTCCTTTTATCTCAGAAGGTGGCTTCTTTGGTTGCTATAACTTCACTAAGTGGAGTGTCAGAGTTGGCCGCTCTTTCATGCAAGGAGCCGTTCTTGGTCTCGCATCATAAGGTGATGTTGCGTCCTCATCCATTCTTATTGCCTAAAGTGGTTTCTAGTTTTCACTTGAATCAGGACAGTGTCTTTCCTTTTTATTTTTTTCCTAATCCAGTCGGCAGGAGAAAGATCGCTACATACTCTAGAAGTTGTTCAGGCACTCAGGATCTACTTGAGTTGTTGGCACAGGTCAGGAATCCTGGTTTGTGCTGCCAGAAGAGCCCAGGAAGTGCAGGCGGCATCCAGGTTGAATATTTAGCAGTGGATCTGCCAGTTTATCAATGATGCCTATGGTTTAAAGGGCAGAATCCCATTTTTTTTTCTGGGTAGAGATTCTCTACCAGGTAAGGGGGAGTATCTTGGGCCATCCGTCATCAGGTGTCAGTGGCCGGGTGTGCAAGACCACTATTTGGTCTTTGGTTTATACATCTACAGGATTTTTACCAGGTGGATGTCAATAACGTACAAGATATTGCCTTTGGCCTCAGCGTATTACAAATAGCAGAGTAGGTCCTTCTCTGGTGGCAGTTTCTATGATGGTGTCTCCCTCCCCTCAAGGATATTGCTTTGGGACGTCCAAAGTAGTTATTACTGTAATAACCGGCTCCGTGTCCTGTGATGTACGATAAAGAAAATAGGATTTCTCTTATCGTCCATGGACTGACACAGCTGGATACTGTAAACGTGTGGGTATATGTCCCTGCTCGCAGGAGAAGATCTAGGCAGAATGTTAGATGTTAGAAACATACATTCTAGAACAAACAAAAGCTAAACAGCCCCGCCCAGGGGGGGCAGTCCCTCCAGACATTACCCTCCTACCTGCAGCTAGCAGCCTCAGTTTTTTTCTGCCTAGCAGAAGGAGAAGACGTGGCTCTCTCAGGAGCCAGTCTCTTGGAAGATTTTATTTTTAAATTTTATTCCTTTGGGAATTTTATTATTTTATTTTTGAGACCTTCAATCAACTGTCGGCTGGGCAACAGGTTGGGTACACTGGTATCCTCGTAGTCTTCCCTGTCCGACCATCGTGCGCGCTGATCCTCGCCTTGTGTGCGTGAGACTCAGTTCACGACATGCCCCATGACTCCAGGGGTGGCCGGGTTGCTTTTATGCTCCCGCGGTCCTCTCAAGATTGAACAGTACCTGTCTGTATCTTTCTCAGTGGACCGGGCCGGCAGCTACGCAGTACTACTCTGTGATAGGTCTGTCTGAAACAAGCCAGTGGGTCCCTCTGGGACGGGTAAGCAGTCTCTCCTGCTGCAGGTGAGTACATGCTGGCTGTGTTTCTTTATATGGGGGGTTTCTCCCTGTCTCCCCCCTGTTATGCTGCACCCTGTACTGGTGCTGTGCTGTGTGGGGGTGCTTGGGGGTCACTCTGGCCTGACTGGGGGCGCTCATATCTGTGTAGTGGAAAGGAGCAGTGTTCTGGGAAAAAAGTGAGTGAGTGTGGGCACTTCATTGCGTGCGCCATTAGCGCTGTGTGGTGAATTAAAAAAATGCGTTTGGCGGCCATCTTGCCGTAGTTTAATGGCGCAGTAATATATGCGGCCGGCGGCCATTTTCTTGAAGCCATTGCGCTTTCACTTCGGTTTCGGCCTCTAGCGGCGCTGCTGCGGCGCAAATCTCCTCACACTCTCCTCACACTCTCCTCAGGCTTCACTCGCGCTGCAGCGTGGTTCAGAACTGAGCGGTCCTTAAGGGTTGGTGAGTCCTCTGGGTATCCCCTCCTCAGCCTCAGCGCAGCCAGTGGGTGGACTGTACTATTCACTATAATAAGTGTATAGGGTCTCAGAGGGTGGCAGTATGGAGTCTGATACACCTGCTTCTCCACACTTGTCAGAGGCAACAGGCAGTGCTCCTGCACCTGCGGTCCCTATGGACCAGTTGTCGGCAGTCCTGGAATCATTCCTTGTCAGAATGGAAGCGGTGTGCGAGCGCAAGTGTCACGTACCTGATGGTGACGAGCCCGGATCTGCAGAGGGAGGCCTCTCTTACGGCTTCCACCGGTGGCCCCTGGTACTGAAGACAGGGGGCACGGAGGTAGAAGGGGTACGAGTGCCTGGCAGGATGGATCAAGGTAGAGTAGAGTCTTAAGACTGGGACGGATCCAGGCACCCAGGAAGTATGGCAGGCTGAACCGGAACCAGGAACACAGCAACTGGACTGGAACTGATGAGACTGACTGGACTGGAACCAGGATACAGCAACTGGACAGGAACTGATGAGACTGGCTGGACTGGAACCAGGATACAGCAACTGGACAGGAACTGATGAGACTGGCTGGACAGGAACCAGGACACAGCAACTGGAGAGATTGGTCGGACAAGCCGGGTCGGTAGAATTGGCTGGCGGCAAGGTACTGGAGGATCAGGCAGAAGATTGGTCAAACAAAGCCGGAGGTCAGAGGCAGGCAGGAAACTGGAAGGGTCAAGGTAAGCCGGGTCGGATACAGGTAAACTCACGAATCAGGTCTCTTTGGGTACTACACGCTGTAGAGCAGACAGCAGGGACTGTCTGTCACAGGCATGTTTAAATAGCTCTTCTGGCGCGCTTTGTGGAGCGTGCGCGCGCCCCCGCTAAGCGCGTGCATGCGCACGTGCTCGCCAACGCGTGCCCGCGCGCGTGGACGTGCCCGAGATTCAGAATCAGGAAGTCCAGGAATCCTGTAGCTGACAGGATTTCTATGACATTGCCCCCCCCCAAGGGGCAGCCTCCGGATGCCCAGCCGGGTGAACCTTCCAGGGTGAGACCTTTTGAAAGCCTGTATCAAACTCCTGGCATGGATATTCTCCTCAGGTTCCCATGAGTTTTCCTCGGGTCCGTAGCCCTTCCATTTAATTAGGAATTGGTTCTGGTTATTTCTTCTCCTGAAGTCCATGATAGCTTCTACTTCGAATTCCTGCTCACCATCAATAATGATCGGATCAGGGTGATCCGGCTTCCGATCTGGAAACGGATTAGAGACTGTGGGTTTTAGGAGAGAGACATGAAAAACTGGATGGATTCTAAGAGAGTCAGGAAGTTCCAATTCATAAGCTACTTCATTAATTTTCCTCTTAATAGGGAATGGACCTAAAAATTTGGGGCCCAGTTTTTTAGAAGGGCATGCCATTCTTAGGTTTGTGGTAGATAGCCATACTTGGTCGCCGGGTACCAAGACTAATTCACCCCGCCTCTTCTTGTCATAGATTGTCTTGTTGCGTTCTTGAGTCTTGGTCATGGTCTCTTGTAGAAGCTGGTTATTGACCGAGAAAAAATTTAACTTTTCCTGGACTGCAGGTACAGGACACTCAGGAAGGGAATTAGGCAGAAAAGTAGGATGAAAACCATAGTTTGCAAAGAAAGGAGTCTGGCAGGTAGCGGAGTGGACGGAATTGTTATACGCAAACTCGGCCAACGGAAGCAGGGAAACCCAGTTGTCCTGAGCAAAAGAGGAGAAGCATCGCAGGTATTGCTCGAGCGTCTGATTCGTTCTCTCCGTCTGTCCGTTGGTCTGTGGATGGTAAACAGAGGAAAACGATAATTCGATCTTCAAGGTTTTGCAAAGGGATCTCCAGAATCGAGAGGTAAATTGAACCCCGCGATCGGAAACAATATTGGCTGGTACCCCGTGGAGTCTGACTATTTCTCTGATGAATACCTGTGCGGTTTCAGGAGCGGAAGGAGTCCCTTTCATAGGGATGAAGTGTGCCATCTTGGACAGACGGTCCACAATAACGAAGATGGTGGAGTGGTTCTCAGCCGGGGGCAACTCGACAATGAAGTCGATGGACAACATTCTCCAGGGCCTATCTGGAACGGGTAAGGGTTTTAGTAGTCCCCAGGCTTTGGATCTGGAACCCTTGTTTCGGGTGCAAGTTGTACAAGAATCTACAAACCTCCTACAGTCTTCACGTACTCGAGGCCACCAGAAGGTGCGCTGTACCAGGTCAGTGGTCTTGGCAACGCCAAAATGCCCAGCCAGGGCGTGGTCGTGGCAGAGTTCTAATGCGGTTACTCTTAGTTTCTCAGGTACGTAGATTCTGTCTTGGTACCACAATAGTCCATCCTTAACTTGCAATTCCGGCTCGGAGAACTGTCTCTGCCCGGTGGAAGCTTGTTTGATTTGAGTGAACAGGTTCTCCTGTAGAAGAAGGAAATTTCCGGGGGCAAGGATGGTATCAGGCGGAGAAGTCTCCTTGGACTTATGGAACATCCGAGACAGGGCGTCAGGCTTAATATTCTTGGCCCCAGGACGATAAGTAACATGAAAAGAGAACCGGGAGAAGAAGAGTGCCCACCTGGCTTGCCGTGGATTCAATCTTCTCGCGGCTTTCAGGTACTCCAGGTTCTTGTGGTCAGTGAATATCAGGATCGGATGAGCCGCACCCTCCAGCAGGTACCGCCATTCCTCTAGTGCAGACTTGATCGCTAGTAGCTCCCGATCCCCCACGTCGTAGTTCCTCTCTGCTGCAGAAAGCTTGCGGGAGAAGAAGGCTACTGGGTGGAGCAAGGCTTTGACTCCCTGTCTTTGGGACAGAATTGCTCCTACCGCTATTTCGGAGGCGTCTACCTCAAGTACGAATGGTAGTGAGGAGTCTGGGTGTTTCAAGATAGAGGCTGAGGTAAATAGGGCCTTCAGGCGTTCAAAAGCTTCTTGGGCTTCAGGAGACCAGTGAAAACGTGTTCCTTGCTTGGTGAGTTGAGTAATGGGTGCGATAATAGCTGAAAACCCCCTGATGAACTTGCGGTAGAAGTTGGCGAATCCAAAGAAACGTTGGATTCCCTTCTTGTCCACCGGTTCTGGCCAGTCCAGGATTGCGGTAATCTTTTGAGGATCCATCTTGATGCCCTCGCTGGAAATGATTAACCCCAGAAATGATATACTCTCTTGCTCGAACTCGCATTTTTCGGCCTTCGCATACAGGCCATGCTGGCGGAGTCGACCCAACACATTTTTGACATGTCTGCGATGAGAATCAAGGGAGGAAGAAAAAATTAAGATATCATCAAGATAAACAATAACAAAGAGGTCTAGGAAGTCCCGTAGAACATCGTTGATAAAATACTGGAAAGTGGCAGGGGCGTTACACAACCCGAATGGCATTACCAAGTACTCAAAATGTCCATACCGGGTACGGAAGGCAGTCTTCCATTCGTCCCCTTCTTTGATACGGATCAAGTTGTAGGCTCCGCGGAGGTCAAGTTTGGTAAAGATGGTGGCAGTTCCTAGTCTCTGAAATAACTCTGGTACCAGGGGGAGAGGGTAGCGATTTTTTACTGTAATTTTATTCAATTCCCGGTAATCCACACAAGGTCGAAGGGTGTGGTCCTTTTTCTCTACAAAAAAGATGCCTGCGCCTGCTGGGGATGTGGAAGGGCGGATGAACCCCTTTTGCAAGTTCTCATCAACATAATTTTTTAAAGCCCCTTGTTCTACCTCCGTTAAAGGGAAGACTCTACCGAACGGAATCTTTGCTCCAGGAAGTAGGTCGATGGGGCAATCGTAGGCCCGATGAGGCGGTAGAGTCTCTGCCTTTTGTTTACTAAATACGTCTAGAAAGTCGTGGTAAACTTCTGGGATGGATTGACGGGTGCCATCTTCTGTGTCAATGCATAGTAACGAGGCCGGCCCAGGAGGTTTATATGAGCCACAGGACTGCTGGCAATAGGAAGAAGGAAAGGCAACTATTCCCGTAGTCCAGTTGATAGTGGGATTGTGGGCTTGTAACCAAGGCATACCTAGGATCAAGGGAAACAACGGAGAAGAGATGATGTCCAGACATAAGCATTCTTGGTGGGTTCCAGAGGTGGTAAAGATGGTAGCGGGTATAGGAGTGGTCTCCTGGGTCACAGGTCCGGACTTAATGACGGAACCATCAGCCAGATGGACACGAAGTCCGTGGGTCTTGGTACGAAGGGGAATTTGGTTTTTAATGGCAAAGGTTGAGTCCATAAAGCAGCTGCATGCTCCGGAATCAATAATGGCGGGTACTTGCAAAGTCCTTCCTGGGAGCTGTAATGAAACAGAGAGGGCAAGGTGAGATGTGGTTTTGGCTTGTAGGTTAGTCATGTTAGAAGAAACTGAAAGAAACTTACGAAGCTTCAGGGGACAGGTCCTAACGAAATGTCCTGGGTCCCCGCAGTACAGGCACAGATTATTTATTCGGCGGCGCTGGCGTTCCTCAGGAGCGAGGGATGGACGAAGGAGCCCGAGCTGCATTGGTTCAGGCGTGTCAGATGTGGGAGTTGGAGGTGTAGCAGGAGCCGAGTACAGGTGACTAGGAGCCCGAGGAAGCATCCAGGTTGGGTGGGAGAAGCCAGTGGTCCTCTCAGCCCTCCGTTCCCTCAGACGTCGGTCAATCTGGATGGTTAGGTCAATCAACAGGTTGAGTGTCTGTGGTACACCGACTCTAGCTAGCTCGTCCTTCAAGGAATCGGAAAGTCCTAAGCGAAACTGATGGCGGAGGGCGGCATCATTCCAATTGGTATCCGCACTCCACCGCCTGAATTCTGCCACATAGTCCTCCGCTGGTCTGCGTCCTTGTTGAAGGGAACGCAAGACGGCTTCTGCGGTTACTGAGAGTTGGGGATCTTCGTATAGCTGGGCCATGGCATCAAAAAAAGCAGCGAGGTTGTTTAGTGATACATCCTTCTGTTCAAAGAGACGGTGGGCCCAGCTCTGAGGGTCTCCAGCGAGCAAAGAGACCACAAAGCCCACCTTGGTGGCCTCTAGAGAAAAGGTACGGGGCTGTAGGGCAAAATACAGTTCACACGAATTCCGGAAGGCCCTAAACTTGCTCCGATCCCCGGAAAATCTTTCGGGCGTAGGAACCTTAGGTTCAGGAGGAAGCATGACCACTGTGGGTGAGGAACTTGTTCCGGCTGTGGAAGCAGAGGCGTGGGGCCCCTCTTGGATGGCAGAAGGATTGGAGAGGGCCCGCACTTGTTCTTCCAAGCGGGTGTATCCTTGTTGAAGACTCTTGACTGCTTCAGACAAACCTGCCAGGTGCCGACAGAGTTCCTCCATAGGTGAGGCTCCCTGCCCGGGCTCAGACATGGCTGTCTGCTACTGTCACGTACCTGACGGTGACGAGCCCGGATCTGCAGAGGGAGGCCTCTCTTACGGCTTCCACCGGCGGCCCCTGGTACTGAAGACAGGGGGCACGGAGGTAGAAGGGGTACGAGTGCCTGGCAGGATGGATCCAGGTAGAGTAGAGTATTAAGACTGGGACGGATCCAGGCACCCAGGAAGTATGGCAGGCTGAACCGGAACCAGGAACACAGCAACTGGACTGGAACTGATGAGACTGACTGGACTGGAACCAGGATACAGCAACTGGACAGGAACTGATGAGACTGGCTGGACTGGAACCAGGATACAGCAACTGGACAGGAACTGATGAGACTGGCTGGACAGGAACCAGGACACAGCAACTGGAGAGATTGGTCGGACAAGCCGGGTCGGTAGAATTGGCTGGCGGCAAGGTACTGGAGGATCAGGCAGAAGATTGGTCAAACAAAGCCGGAGGTCAGAGGCAGGCAGGAAACTGGAAGGGTCAAGGTAAGCCGGGTCGGATACAGGTAAACTCACGAATCAGGTCTCTTTGGGTACTACACGCTGTAGAGCAGACAGCAGGGACTGTCTGTCACAGGCATGTTTAAATAGCTCTTCTGGCGCGCTTTGTGGAGCGTGCGCGCGCCCCAGCTCGCCAACGCGCGCCCGCGTGCCCGCGCGCGTGGACGTGCCCGAGATTCAGAATCAGGAAGTCCAGGAATCCTGTAGCTGACAGGATTTCTATGACAGCAAGGGAGCTATAAAGCCCCCTCTCCCCACAAAAATATTTAGTGGAGGAGTGCTCTGATTCAGATATGGGCCTAGCTACTGCTGCTCAGGACCCTAGCTCTGAATATTTTAATGGTTTTGAACAGGACATTCCCTTGTGAGGAAGACTCCAGTTCTGTGTCAGTAAATGACAGGGCGCTTGTAGGTGAACTCATTGATGATGTGAGGAACACTCTCAAGCTGGATGCTGTGGCTGTGGTACCTCAGGCGGACGCTCTTTCCCTTGGTTCCTCCAAGCTTTTCCTTTACACAGCTTCCTCACTGTTTTCCTCACACGCTGCGTCCAGAGCAGCATGGACGATACAGTGGTACACAGTGCCCCCCCCCTCCCTGGTCGGTGCAGCATGGTGGGGGGGGACTTTATTAATTTATGTCTCTAGTCCCTGTGAGCCTTCTGTGTGGTGTCCTGAGGCAACAACAGGGTCTCTGCACCTGTGATTTCCCGCCATTTCCTGGGGAACGCTCTGAGCTCTGACAGGACCACGGTCTGAGGATCAGAGGTTACCTGTTACCTGTATGCTGCTTCGGCAGCACAGTTAAGCAGATTGGAATGATACAGAGAAGATTATGCGCCTCTGCGCCATAATTTAAACTCATCTTATACCTCTACACTGGACATTCACAGTGTATGTATGTGTTATTGGTCTCTGTGTCTCCGTGGGTTTCCCCCAACGTTCCAATGCTGTGTTTCAGTGCCATACACGAAATAAACATATAAATACAAAAAAAATTTGCGCAGCTAACGTATGTGAGCAGCTACAAACCCACTTGGACAAAGGGTAAATACAAAATAACAAAAAAATGTAGCGCTGAACATGATAAATCAAAAAGTTAGTAACACCCAAGTGATGGAGTGAAAAGCAATAAAAATGTCAATCAAAATTAAATTAAACAATAAAAGTGATGAACAAAAGTCTCTAATGGTAATCCAGTAATGAATTAACAATCCAATGTGAACTTGTGATGTTCAACGAAAATCAAGTGACTGTAGGATGACCACCACCGCATGAAAAGGAGGCTTACCGGAATGAATGGACCCAATAAATGTATGTCTATGGGGTCAATTCAGGCTTTAAATGTATATCTCTGTGGAGGTAGAATCCTTGGCTGGCAATCCCACAAATTAATATTCCACAATTCAGAACGACTGATTGTACCAAATCTCCAAGCCCGGTAAAACACAGATGGCCCAAGATGAAACCATATCAGAAGGAAAAAGGAGGGCACATAGCGTGATACAGTATAAGAACTTTTAATTAATGTAGGTAGGAACACTTAAATTACATAAGAAGATAAGAGCTTGAAATGTACTCAGTGGCAGTAGTGGAGTCTCCCGACGCGTTTCGAAATATTTTGCATCGTCTGGGGTGTACCTCCACTGTTGCCCTCACACAATTTATAGATTCTCCAAGCTCCTCAATTGGCAAGGACCTCCCCCAGAGCTCATCCAACAGGCAGTCACTTCCTGAATGATTGAAAATGGCGCCTTGGTGTGCGCTCCAAGCCTCATTATGAGATGAACAAAAAGTTCATCCATTGGTCCAAAAAATATGAAGACTAAGGAAGTGGGGGCACGCTACAGCCTTCTGACAGAGGGGAATCTTACCAATGGTAGCTCTTCCAGGTGTGTATGCCGTTCAGGGATAGGGCGAGATGAATTCTGTCCTATCCCGATGGTAGAGTGCAGCGCAATGCGAACCATGTGACCGCAACTCACGTCGCGTCACGTGGAGTCACATGACAAAAAAGAAAAGTCATGTGACACGCAGGCGGCGCACATCCGGATCAGCTCCGCTAGCGTGACTCACGCTGCGCCTCAAGGGGTCACATAATGCGCTCCAAGAGACACCCGGACGGAATATCTGCCACAAACGAAAGGGAGGCATGGACCACAACAAGTTTGCCCCTCCGAAGAAATTGGATAAGTACGGTACTTTTATTGACATAGAAAAATATATTCGTAAAGTCAATATACAGCACTACCTCATCACCAATCCTATTGTTGGTGAAAGTAGAGCAGCCACTTTTGGGACAGTACACTCGGGTTTATCAAATCCGTCGTTGTTCAATCCACCAGTCCCAGTGGCACCCACTGTAAGCATTTTCAGGGATCTAGTACTTAAGGACTTATCTGAAATTCCTGAGCAGCGTTCTTCCTGTCAGACCCTGTCCAATGTGGGCCTCAAGTCCTTGTGTCTTAATAAGGAATTGGTGATCCGTCCTGCGGACAAGGGCATAGTCGTTCTTGACAAGTCTGATTATGAACAAGAGATGTTCAGGATTCTAAATGAACCTAACACGTATCAGCTGATGTCTACTAATCCCACTTCAAGGTTCAAAACTGAACTTCAGTGTTTGGTGGACAGTGGTTTTTCTAGAAACATTTTAAATAAAAAGGAAATAGCTTTTTTGGTCCCCACCGTTCCCAGGATACCAACCATCTACTACTTGCCCAAAGTCCACAAGGACCCTGTTCACCCGCCTGGTCGTCCCATTGTAAGTGGGATCAATTCGGTCACATCTAAGGTTGGCCGTTATATTGATCACTACCTTCAACCTTTGGTTAGACGAGTGCCATCATATTTGGGTGATACAGGGGCCACTATTAGGAAACTTCAGAATACCGTTATACGAGGTGACTATATCATGATGACGGCTGATGTCGCCTCGTTATATACGTGTATTCCACATAATATGGGATTTGAGGCTGTTCACCATTTTTTGGAGAAGGAGGATACACTATCTCCCTTTCAACGGGAATTCATTATGGAGTTGCTGGAATTTGCTACCAAGAGAAGTTCCTTTTGGTTTAATGATAACTTCTATCTTCAGTTGCGAGGCGTGGCTATGGGGTCTAAATATGCCCCCAGCCTCGCCAATCTTTTTATGGCCAAATGGGAGGAGGATGTCGTCTATGCCTATGACACCCAATCATTGGTGTTGTGGGCTAGATACATAGACCACATCCTCCTCCTTTGGGATGGCAGTTTGACATCTCTTGAGGCCTTCATGAGCCATCTGAATGCCAACGATAGGGGCATCTCACTTTCATATACAGCCAGTCGTGAGAAAATTCAGTTCTTAGATTTGGAAATTAGTATTTTGGATCACCAATTCCAATTTCAGACTCATTTCAAGAAAACGGACCGCAATGGGTTTATCCCACATGATAGTTGCCATCATCGGTCCTGGCTGGATTCAGTTCCACGTAGCCAGTTCTTGAGACTGAGACGAAATTGTACGGACACTACTATATTCCTTACACAGGCTGAGATTCTCAAACAAAGGTTTGTTGATAAGGGCTATGACCCTGATAGTATCGATAAAGATCTCAGAAAGGTACTAGAAACTGATAGATGTTCCCTATTGGAAATTAAACCGAAAGATGAACAGAACAAAGCTTTTAAGTGGATTATGCTCACCTCTTTTTCCATGCAACACAAACAAGTGAAAGCTATTATAGCTAGACATTGGAACATTTTGAAGAATGATGGTGTCCTCGAACGGTTCTGCCTGAACAGGCTAGGGTCGTTTTTAGAGGTGCACCCACTCTTCAAAGCAAAATAGCCCCCAATATCATTAACTCCCCGGTGCGCCCCTCTTTTTTTCACCAGTTAGTGGGGTACCATCCTTGTAAAAAATGTAGTGTGTGCAAATTTAATACATCTGGGAGAAGTAAAACCTTGGAATTCAGTTCCACCTGTACAGGGAAATCGTACCCAATAAAGCATTTTTGTACTTGTGCCACTACACATATTGTATACCTCATAACTTGCCCTTGTGGCAAGCAATATGTGGGTCGCACCATTAGAACTTTTTCGGTCAGGGTGGGGGAACATGTTTCTTTGACTCTTGGGGGAAGATGTTCATCACACTGTACCCAGGCATTATAGGTCGTGTCACAATAGGACCCCAGCTGGTACACAATTTCTCATCATTGACCGTTTTATTCCCCCATTGAGGGGTGCCCCCAAAATTAGGGGTGTGTCCCAGCTTGAGACCTATTGGATACACCAATTACAGACACATAGACCATCTGGTTTGAATGTCGAATGGGACATTAATTCCTTCATCGACAAGTCCTAGTTTGATAAGGTTTTTAGGGGAACGTGAACCAATTTATTAACCTTTTTCCTTCTTTTTTATTTATTTTAAGCATGCATTTTATAATAATATTGATCAAATATATTTGTAATTATTTGCATTTTATATGTCAAAATTCATGGAGGATTCAAGTCTGACCTCTGGTTCATCTGGCGGGCAATCACAACTGAGAGGCTATTCTCCCCCTGAGCGTTCACCAGTATGTGAGGTTTTCCCCTGCATTACCGGATGTATCGCTCTGTTCAGCCATATTTATTTATACCTTATATGTATTTCTTTTTCGTACATCACGGGACACAGAGCGACTTAGTCATTACTAATGGGTTATATAGATACCTTCAGGTGCTGGCACTGGCAACTTCCAAAACCGGAAGTACCCTCCCCTATATAAGCCCCTCCCATCCGGGAGCACCTCAGTTTTTTGCCAGTGTCTAAGGTGTTGGCCAAAGAGTAACATGTGTTTTCACTGGGCTTGCGTACAGGTTCTTTTACGGGCCTTAGTAAGCTGTTCCGGATCCGACCAAAAAAGCTTCATAGCTAAACGGTCGGTACCCGGGCCTTGCAAGAGAAGAGCAAGGTTTTGCCTGTAATGCCTCTCTTAGGAGGGCTGGACCCTGGGATCCAGAGCTCTGGTCATACCCACGACCAAGATGTTTTCTGTGCAGGGTGCTATACAGGTCCAGGGGAGTGGAATCCTTGGGAACCCGGTCCCTGAAGGTTTAATTACAATGCCTGCCGTGATAGGTGAAGTTTGGGCTTCTGTGGACCAAACAGAGTCCTGCGGCGGGGAACAGGTAAGTGGGGGCCCCCAGGAACTTGGTTCTATTGGGGGACCCCCAAGCCTAATTTGTCTTTCTGTCTGTTACCTAACGGCATTCCCGCTAATATCTGTGTATGCCTGTAACTACTGGAAAATGTAAAATTTTAATAGTAGTCAAGAAAAAAAAAAAAAAAGGGAGGACCGCGGTACCTGTGTTAAACCACTAGAGGCCGCTGTGGTCCATTTTTTCTTGTCATGTGGATCTTTGGTTTTCTCAAGTCAAAAGATCCAGGCAGTTGGTAATCCTCTGCCCTGTTGCTGCGCTCATCCACCGCACAGGCCCTCCGGCAAAAAGGGCCCTGGCTCCTAGTCCCTGCTTGGTTTCGAAAAGGGCGCCAATGGCGCGCGCGCGGGCGCGTGCACGCGCCTCCTATGAAAAAAAAAGGGGCGGGGTGGGTGGATGACGCTCGATGCGCGCCACGGCGCTTCTGCGCATGTGCAGGCGTCCCAGCATGGATAAAGGACACAGTACAAATGTCAGCTGGATGCAAGCAGAGCTAGCAACAAAACGGTGGCACACAGAGGCGGTTGATGCAGGCATCCCCATAGAAAGACACTTTAGTGGACACCAGCTGGTATATAGCAGCAACTGTGTTAGACTATTACCAGCAAAATTGGTGTATGACGACAGGAATACCTCAGCTTTGTGCTTATAGGATATGTCGTCCAGACGCTCTGGAAATAAGTCTTCCAAGAAGCGAAAGGGGTCTCCATCGGGCTCTGAGGATTTTGGGCATGCTTGTACTGCGCCAATCTCCCCTGAAATTTCAGAGGTCAGTAGCCGTAGGAACCCCGCAGGAGTACCTGGTACTGCGGCTGTCCCCAGTCCACCTGCTCCTGTATATATAACAGAGGAGGTTTTATCCTCAGCTCTGGGAGGATTGGAAGAGAGATTAACAGCATTGATCGCTGCTTCCCTGTCACAGGGAAAGCGCGTCCGATCTCCGTCTCCTCCTGCAGAGTGCCTGTTAGTGGAGGAACAGTCCCACACAGAGATCGACCTACCTGAAGGGGATCAGGATGAGGTTGATTCAGTTATAGAGGAATCAACAGTGGAAGAACCTTTCTCAGCATCTCAGGCTGAAAGATTATGGGTTCAGTCTCTGACTAACATGGTCCGAGCAGCATTTAAAATGCCTCTGGCGGAACCATCAACCACTACTGTTTCCTCGCTGGGGTCGCTGAAAGCTCCCCAGACTGTCTGTTCCTTCCCAATCCACCCTTTATTGGAAGGGCTTATTTACCAGGATTAGGAGCATCCTGTTAAAATATTTACTCCCCCCAAGAGATTTCCAGTGATCTATCCCATGGAGGATAAGTTCATAAAAAAATGGAGGGTCCCTACAGTGGACACAGCCATCTCTTGTGTAAATAAATCACTGACATGTCCAGTAGATAATGTTCCAATGTTCAAAGATCCAATAGATAAAAAATTGGAGTCTTTACTAAAATCTGCTTTCTCTACAGCAAGCATGGGGACACAACCTGCAGTAGCAGCGATTGGAGTCTGCCAAGCAATGAAAGATCAGTTGAAACAAGTCTTAAGGGACTTACCAGATCAGCAGGCTCTTGCCCTAGCTGACCTACCTAGAGCCTTGTGTTGCGGTGGACGCCATAAAGGATACAATCCAACAGGCCTCCCGCTTTACGCTGTCTGTAGACATATGCGTAGGCTTCTATGGCTCAAAAACTGGTCTGCTGAAGCTCCCTGTAAGAAATTGCTGATTAGCTTCCCATTTCATGGAGAACGCTTATCTGGAGAAGATCTGGACAAATATATCCAGAAAACTTCTGCCGGTAAAAGTACACTCTTGCCGGTTAAGAACAAGGGTAGAAGTCCTTCTTTTAAGAGGCCTACTTCTCCAGTCCCTGGCACATCGGCTGTGAAACAGTTCCGACGGCCTCCGCGGTCAAATCCAGGGTTTCAGAAATCAGGGACAATCACAGGGTAACAAGAAACCCTGGGTCAAGAGAGGTACAAAACCTCCCCCCAAGTCATGAAGGGTTGCCCCCACTCAATCGGGTGAGGGGAAGACTTCAGTTGTTCACAGAGACCTGGCGGGACACCATCAGAGACAGATGGGTGATCTCCGCAGTAAGTCTGGGATACAGGCTGGAGTTAAAAGACATTCCTCCTGCCCATTTTATGAGGTCAAACGTGCCAAGCGATCCCCAGAAGAGAGGATCCCTCCTTCTGGCACTAGAACAACTATTACTCCAAGGGTAATCATGAAGGTTCCCTTGGAAGAAAGCGGGTTCGGGTTTTACTCGAACCTTGTCACAGTCCCCAAACCAAATGGGGACGTGAGGCCCATATTAAATATAAAAGGGCTAAACAAGTTCCTACATATCAGGACTTTTTTTGGATGGAGTCGATCCGATCGGTGGCCACCGCCCTACAAGGGCAGGAATGGTTAGCCTCGATCGACATAAGGGATGCTTATTTGCATATTCCCATCTGTCCGGCCCACCAGAAATTTCTACGCTTTGCAGTAGAAGGGCGCCATTTTCAGTTCAGAGCCTTACCTTTCGGTCTGGCCACAGCACCACGAGTGTTCACAAAAATTCTGGCCCTACGATTGGCCAAACTAGGAACACAAGGTGTAACGATAATGGCATATCTAGACGACTTGTTGCTGATAGACCACTCAGTGAAAAAAACTAGAAGTGGTCGTTCACAAGACAATCAAGTATCTGGAATCTCACGGTTGCATTATCAACCGAGACAAGTCAGCCCTAAAACCAGTCAAAAGTCTGGAATACTTGGGGGCTAAGACTGGATTCAAATCGGAGAAAGATTTTCTTACCTCCAGAGAAGGTGTCGTCTTTGAAAGATTTGACCCACTTAGTGGGTACAAAAAAGAAAACCATCCATACGCCTGTGTATGAGGCTGCTGGGAAAAATGGTGGCTTCATTCGAAGCAGTACCCTACGGTCAATTCCATTCAAGGAACTTGCAGAGGGCCATACTGTCAGCCTGGAACAAAAAAGTTCAGGCTTTAGACTTACCAATGTCCCTGTCCCCTTCCGTTCGCAAGAGCCTCCATTGGTGGTTGGTGCCCCAGAATCTGGAAAAAGGGAAACCCTTCAGTCCGGTTTCTTGGAAGGTGGTCACTACAGATGCCAGCCTCATAGGCTGGGGGGCAGTACTGGAGCAATGGTCTCTCCAGGGCAAGTGGTCAGAAGCAGAGAAGGCTCTGCCCATCAATCTCTTAGAGATACGAGCAGCCTGGTATGCCCTAGTAGCATGGACATCCAAACTCCAAGGGTCCCCTGTCAGAATTCAATCAGACAATGCCACAGCAGTGGCATATATCAATCACCAGGGTGGCACCAGGAGTCGTGCAGCCCAGAGGGAAGCGAATTGCATCCTGGAATGGCAGAAAGATATGTCCCAGCCATATCCGCGGTTTTCATCCCAGGAGTGGAAAATTGGAGAGCGGACTTTTTAAGTCGCCAGCAATTATGCCTGGGGGAATGGTCTCTTCACCCCGAGGTTTTCCAGGCAATATGCCAGCGGTGGGGAACACCGGATGTAGATCTGCTAGCATCCAGATTCAACGCAAAGGTGGACAGATTTGTGTCTCGCACAAGGGATCCCCTAGCTTGCGGTTCGGATGCCCTAGTGTTCCCTTGGGATCAGTTCAAGCTGATATATGCATTCCCACCGCGATTAATCCGCAGAATCAGGGTAGAAAAGAAACCAGTGATTCTGGTGGCTCCAGCGTGGCCCCGAAGGGCATGGTACGCGGAGATTGTAAAAATGTCAGTGGGAAGTCCTTGGACCCTCCCACATCGTCCGGACCTGCTTTCGCAAGGACCGATATACTACCCTTCCTTACCAGCCCTAGGTTTGACGGCCTGGCTATTGAAGCCCACATTCTAAAAAAGAGAGGGCTCTCTAATCCTATGGTATCTACCATGATCAATGCCAGGAAGCCGGTATCCAGGCAGATCTGTTATAGGATCTAGAAGGCGTACATCACTTGGTGTGAGGCCAAGAAATGGCATCCACGTAAGTACGTAATAGGTAGGATTCTGGACTTTCTACAGTGGGCTGTACATAGGAAGCTTGCCTTGAGTACTATCAAGGGTCAGACGGCCTTGTCAATATTTTTTCAAAGGCCCTTGGCTTTGCATTCATTAGTCAAAGCTTTCATACAAGGAGTGATGCGTATTAGCCCTCCGGTTAGTATTCCCATATGTCCATGGGACTTAAACCTGGTTCTGTCGGTTCTACAGAAACAACCATTTGAACCATTGCGGCACATTTCCTTGGTTCTTCTCACCAGGAAATTGATTTTCTTAGTAGCCATTTGTTCGGCTAAAAGAGTATCGGAATTAGCCGCCTTGTCCTGTAAGGAGCCATATCTGGTTGTCCATAAGGACAGAGTAGTATTACGTCCTCATCCAGCCTTTCTTCCTAAGGTGGTATCGAGGTTCCATTTGAACCAAGATGTGGTTCTTCCTTCCTTTTTCCCCAAACCTAGCTCGGTAGAGGAAAAGTTATTGCATTCTTTGGATGTAGTAAGAGCAGTTAAAGCTTATCTTAAAGCCACTGCTCAGATTCGTAGAACGGATACTTTGTTTGTTCTGCCGGAAGGCCCCAGAAAGGGTCAGGCAGCATCAAAAATCTACTTTAGCCAAGTGGATTGGACAGGTCATAATACAAGCCTATGGCTTGAAAAGGAGACCGCCTCCGTTCAAAGTTAGGGCGCACTCCACAAGAGCAGTTGGAACTTCATGGGCAGTGCATCACCAAGCCTCCCTGGCTCAAGTCTGTAAGGCCACAACATGGTCCTTAGTACACACGTTTACTAGATTCTACCAGGTAGACGTTAGAAGTCAGGAGGATGTCGCCTTTGGGCGCAGTGTGTTGCAGGCCGCAAAAGAGCCTCATGCCTGATGGCGCCCAGCTTATGTATAGTGTATCCCTCCCCTCATTTGGCATTGCTTTGGGACGTCCCATTAGTAATGACTAAGTCGCTCTGTGTCCCGTGATGTACGAAAAAGAAAAAGGGATTTTTATAACAGCTTACCTGTAAAATCCTTTTCTTGGAGTACATCACAGGACACAGAGCTCCCACCCCTCTTTTTGGGACACTTATTGCTTTGCTACAAAACTGAGGTGCTCCCAGATGGGAGGGGCTTATATAGGGGAGGGTACTTCCGGTTTTGGAAGTTGCCAGTGCCAGCACCTGAAGGTATCTATATAACCCATTAGTAATGACTAAGTCGCTCTGTGTCCCGTGATGTACTCCAAGAAAAGGATTTTACAGGTAAGCTGTTATAAAAATCCCTTTTTTTATATATGGGTCTGTTTGAGCAATAGGCCTAATAGGGATTTTTTGATCTATCCATTTAAACATATATGCCGGTCTATGGGAGACATACAGGGCGAAGGCAGTTGCCTCTATATATAGATTTTTGACCTTTTATATAATTTTACTGTATAATTTTACTGTTTATTTTAATTCATAAATAATACCCACAGCCAATGCTGTATTTTAACTTATAGTTTAATTTTTGGTTGATGGGTAGTGAGCCCAATACGAGTATGGAGATAATGGCAACGACTCCATGGTCAGGCTGTGACCTGTTGTGGTCCATGCCTCCCTTTCGTTTGTGGCAGATATTCCGTCCGGTAGTCTCTTGGAGCGCATTATGTGACCCACGCTAGCGGAGCTGATCCGGATGTGCGCCGCCTGCGTGTCACGTGACTTTTCTTTTTTGTCATGCGACTCCACGTGACTCCACGTGAGTTGCGGTCACGTGGTTCGCATTGCGCTGCACTCTACCATCGGGATAGGACGGAATTCATCTCGCCCTATCCCTGAACGGCATACACACCTGGAAGAGCTACCATTGGTAAGATTCCCCTCTGTTCGAAGGCTGTAGCGTGCCTCCACTTCCTTAGTCTTCATATTTTTTGGACCAATGGATGAACTTTTTGTTCATCTCATAATGAGGCTTGGAGCGCACGCCAAGGCGCCATTTTCAATCATTCAGGAAGTGACTGCCTGTTGGATGAGCTCTGGGGGAGGTCCTTGCCAATTGGGGAGCTTGGAGAATCTATAAATTGTGTGAGGGCAACAGTGGAGGTACACCCCAGACGATGCAAAATATTGTGAAACGCGTCGGGAGACTCCACTGCTGCCACTGAGTACATTTCAAGCGCTTATCTTCTGATGTAATGTAAGTGTTCCTACCTACATTAATTAAAAGTTCTTATACTGTATCACGCTATGTGCCCTCCTTTTTCCTTCTGATATGGTTTCATCTTGGGCCACCATCATTGTTTTACCGGGCTTGGAGATTTGGTACAATCAGCCGTTCTGAATCGTGGAATATTTATTTGAGGGATTGCCAGCCAAGGATTCTACCTCCACCGGAGATATACATTTAAAGCCTGAATTGACCCCATAGACATACATTTATTGGGTCCATTCATTCCGGTAAGCCTCCTTTTCATACGGTGGTGGTCATCCTACAGTCACTTGATTTTCGTTGAAGATCACAAGTTCACATTGGATTGTTAATTCATTACTGGATTACCATTAGAGACTTTTGTTCATCACGTTTATTGTTCAATTTAATTTTGATTGACATTTATATTGCTTTTCATCCATCACTTGGGTGTTACTCACTTTTTGATTTATCACGTTCAGCGCTACATTTTTTTTGTTATACACGATATAAACATACACAATATGTTTATGCACGACTCTAGATACATTCACAGTATATGTATGTATTATAGTCTCTGGGTCGGCGTGGGTTTCCTCCGGGTGCTCCGGTGTCTTCCCGCGCTCTCATGGTATTTGCGCTTCGGCTCTCTGCACAGTATAGACATGTTCAATATGTTGCACATACTATACATATTTACAGTATGGGTATACTGTATGCGTGGGGTTCCTCCGGGTACTCCGGTTTCCTCCCACGCTCCAATGGAAATGCACAGCATGAACATGTGCAATATGTTTATTCACATGCTATCATTCCTACACAGTATCTGTGTGCTGTCTGCGTGGGTTTCTTCCGGGTGTTCCGGTTTCCTCCCACGCTCTGACGGTATGTGCGCCTTTGGCCCTCTGCACAGTCAAACATGTTCCATATGTTTATCACGCATGCTATAATACCTACACGGTATTTGTATGCAGTCTGTGTGGGTTTCCTCCGGGTACTCCGGTTCCCTCCCACACTCCAATGGTATGGGCGCTTTCGGCGCTATGCACAGCCAAAATTTGTGCGATTTGATATCCACATACTAACATACCTACTCGGTGTGTCTGTGCAGTCTGCGTGGGTTTCCTCCGGGTCCTCCAGTTTCCGCCCACGCTACATGACATGCGTGCCTTTTGGCTCAATACATGGTATAAACATACACATTATGTTTATACACAACACTAAATACATTCACAGTAGTTGTATGTATTGTGTTCTCTGGGTCTGCGTGGAGTTCCTCCGGGTACTTCGGTTTCCTCCAACGCGCCAACGGTGTGCGCGCCTTCGGTGCTATGCACACATATGCATGTAAAAAAGGTTTATCACACATACTTTAGTACCTACACGGTATGCGTATGCAGTCTGCGTGGGTTTCATCCGGGTGCTCCGGTTTATCCCCCGCGCTCCAATGGTGTGCGCATTTTCAGCGCTATGCACAGTATAAACATGTGCAATTTGTTTATTCGCAGGCTAACATATCTACACGGTTGTGTACACAGTCTGCATTCCGTCCAAGCCCCGATGATGTGCACGCCTTCGTCGCTGGCACAGTATAAACGTGTTTAATATGTTTATCCACACATACTAAACTACGTACGCCGTATGTGGTTGTATTATGCTCTTTGTGGCTAAGTGGGTTTCCTCCCACACTCTATTTGCGCGTTTTGACGCAATACACAGTATAAACTATGTGTTTGTACAATCAGCACTTATCAATGGGGTAGCTGCTGGATGGAGCATTGTCATAAGGATCCCTGGTATCAGGGGTACCACTTTCCACCTGCCTTTAGTGGTGATCAGAAGCGCTGGCTTGGACTGTGTTCGCCAGGCTGAGGTTAGCGTTACGCCCGTTAGTGGCTGCGTCTCTGGCGTTTCTGAAGCTCAATGACTGGGCAAAAGCCTCTGCTTCATCTATCAGTCGACCAGCAGGTGCACTGCAACTGCTTTAGCCTTTAGGGTCTCTGTGCCCGGGGAGGGTTTGCGCCACCTGTGGAGGCTGAGTTACTGGTCCACTGACCGAGTTTCTAGGGAAGCTCTGTCAAGTTGCCTTTCTTGGCCAACAGTTGAGTCACCCAGTAAGCCGGGGCCTCCCTTCTCCGATACATTGCGTGGTCTCATTGGGATTTTCATACATCTCGCTGCAGGACGGTCCTGTCGGCCGTGTACATTGCAGGGGAAGGGTCCTTACATCCGGAGGTGTTTTCACCCCCTTTACCAGAGGTGGGGCACCGGATGTGGACCTTATGGCCTCTCGACTCACTCGCAAGGTGTCAAGATTCGTGGCCAGGTCCAGGAACCCCTGGGCAGACGCGTCAGACGCGTTGGTGGCCCGTGGGGGCAGTATCGCCTGATATATGCTTACCCTCCGCTACTGTTGTTGCCTCGCCTGCTTCGCAGAGTAGGGGCCGAGGCCATTCCGGTGATCCTCATTGCTCCAGAACGGCGACATTGGTACGCCGATCTACTTCGGCTAGTCGCAGACGTTCCTTGGCGACTGCCTATTGGGGTGGACCTTCTGTCTCATGATCCCATACTTAATCCTGCTTTACAGTCCTTGGCTTTAATGGCATGGCTGTTTAAAGCCAGGTGCTAAGGGACCGAGGTCTCTCGGATTCGGTCATCTCTTCTATGTTGTTGGCACGGAAATTTTCCTCCAGAAAGATATATCACTGTACCTGGAAGGCTTACATCGCTATGTGCGAGGAGCTTGATTGGCGTCCACGGACGTATTCCGTTCCCAGGATTTTGCTGTTCTTACAGCGTGGTGTGACTCAAAAGCTGGCCTTGCGTACCATCGAGGGTCGGATTTCGGCCCGGGCTGTCTTTTTCAATGACCGCTACCGGGCCATTCCTTGATTAGCACCTTTTGTGCAGGGGGTTCGCCATGTGATCCCCCGTGTCAAGCCTCCTCTCCCTACTTGGGATCTGAATTTGATGCATCTTGGTTCTCCAAGAACATCCCTTTGAAAATATCAGAGAGATTCCTCTCTTGACCTTGTCCCAGACGGTGGCCTTCTTAGTGGCCATTACTTTGGTTAGATGGGTGTCTGAGTTGGCGGCCTTGTCCTGCAAGTCACCTTACTTGGTCCTCCATAAGGATATACCGTCCTTTTTTTCAAAAGGTGCTCTCGGCCTTTCACCTTAAGGAGGACATTGTTCTTCCGTCCTTGTGTCCTCACCCATCGCATCCCTGAGAGTTTGCGCTTCATACATTAAGATGGGTACGAGCCTTACGGGTGTACCTGTCTGCTACTGTTTCCATTCGGAAGTCTGACTCACTGTTTGTGTCTGTCTCTGGTCCAAAACAGGGCCGAGCGGTGTCGTCTGCCACCGTCTTTAGGTGGATCAGGCAGACCGTCATACAGGCCTATGCCCTTAAGGGGCGGGCGCCTCCTTTTCCGGTTGCGGTGCATTCCACCAAGGCAATTGGTGCTTCCTGGGCTTTCCGACATCAAGCGTCGGTTGCACAAGTGTGCAAGGCGGCGACCTGGTCATCCATTCATACCTTTTCTAAGTTCTATAAGGTTGATGTGGCTGCATCTTTGGATGCTTCCTTCGGCCGCAAAGTGTTGCAGGCCACTGTTTAATGTTGCAACTTCTCCGTTGAGGAGCTCTGCTTGTTTGGAGTGAAGTTTTGGTTGTTACTTTACTACTGCTCCCACCCTTTCTGACACTGCTTTGGGACGTCCCACACGTTTACAGTATCCAGCTGTGTCTGTCCATAGACGATAAGAGAAAATAGGATTTTTGTACTCACCGTAAAATCAGTTTCTCTGACGTCCATGGACTGACACAGCACCCACCCTTCTTTTAAGGTTTGTACTGCTATGTTACGAACTGAGGCTGCTAGCTGCAGGTAGGAGGGTAATGTCCGGAACGACCGCCCCCTGGGCGGGGCTGTTCAGCTCTGGTTTGTTCTACAATGTATGTTTCTAACATCTAACATTCTGCCTAGATCTTCTCCTGCGAGCAGGGACATATACCCACACGTTTACAGTATCCAGCTGTGTCAGTCCATGGATGTCAGAGAAACGGATTTTACGGTGAGTACAAAAATCCTATTTTTTTTTTACAGCTTACCTGTAAAATCCTTTTCTTGGAGTACATCACAGGACACAGAGGTCCCTCCCCTCTTTCGGGAATTTATTGCTTGCTACAAAACTGATGTGCTTCCTGTGTAGGAGGGGTTATATAGCGGATGACTTCCTGTTTGATTGTTCTGATTGATCTACCAGTGTCCATTCACCTTTACGTGGCGTATAACCCAAGTAGTTATTATTATAATAACTGGCTCTGTGTCCTGTGATGTACTCCAAGAAAAGGATTTTACAGGTAAGCTGTAGAAAAAATCCTATTACATGCTCCCAAGCAACATGAAGCTATGTGCTGTACAGAAGAAAGAATTCAAGTGTTTGTTACCCAAGCATTTCAAATTCCTGTTATGTGCCTGCTGTACCAAGTTCTTGGATGAAAGTCTCCTGTTTTCTTTGTATTGCTTCCTTTGTGTGAAATCCCTGGTGTTCCTGCCAGTCACTCTGCTTTACTGTTAAAACTGACCACACTAAGCAGGAGAGCGCAGCATGGTCAGTTCCCTAGCTGTGCTGGAAACTCAGTCTGCTCTCCTCCAATGATCAAACTTGTCCTGACACGCCTCCCCCCTGCACAGCCTTTCACTGGGAAGATCAGTGTACTGTTGCTTCTCCTCCCCCCAGCTCTTATGCAGTTAAGAACAGAGGGGAGGTGATCGCTTATAAAAAAAGGGAAATAAAGGTATTTATAATGTTTGCTGTTCATTTCATTTTTAACCTGAGTGGGCTGTTTTACAGGGTAATCGTTTACAATCACTTTAAGGTTACTAGAATTGAGTCATATGGGTGTTATGGTCAACTGAATCGTTTTTTTGTTTTTTGTATTCATTATTTCCATAATTGTCTGCTTTCAGGTTTGCTTGTAGTGCAGAAGTCAATGAAAAAATATTTCCTCAATCTAGTAGGAAGAAAAATAAAAAACTGGCAGAAAAGGAGGCTGCTTATTTAGCTCTTAAGGAGCTGAAGAAAGACTTTCCAGATGACATTCAGGTAATCAACATTTTATGTCCTACTGCACCTAGTTTTAAAGCTGAACTCCATGCTATATATTCCTTATTAACTTACAAAGCTATAGGTTGCTCTCAAGAGTTTTATAAGCTCTGTGACTGCTAGACATATTCTCAGATAAACATTACTACTATCACTAGTTTATTATATACTTTGATATGGAAGCAGACTGTTTAAAGATATATACAGTATATATATTTATACAGTGGGGCAAAAAAGCATTTAGTCAGCCACCAATTGTGCAAGTTCTCCCACTTAAAAAAATGAGAGAGGCCTGTAATTGTCATCATAGGTATACCTCAACTACGAGAGACAAAATGTGGAAACAAATCCAGACAATCACATTGTCTGATTTGGAAAAAAATTATTTGTAAATTATGGTGGAAAATAAGTATTTAGTCACCTACAAACAAGCAAGATTTCTGGCTCTCACAGACCTGTATCTTCCTCTTTAAGAGGCTCATCTGTCCTCCACTCATTACCTGTATTAATGGGACCTGTTTGAACTTGTTATCAGTATAAAAGACACCTGTCCACAACCTCAAACAGTCACACTCCAAACTCCACTATGGTGAAGACCAAAGAGCTGTCGAAGGACACCAGAAACAAATTTGTAGACCTGCACCAGGCTGGGAAGACTGAATCTGCAATAGGCAAGCAGCTTAGTGTGAAGAAATCAACTGTGGGAGCAATAATTAGAAAATGGAAGACATACAAGACCACTGATAATCTCCCTCGATCTGGGGCTCCACGCAAGATCTCACCCCGTGGGGTCAAAATGATCACAAGAACGGTGAGCAAAAATCCCAGAACCACATGGGGGGGACCTAGTGAATGACCTGCAGAGAGCTGGGACCAACGTAACAAAGGCTACCATCAGTAACACACTACGCTGCTAGGGACTCAGATCCTGCAGTGCCAGACGTGTCCCCCTGCTTAAGCCAGTACATGTCCGGGCCCGTCTGAGGTATGCTAGAGAGCATTTGCATGATCCAGAAAAGGATTGGGAGAATGTCATATGGTCAGATGAAACCAAATTAGAACTGTTTGGTAGAAACACAACTTGTCTTGTTTGGAGGAGAGAGAATGCTGAGTTCCAACCAAAGAACACCATGCCTACTGTGAAGCATGGGGGGCGTGACCGGATGTTGAGGTGAGAGGGCGGAGGTTGCCGTAGTTCAGACCTCACACCCGCTCCCATGACATGCGCTATGTGAGGAAGGAAGAAAAGACTGGGAAGGAGACCGGACGCGAGCGGGCTAAACAGCTTTAACCGCCGACTCTGATGGCCGGGCCTGCGCGATCCCCATTCCACCCTGAGATATTAACGGCTGAGGTGATGTCAGCGGTACCGATTGGACGAGCTACGGCGGCTCCATTCCGGCCGCACTAGACGCTCTGCGGTCTGAAGGAGCTGGAGGAACAGACAGCAGTCTGGAGCGGCCAGAGTCCACTGTGACTAGGGGGATTGTTGTTGTGCCCCATTGAACCTTTTTTTTTTTTTTGGTGTGACCTGCCTTGCTGCTGGAGTTGATATAGGGGGTTAGAGACTCAGAGACACAGGTGTTGCTGTGGGTGGGGAGTGGAGTGACACCAGACCTCCCTCCCCCCCCTTTTTTCTCACCCCCCCGCTTTTTTTCTCTCCCCCCCTTTCCCTCTGTTCAAAATGCCAGGCATATTGTCAGTAATGACGAGAAAGGAGAGGGCATGCACGGGCACCGGTATACAGCAACAGGTACAGACACAGCCCGTACGTGGGACAAAGGCAAGCCAGGCGGCAGCAGCAGCCAAGCTGGAGAAATTTGCACATACCCCGGTGCACACAGGTCAGACACCTACAAAGGGACAAGGGGGGCAACAGCCGAACACCCAGAAAAAAAGTCAAGGTCAAGGTCAGGCACCAGCACCATTACCAGTGACACCAGCAACTTTGGCAAGTAATCAAGGGACAAAGAAAAGGGCACCGACAGAAGCGATGGAGGCAACCATAGGAACAGCGGAGGAGGGGGAGCCGTCCATGAAAGCAATCTTCCAAGCAATCAACAACTGTAAGTCATCATTAACTGATATATTTGGTCAACTGAAAGGTATTAAAGAGGATATGTCTGTACTTAAACATGATGTACAGGGGATTGGTATACGGACCTCTGTGTTAGAGGAGAGACTTAGTCAGGTGGAAGACGATGTCAGTCCAATGAAAAAAGAGATGAAAGTAATGAGAGACAGCTGATCATGTGCATCAGTAAAATTGATGATATGGAAAACAGATTACGTAGGAAGAATATAAGGGTACTAGGTCTCCCCGAGAAAAGTGAAGATAACCATCCCACAAAATTTATGGAAGACTGGCTTAAAAATGTGTTTGGCAAGGACAGCTTATTAAAGTTTTTTTCAATCGAGCGTGCCCACAGAGTTCCTTCTAGGGCCCCAGCTGCTGGAGGCCCACCAAGGCCAATACTCATTAAACTCTTACATTTCACAGAAAACCATTATCCTTCAAAAGGCAAGAGAGATAAAGGAAATATAACACAACGGTGCAAGAATTTCAATTTATCCAGACTTTTTCCCCCGAACTACAGAGACAAAGGGCAGGATTTACTAAATGTAAACGCAGACTATTGCAAAGTAGAATTAAATATGCAATGTTCTATCCGGCACGTCTGCGGGTAACAGTAAAGGGGGAAAATACGTTTTTTAGCACACCTGCTGAACTGACATTATGGCTGGATGCGAATGAGGGGAAGTTACAGCGGGGTGAAGGAGAGTAACAAAATGGAACTAAAAGCCTAAAAGACACAAAAAGAGGAGGGAGGTTTGAGTCTCCCTTCTAGTAATCTCTCCTCTCCCCCCCCCTTTTTTTGTGGGGGTGAATTGGACCTTTTTTTTCAGGAATTTTTTACAATTTGTTTTTCTCTCTGGTCTCCTTTTCCTTTTTTTTTTATTTGGACACAGGGGAGCGGGTGGGGAGGGGGTACGGCAATGGTAATGGGGTTGACCAAAGTGTATTTTTTTGTGAACTTTTTGGGATCTGCACAAAGATGGGGACACAAGAATGTACATTATTATGAATGGTTGAAATATGCTATAGGGTATGACACTTCAAATACACTAAAGGTGGGGTCAACGGGGGAGAAGACAGCAGAGCACACCTTAAAGGTTAGATACGGTCACTTAAGGAGCCCCCAAAATGGGCCCCAAGAAGGGCAAGGATTGGGGGGGGGTGGGAGGGCGGAGGACGGTGTGGGCGGGAGGGAGAGAAAGGGGGGGAGTGGGGGTTGAGGTATGAATGGGGGGAGGGGGAGGGGTGGATGTATGTTGGGGTGGGGTACAGGCACAGATAAGGGGGAATCCACAATTGGTGCATAATTTCTTGAAGGGAAATATTAAAAACACGAAGAGGAAAGCACGTTTAGGTATATGTATTTAATGGAGGTACACTGCTAAAACAGGGAAAAAAAGGGGTAGATGACAGATAACAGAGAGAACAGGAGGAAAACCCTAAATCAAGTCAGAAGCTTTAAGGTGGGCTCATGGAATGTTCGGGGGGTAAAAGATCCTGCCAAAAGACCAGCAATTTTTTCAATGGCGGAAACGGGCAACATTATGATGCTGTGTCTGCAGGAGACGCATCTGGATAGGGATACCACTAGTATATTAAAGCATAGGAGATACAGAGTACAATACCATTCCACTTACACCTCCTATTCAAGGGGGGTAAGTGTATTGGTTGAATCTGGACTGGT